>JALAZF010001022.1:0-558703 GCA_022829125.1 Lathyrus tuberosus
CTTGATTAGGTGTTGTCATTGGAATCTTTATAGAGACAATTGAAATTAACTCCAATGTCCAAGAAAACTTTCATCATCCACAAGTTGTTTGACCTAAAAGTTGGAGCGCCTGCAAGAACATTTAGAGAATAATCGAGTATCTTGTCTATATGTAAGAATATCAGCATATCAGCATTCTAGCACTTCCTGTAAGAATAAACTGTGCTCCATAGCATTGCTTAGAATAACATTATTCAGAAATATTCCAAGGAAAACTAACACAATTGGCAATGTAACAACCATAAACTTGAACTAGTTATATCAATAAGTGTCCGTGAGAGTGAGTGGTCAAGAGTTGGCATGGAGGTTCCTGCTAAAAAGGATTTGAACAGTGTTAGAGCAAGTTTTGGTCTATGCAGAGGAACTTCGTGCCCAGCACCTCTTACAGTTACAAACGTGAGTCCGGTGTATTCTTGGGTCCATCCTCCTACCTGTTTGTTTTACTTATATGTCAATGTCAATGCACCGAAGAGAATGCGAAACGAAGAATAGAAAATATTGTTAGATCTTGTGTTGGAGTCTGCTGCAAAATATGAACCAGAAGAAGATGGTGAAGCCAGTACGATGAAGTTCCACAATCATAATTCCGAAGCGTGTGTTTACACTAAGCTTTAGGTTCGATTCGCCCCCCACCAATTTATGCAAATTGAATGCAAAAGGGTTAACCGGCGAATCCCCTTCAGGATACTTTGAAAACCTTAACATGAATCTTACATTCACATTAAGCATATCAATTAATGATATTTTACTGAATAAAGTTTTCTCATTTATTCTCGTGCACTAGAAAAATAAAAGAATGACTTAGATATAATTTTTGCCACTTAAAACAAGTAATTTTTGTCTATTTTATGGTTGACAAGTATATCTATTTATAAGAAAACTTGTACCGATTGGTGTGGAGAAACAATGTTTCATTTAATTCCAACATGACCATTCACGAACCATTGTAATCAATCACAACAAACTTTTTCATGAAAAGGTGTGTTGATCTAGTGGTTGCACCTTTTGACCACACACCTTATCACAATAAGGTCTTTGGTTCAATTCTAGAGAGTTGCAACTTTTGGCCATTTATTTTGGTAATTTAACCATTATTATTTATCAATTTAATATTTTGGAAATTTCTCCAACAAATATACGGAATAAGTCTGTATATGTCTATGTATCTATTGCTGACTTACCTCCCCGTTGTCATACCATGCACGCCAGGGGCTCACAGTTGGAAGCTTGAGAGCATTTATGGAATAGCGAGTAGATGTTACCGGGAGAACAGAATCTGTATTACCACTGTCATGACATAGATGAATCGAGGAAACACAGAAGAAAATATAAGCTTCTTTGGTGCCCAAAATTATTAAAGGAAAAGAAAATGTTATATGAATGACAGTGGATGAATGTGCGAGCAACCTGAATATCCATATTCACAGTCCGGTAGGAATAAGATCACGATATATATCGAGAACTGTTCTAGGAGCATCCTTCCAGTTAGTATTTACCACCATACTGCAATGAATGAGAATAAGGAAATTCAGATCTTGCAAGTTTGTTAAAAACAGAGAATAAAATACAAATCTTGAAGGTGGTTATGCAATTTGTAACACAAACGAAATAACTAGAGACTTTCAAAAGTGTCCCTTATGAGTATTACTTGCAGGCCTGCCATTTTTCCGGCTTATGATTTGGATCAACATGTAGAATTCTTTGGACTTCGGGTTGATTGAAGTATTTAGTGTTGTGCTTCACGGTGCAAGGATCATAAACACTTCTGAGTCTTCCTGCACTCTGATACATGACAGAGCATATGAATAAGGATTTGTACTATAAAATCATATAATTCGGTGTCGAGAATATGTATCGGCATTCAATTTTGGAATTAATTAGCTATAGTGTAGACTTACATGCTTTCTTTTAACCCGTTGATTATCATTAGCATGGCAAGTAGCGGTAAAGATACTATACGTGTCTATATTACCAAGTTCTTCATATGCAATATCCCATATTTTTTCACATGACTTTGACGGGTGATCGACTGGCTGAAAATCACATAGAAGGTTTAAGAGCTTGAATGTTTGATCTGAAATCATACCACTTGACCACATAAACTGGAACATCCCCAATTGATCATGGAAATCATCTAGTAGAGCATTTCCTACCTGCATCAGACAGTGATGTACATTATTGACACATGTGGAGTTTTACATTTGAACAATTTTGTATTGGATCTTTACTAGTTTTTGCACAAAAATGGAATGCATACCATGTAACCTTTGAAGTTTATAGAATCGTGTTTTGTAGCTGAGTTGTGCTTGACAATAAGTTGGCTAAGTTGGGGAACATAATGTCCTGAAACAAGGAAAACAAGAATCAGAGAACTCAAACACTTGACACGATAAGTTTCGTATTTAATTATTGATCACACTATTTGTGTTTACCTGCATAGCTCTCGCCACTGATGAAAAAGTCTGCTTTTTTATACTGGGGAAAACGCTTAAACTACTTCAATAAAAATATGAGATTATCCTCAGCTGTACATGGAGAACTACAGAGAATTAATTTAATTTGATTCAATTGGCAGGCACAAAAAATTATCCAAAACAACTAGTCCATTAGGGTGAACCCCTAGACGCATATGTTCGCCTTCACTTTTCACAAAAAGTGAATTTAGGATTATTAAATTTATTTTGACATCTATGTTTAGTTATGTGTTTGACGCATGCAGAATTGATTTTTGGTGATATGTTTGGTTGCTCTCGATTAGAATTGCCAAGATCAATTAACGCAAGTAAACGTCTATATTTGTATGTGTGGTTTTTAGTTGCAGTTGGCAACAGCCGCAATATTGCTGATGCGATGACATCCGCAACAGCATCAGACCGCAATTGCGGTGTGAATTTAAGTCTGACTACTATTACAAATCACATCAGACAATTTCGCAATTGTTTCTTCAAGTATTATCATCAAAACTCAAAATTTCAGAATCTAAAAACTTAATTTAGTTACTATTGTTGGAGTTAACAACGAAACTCCATTGATGCACGAGAAGAAGAAAAACGATGAAAGAATTACAGAGAGAGAAATGTAACTAACTTCTTTAATCTCAACAAACTCTTATCTCAATCGTGTAACTTACTGAAACTAACTTCAGTTTATATACAATTTCAACCCAGCCAAATGAAAACTGAAATAAAACTTAAATGAAACAAACTTGAATTTGAATTACATTTAACAACTATATAAAAAAAAATCTTAACATCAAGTGTTTTTAACATTATATTTCAAAAACCTCTCGATTAAAATTCAAGTCGCAATGATCGCAATCTGCCTTTGCAGAAACCGCAATGGCTGCAATCGCAACACATGCAATTGCAACCACGGTCTCAATTTAAAACCATGTGTATATGCAGTGAATCTAGATCCAAGAAAGCGATAACTTACCTGTCCTCTTATCTCCATAGTTGAGAACATCAGATGAATTATTTGAATAAGAAAATCCAACTCCAACCGGAGATTCAATATAAAGAATATTGGCAACTACAAAAAAAGAAAGATTCAGCCTATGAAGTGCCGACACGCCATTCACACGGCGTGTCACCGTGTCAGACACGTGTCCGACACCGACACTCGTACGACACGTATTAGACACGTTTTTGAAGTGTCCAATTAAAAAATAATAAATCACGGTGGACACGTATACGACACTTTATTTTAAATAAAGGACACGGCCCAACTCAAAAAATTTAAAATTTTTTTTTAAACAAAAAAGCCCAACTCAAATTTTCAAAATTTATAAAAAAATTAGATTTTTTAACTTTTATATTTCATTTCTTTACTATAAAAACAACACAATTAGGATTCTTTATTTTTATTTCATATTCCACTTCTCTACTATATAAATAACACAATTAGGATTCCTTATTATTTTATATTCCACTGCTTCTGTCTCCACAAGCTTCTTCAATTATTTTCATCTTTGCACATTGGTTTTCACAAGGTTTTTTCATCTTCTCCATCTTCTATTGTAAATTTTTTATTTTATTTTTTAGATGTTTTTGAATTTTTATTTTATTTGTGATTTGACCAGTATCTATAAATTGAGTATATGTTCATAGTAACCTTCGACTTCTATCAAGGAACACTCCACAATATCATCAAGAGGAAACTAAAATGTGGGATGTCGCTGGAGATGAGTTTGGATCATTAGATGACAGTGGATTTCTTGAAATTGCTGACTTGTCTTTGGATGAACCAGGCTTAGAGGCTGGTTTTCTCAATGTGGAATGACTATGATATGATTTGTATCATCTTATTTTGGTGGATTTATGTCTTTTTTTATTGATTGAAAGTACTAAGTTTAAATTAATATAAATTTTGCTTCTCATTTTAAACTCTATAAATTTTGCTCATAAATTGCATTATTATATTAAATATATATATATATATATATATATATATATATATATATATATAACTGTGTCTGTGTCCTATAATTTTTACATTAGTGGGGTCCTCGTGTCCGTGTCCGTGTCCGTGTCGTGTCCCGTGTCCGTGTCCGAGTCCAGGCTTCATAGGATTCAGCACACCATAGAATCTTTACCGCATAAATTCTGAGAATCGATTAAACAAACACATTACAACTCACATTGATTCCAAGAGTAAGGATTAAGATAAAGGGTTTTGCCATCTGGATTAATATGAAAAGGCCCAATTTCCTCAGCTTCTCCATAAGCTATAGAAGAACAACCAGGACCACCATTGAACCATAAAAGAAGGGGCTCTGAAGTGGGATCTGGATGATCTGCTTCAATGAACCAGTAAAACAGTGTCCTTCCAACTTCCTCGTTGACTGTGATATACCCAGAATAGTGTTTGAAGGTTATGTTGAAGTTTTGACCTGGGAGTGCGCTAACAATCCTGTCTTGCTCTTGTTGGAGAAATGGGTCTGTTGCAAATGCGAAATTGATGTTGTTTAAGAAAAGGGGTGCGAATGTTATGATGCAAAGGAACAGAAGTTAAGACCACACAGAATTTGTCATTTCTGGTTGTTGTTCGGGAGATACATAGACGGTGTCACTCACTTACATCGCTTTTATATTAACTTAGGTGTCTTTGGATCGGCGAACAGGTTTGACAGAATCAATTTATGAATGAATATAATTATGTAAAAGTGAATTAAACAATAAATTATCTAAAATCAATTTAAAAGTAAAAGCTATATATTTATTTTTGATAAAATAAACATTTTAAAATTATCCAAAATCAATTTTATACCTTAGAATTGATTCTCGATCAAAAGGCAATCTAAATTCTATAAAAATAAAGAAATTGAGTAATCATAAATTGTGTCTTGGATTGTCTTAGGTCACAAGTTAATAGATAAATATAATTAAAAAAATTTGAAAAGTATGAGTTGAATTTTTTGATATAAATTTATAATTAATAATTTTATCAGCATTATGAAAAAGTTAAAGTTTGACCATTAAACATATGTAAAGTATTTGGAGTACATGGAGTGTACTTAGAATAAAAAAATTAATCATTAATTAAATATTTATGATGTACTTACACCTTCAATTTTGTGTGATTGAGACAACTTCAATCAATCCCTAAGCTCCGGTTTAATTTAAAAATTATTTAAACGTTTTAAAAAAATTACTACGTTTAATTGAGACAACTTCAATCAATCCCTAAGCTCCGGTTTATTTTTAAAAATAGTATATCAAAAGGATTATTATATATTAATAAAAAATAAAATGCTTTTAACTCATCTTGTCTTTTTTAATGTCTTAAATTTTCTAATAACATTTTCTAGGTTTAGTAATAAAAAAATATTGGCTCTTATTTGAGGTCCAACATAGGAGAACATGTTGCTCTTGGGAAAGACCGACCATGATTCTTTTAAAGTAATGTTTTAAAAATTAGACCGGAGATCAAACTGGTAAAATTTTGGGTTTAATGTTTAATTGGTTAAATTGATTAAATTTACGGTCGAACCGTTTATTAAATAAAATAATAATATGAAACTAAATTTCATAGATATGTCACACATTATTATATGTTCTCAACTTAATAAAATAAACATTTCAAAAATTTATTACAAATTTAATACAACAATATCAATAATACATAACATAACATAATTTTACACTTCATTTCAACTATTATTTAAGAATATTTTGACCAAACTAAAAAATTACAATAAAATAAATTAAACTAATTTAAAACAAAATTAAAATAATATAATATAATAACTAAAATAAAATTCAAATGATTAAGAATATCTAAATTGAATAAGATAGAATACCAAAATATAAATAATACAATATACTTCATTAAACAACAAAAAAATTGAATTTGAGTTGAACTACAACAAACAAGTCTTAATTGACAACAACAAACAATATTGACTTGAACGACAATCAATAGAGTCAAACATCGTGACTATGTTTGAAAGAGATAGCATGATGATTATGATGGAGTGTGGTTGAAAGAAAAATGATAATAAAGTGACAACGCATAGAAGTTTGTATGGTTGTAAAAAATACACGGAATTCTTTTTTGTGATTGGAAAATGTATGTTAAGTTTTGATATTAAATATTTAATTTTAAAAAAAATAAAAAATGGTCAATTTGATGAATTTTTTTGAACTGGGCGGTTTTACAAAATCGGCTCCGATTCTTTGGTTCGGATGGTTTTTGACGGTTTAATCTAATTTTTCCGGTTTAACTCCAGTTTTGACCCACTAGCAGTTTTGAAAGGTTGACCCAACCAGATTCATCTCCGGTTCCCGGTCCAACCGGTTGAACCGGTCAGTTCGGTCCTGTAACGCCCCAGATTGCTTTCGGGATTACCGTCTGACCCCACAAACCAACACGGGTCTTTTAATTGATACGGGTGCGACCCATTTAGCCTACTAGTGAGGATCGTTTAGTAAGAGGTACTTGGTACATTCATAACACTCCTTTGATTGCTATCATTGATATGGGTGAGACCCACTTGTTTATTTCAGTTGATTGTGTGAAGAAACTAGGACTTGTGTCGTCTACTTAGAGTAAAGGTATGGTGATTGATACTTCATCTATTGGGTCGATAACTACATCGTTAGTGTGCTTGAACTGTCCTGTGTCGATCTTTGGTAAAGATTTTGGAGTGGATTTGATTTGCTTACCACTCAGTGATCTGGATGTTATTTTAGGGATGAATTGGCTAGAGAGCAGTTATGTCTACATTGATTGTTATAGGAAGAGGTTGTTATTCCTCACCCCAGAGGAAGAAGAGTTGGTTAGTTTTATATCTACCAAGGAATTGAGAACCTTGTTGGAAGATGAAGCTAAAATGTCCGCAGTGTTTGCCTTATTATCTGTTGAAAGCAAAACGTCGATCAATGAATTACCTGTAGTGAAAGAGTTTCCATAAGTGTTTCCGAATGATATTTCAGAGTTGCCTCCACAGCGAGAAGTAGAATTTGCAATTGATCTTGTTCCTAGTACCAGACCTATATCTATGGCACCATACAGAATGTCAGCATCAGAATTGACGGAGTTGAAATCTCAACTTGGAGAATTGCTTGATAAGAAGTTTATTAGACCCAGTGTGTCGCCGTGGGGAGCTCCAATGTTGTTGGTTAAGAAGAAGGACAGTAGTATGAGATTGTGTATCGATTATCGTCAACTGAATAAAGTGACCATCAAGAACAAATATCCGCTTCCAATAATTGATGATCTAATGGATCAACTCGTGGGAGATCGTGTTTTCAGTAAAATTGATTTGAGATCAGGTTACCATCAGATTCGGGTGAAAGAGGATGATATTCAGAAAACGGGTTTTAGGACTCGATATGGACATTATAAATATGTTGTGATGCCATTTGGAGTGTCCAATGCGTCGGGCGTATTCATGGAATACATGAATTGTATCTTTCATGCTTATTTTGATCAGTTTGTAGTAGTTTTTATTGATGACATTTTGATTTATTCCAAGTCGGAAAGAGATCATGCAGAGCATCTGAGGATTGCATTGCAAGTGATGAAAGATAATAAGTTGTTTGCAAAACTTTCAAAATGTGAGTTCTGGCTACACGAAGTGAGTTTTCTGGGACATGTTATTTCTGGTGATGGCATAACAGTGGATCCATTCAAAGTGAGTGTTGTACTTCAGTGGAAACCTCTGAAATCAGTGACGAAGATTAAGAGTTTCTTGGGTTTGGCAGATTATTACCGCAGGTTTATTGAAGGATTTTCTAATTTGGCCCTTCTTCTAACTCAGTTGACTAGAAAAGGTCAGACCTTTGTGTGGGATATCTTGTGTGAAGAGAGCTTCCGAGAATTGAAGAAGAGGTTGACTACAGCGCCAGTGTTGATTCTACCAAAGCCAGATGAACCTTTTGTGGTATATTGTGATGCGTTTAAAATTATATTAGGCGGAGTATTGTGCAGGGTGGATGTTGTCCTCCTGTGAGCTCTTTCGTCTCTTGGTTCGTTGAAAATTGAGACCTTGGTAGGGTGTGCCATGATAAATGGTATCAGAGCCAGACCTATCCCAGTACGATGTGGTTCAAGGACGAACCAAGTGGAAGCTGGTGGGCATGTAGCACCCGAGGCCGAAGAGGGAAGATAGTGGTTACATGTAACACGCGAGGGCGATGGAGTGGTTTTCGGTGCACGAGGCATGACAATGAGACACTTCTAGAAGCTTGGTGAGGGAGTGGTTTTCAGTGCACGAGACATGACAATGAGACACTCCTAGCAGCTTCTAGGGAAAAAACGAATTTACATCGGAATGAGAGAGATCCTGAGGCTGTGCAGGTATGAGACTGTATGGTTGAAGAAAGACTTATAAGGATTAATTGATACTAACTTTACCAACAAGATGCATCTTCTTTTCGGTAGTACATTCCATAAGAACTCCACAGTTAAACGTGCTTGACTTGGAGCAATTTTAGGATGGGTGACATTCTAGGAAGTTTTTTGGAAAGTGTATGAGTGAGGACAAAGCATGCTGAAAAGACATGTGTTAGTTTGTGGGGTCAGTTGGTAATCCCGAAAGAAATCTGGGGCGTTACAGGTCCTATTTTTAAAACATTGTTTTAAAGAAAAAATTACATCAGGAGTATTTTAAGTTATTTGATTATAATAGATTGGTCTTTTTAATTTTTTTGTAACAACTTGATCGTTTAAGTTAACTAATGTGTGCACCGTTATCCTTTTTACAAATTCAATTCCTAACGATTATGTGACATTAACGTTGATTAGGTGGCACTAACGGTGCTGACATGGAATGAAATAGTCAACTCAAAATTGTGTTTTTCCAATGAAACTTTGACATGTAGTTTTTGAATAGAGAAAAAAGTTGGTTCCATTGTTTTCTTCCTCCACTAAAATTCTGAGTTTTTCCACCTTTGAAGCTTGAGTTTCTTACGTCACCACCACCACCACACCTTTAAAGCAGCGTAGCTACTGGCGATGGAGCAAGCAAGATTTCTTTCCTGAACCCTCTTTTCAAACTCAATAACAACAATGATTTCTGCATCTCGACCCCATACCACAATAGCTCTCTTCAATTCTCAATTAGTCTCTTTAATCTTTCGCGATGCCTCAAAGCTTTAAACCATAGTCAACGTACCAAAACCTCTGCAATACACACAGTAGGCCCCCAAAAAATTATTCTTTTTTCAAAAATCTCTTCTGAATTTCAGAAATTTAAAATCTTTGCAATGTTTCTCTTTTTGGGTTTTGATCATACTTTAATGGGTCTTTCTTGATTTTTAGGATGAAAGTGAATCATACCGGCGACGATGAAAGAAGAGCTTCCAGAAACGGTTAATCACAATCTTGATGAAACTTTTTCAATGGATGTTATTCTGATATCGAATTTAATTTCGATGACGTTAAAGATTTTGACATCGTCAGTGGCAAGACCAGACGGTGAAGACACACCAAAGAAACGAATGAGAAGAGCATCAAACAGTGAATCTGTTCCAATAACTCAAACCGCTTACAGCGGCGGAAGTGGTGGTGTTGGTCGTGAAAGTGGTGGTGGTTTTGAATTTAATCTAATGGGTTTTGAATTTAATACTCAAAGAAAGGAATAGAGAAAGAGATTAGAAAATTGAAGTGAGTTATGAATAAGGATTACAAATCATTATCTTCCATCGTGCAATCCAGGTGTTTGCTTTAAGTTTCATATGAGTTATGATCCTTTTTTGTTATTTTTATATGATAAAAAGTGAGGATTTCGGTGGATTTTCATGGATTTCAGTAGACTACAAAAATAGGTTTTAAGTTAGGGTGATGGGTGTTTGAAGCAAATGAAGAAGAAGATAAAGGTTTTTTTGGGTACTTATTTAAATGTAAACAAAACTAAATTCCATGGCAACATCGTTAACTGACACCTCACTCACGTTAATGTCATATTCTTTTTGAAATAAAATATTTAATAAAAGGTAACGATGCACACATTTGGTGTAGTTGCATGACCCTACTTCACTCAACGAGAGCTTCTATATCTGGTTATTTCGTTGCTTGTCTTATCGCTTTCATCTTTGTTTTTATTTCGATTTGTTGAGTCTCCTTCACGATTGCACTTCTCGGAATCGAGTTTGAAATGATTCATTTTTATCATGTATAAAACTTTGGTTAGATTTAATCTTGACCAAAATGTTCTTAATCAATAGCATATGTTAGTGGAATGAAGTCCTTTTATGTTTTGGTCAAATTTTGATTCAAAGTAAAATCTCAAAATGCTTTTGAAATTTTGAAAATTCAAGATTTTACAAAATTGATGTGAATCATTCATTTTTACACTGAATTTTTTATCCTGATCAAATTGGACAGAAATTGAACACAAGCATTTGATTAGAATCAAATTTTGCACTTGATTCAAATCATTTTCGTGGAGATGGGTTCTGTTTGATTTGATTCGAATCAATATTTGCACATGATTCAAATCAAATTTTTTTCAAAACTCCTTGTTAAGTATGTGGCATTTTTATTCGAATCAAATTTTAAATATGATTCAAATCAAGTGGCATTTGATTCGAATCACGCTTTGTCTGATCCGAATCAACTGGAAAAAATTTCAAAAATCGGTTATTTTTCCAATCCACTTCATTTGCTCATTTGATATAAATCATATTTTTCTCTTAATTTGAATCTAACCACCTTTTTTCAACCATTTTGTGTGTTTAAACTCAAGCACATATATAAGCTTTTTGTCATCATTTCTCATCATACATTTATCATTATGATCATATTTTTCAATGTGATTTTTAGTGAAAATCAATTTTCTATGTTTTGAGTGTTCAAAGTCTTGCTACTAAATTCTTGCATCTTTGACTTCAATTGAGTTCAAATCTTGATAACGAGAGTTCTGAGATTATTTGAAGGAGGCCCACACTTGAAACTAACCGTTCTTGGAGATCTTGTTGAGTTTTTTAAGTTGTTAGAAAGATTGAGGGATTGTCAATGATGGTGAAAAATTCCATTGAAAAGAAGTAGATTCTTCTTTCCAGAATTGCCTTAGTTGTGACTGTGTGGAAGCTTACGGATAAGATGGAGTTCTTCTCAGATTTTCAGAAAACTCCACCGCTCAAGGAATTGGTAGGATCAAGGGGTTGATTGCTACACACGAAGGCTTGAGCATAATTGGTGTTATTGGAATATTCAAAAAACGTATTCGAGTAAAGATTACATGGAAGAGTTTGGCATGTTTGCTCTATACAAGTCAAGATCCAAATTAGGAGATTCTTCTTTCCAATGGTACCAAGAGCATAAATTTCTTTTGCTTGAGCACGAAGTTATGATTTTTGCAATAAGCCATGATAGAGTTGATTTTTCAAGGCAGATTTTGGCTAAGTACAAGTGCACAAATTCAAGGACACTTTTGGCTACTTTCTGATCATTTTCAAAGCTTCTCTCTCATCAACTAGAAACTTGTTCCATACCACAAGATCTTCACAATGGTCTTAAATTCCACAAGAATTGGTCTTCATTCACCATGGAAAACATGAATCCAACATGTTATCCTAAACTTTTTTGTGCCTTGCAAGAAAAGTGAAATTTGATCATTAAACCTTTTCCTTAATTCAAACAATCTAAGCATCATAACAAGTTTGATTTGTTGAGGAAAATATGTTGAGCAAAGCATTTTAGAAGCTACTAAAGCATACCACCTTTTATACTTTTGTCCACTTTTTGGGTTTCTTTCAAAATACATCAAACATTTCTATTACCCATTGCCTTGTTTCAAGATCATTTCACTATAAATAAGAGGTTTCAAATCATCAGAAGAACCAGAAAAAAAAAAAAAACATCTCCAAACCTCAAAATCACTTTCATCTCAAAATCTCAAAGTTATTAAAGTGGCAAAATCTCAAACTTGGCATTTCTTTGTTTAAACACTCCACATCCATTCCAACACTTCAAACACCATCCATAAACATCATACAACTCGTCCAAAGTCTAAGAACACATCTGTACTACCTCTAACCCCTCCATCACAACCTCACTTTTTCACATTGCACTTGGATTCGGTTAGGAAGTTCCAGAGCTTCTTAAGACCAACCAAGAATTGCAATGCGTTCCTGAGACATCATAGAAGCTGTAAGAATCATCAAACTACTTCTAGAAGTGCTCCTAGACCAACCAAGCATTGCAATGCGAGCCAAGTTGATCCGATAGCTTTGGTCTCCGATTCTCACTCCAACATATGTAATACTTAATAACTCAACACTTCAACTAGAACTTGAATCTTATGACTAATGAGTTTGGATATATCTTCTTGATCATGTGCGATCATTAGAACCTCTATAGAGACAGTTGAAATTAACTCCAATGTCCAAGAGAACTCATCATCCACAAGTTGTTTGACCTGAAAAGTTGTTGCTTTATTAGTTGTCATCATCAAATTCTAATTGATAGAGCACCTGCAAGAACATCCACAAAATAATCGAGTATCTTGTCTTTATGGAGTTTGAAAAAACCTTGTGATAGTTACATATGATAGAACGACAAACCCCGATGATCATGTAGAGCATATGGAGATCTTCCTGAATTTCCGTAGGGCGAGCGACATTGAGAAATGAAAATTATTCGCCCTCACTCTCAACGCATGGGGCATGACGTGGTTCTGAGATTTTATGGAAGAATTCATTTATTCATGGAGCTAGTCTTGCAAGCGTTTTAACACCCATTTCACTACATCAAGAAAAACAACTAAAACTTGTTGTAAATTTGAGAACGACAAGATGAAGTATCTACAGAGCCTGTAATTAGAGAGACAAAAAAACTTCAACATTTTTCTAGCAAAGGCCAAGAAATACATAAAATTTGAAGAAATGTTGGTTACGAGTAAGATTATTTATAGAAAATGCGACCCATAAAGGAAGATTAGAGGAGACTAAAAGAAAGACTAGTGAATCAATAGGGAGAATAATAGAAAATGCGACTCATAAAGGAAGATTAGAGGAGACTAAAAGAAAGACTAGTGGATCAATAAGGAGAAAGGGAGACCACCCTCTCTAGATATAGAGACTACACTCCCCTTAATGCTAGGTCGAGTTTCCCAAAGTTTATGAACACCCCGACCTTGATAAGTCTCGATATATTTTCACAAAAGTAACGACTATAATACGAAGGAGTGCATTAAGTCTCGATATATTTTCACAAAAGTAACAACTATAATACAAAGGAGTGCATCCAACTATTGAAGACATAATATGAAGGAGTGCATCCAACTATTGAAGACTTGATCCAGTAGGGGAAGCCTTCAATGTTTACTATCTAAGAAAAATGAAGAACAAAGGACAAAAGAAGTGCGGAAAAGCACAAGAGAAAGACTGAGGTTGTTGGATAAGGAATGAGAAAATATACCACGACGAAGAAAAGAAAGAATTGCTTGTTGCTTATGCCATTGCAATGTGGAAAAAAAACATTCTCATAATGATAAATGTGGAGGGAGAAATCTCATTGATAAATGAGGAAGGAGAAATTTGTTACTCTTAGGAAAATCTACCCCCATCAACACCATCAACACGAGGGTTGAAATGGAGAAAGTGACAAGACACCACTGTAGGCAAACCGCATACTCAAAAAAGGAATCAATATGAAGTTGGGTAGATACTACAGAGGTAATATCAAGGGCTTTCCTCAATTATGAAAGAGCTTCTTGCAGTAAATGAAGTGAAAGCTAAGAGAAATGTCCTTAGGCCGAAGAAAAATAGTCGGCCTCCAATACTGTTTTACGTCGAAAAACCTATCAAAGAAACTCCTAACTGTCACATTCCCCTTTTGGTGAGGGTTGTGCCAGCACAATCGTTAAATAAACTCCTGTATGAATATCAGCATATCAGCATTCTAGCACTTCCTGTAAGAATAAACTGTGCTCCATAGCATTGCTTAGAATAACATTATTGAGAAACATTCCAAGGAAAACTAACACAATTGGCAATGTAACAACCATAAACTTGAACTAATTATATCAATAAGTGGCCGTGAGAGTGGGTGGTTCAAGAGTTGGCATGGAGGTTCCTGCTAAAAAGGATTTGAACAATGTCATAGCAAGTTTTGGTCTATGCAGAGGAACTTCGTGCCCAGCACCTCTTACAGTTACAAACGTGAGTCCGGTGTATTCTTGGGTCCATCCTCCTACCTGTTTGTTTTACTTATATGTCAATGTCAATGCACCGAAGAGAATGCGAAACGAAGAATAGAAAATATACGGAATAAGTATGTATATGTCAATCTATCTATTGCTGACTTACCTCCCCATTGTCATACCAAGCACGCCAGGGACTCACAGTTGGAAGCTTGAGAGCATTTATGGAATGGCGAGTAGATGCTACCGGGACAACAGAATCTGTATTACCACTGTCATGACATAGATGAATCGAGGAAACACAGAAAAAAACATAAGCTTCTTTGGTGCTCAAAATTATTAAAGGAAAAGAAAATGTTATATGAATGACAGTGGATGAATGTGCGAGCAACCTGAATATCCATATTCGCAGTCCGGTAGGAATAAGTTCACGATATATATCGAGAACTGTTCTAGGAGAATCCTTCCAGTTATTATTTACCACCATACTGCAATGAATGAGAATAAGGAGATTCAGATCTTGCAAGATTGTTAAAAACAGAGAATAAAATACAGATCTTGAAGGTGGTTATGCAATTTGTAACACAAACGAAATAACTAGAGACTTTCAAAAGTGTCCCTTATGAGCATTACTTGCAGGTCTGCCAATTTTCCGGCTTATGATTTGGTTCAACATGTAGAATTCTTTGGACCTCGGGTTGATTGAAGTATTTAGTGCTGTGCTTCTCAGTGCAAGGATCATAAACACTTCTGAGTCTTCCTGCACTCTGATACATGACAGAGCATATGAATAAGGTTTTGTACTATAAAATCATATAATTCAGTGTCGAGAATATGCATCAGGATCCAATTTTGGAGTTAATTAGCTATACTGTAGACTTACATGCTTTCTTTTAACCCGCTGATTATCATTAGCATTGCAAGTAGCGGTAAAGATACTGTAAGGGTCTATATTACCAAGTTCTTCATAGGCAATATCCCATATTTTTTCACATGACTTTGACGGGTGTTCGACTGGCTGAAAATCACATAGAAGGTTCAAGAGCTTGAATGTTTGATCCGAAACCATACCACTTGACCACATAAACTGGAACATCCCCAACTGATCACGGAAATCATCTAGTAGAGCATTTCCTACCTGCAGCAGACAGAGATGTATATTATAGACATGTGCGTGAGTTTTACATTTGAACAATCTTGTATTGGATCTTTACTAGTTTTTGCGCAAAAATGGAATACATACCATGTAACCTTTGAAGTTTATAAAATCTGTTTTTGTAGCTGAGTTGTGCTTGACAATAAGTTGGCTAAGTTGGGGAACATAATGTCCTGAAACAAGGAAAACAAGAATCAGAGAACTCAAACACTTGACACGATAAGTTTCGTATTTAATTATTGATCACACTATTTGTGTTTACCTGCGTAGCTCTCGCCACTGATGAAAAAGTCTGCTTTTTTATACTGGGGAAAACGCTTAAACCACTTCAATAAAAATATGAGATTATCCTCAGCTGCACATAGAGAACTACAGAGAATTAATTTAATTTGATTCAATTGGCATGCATGAAAAATTATCCAGAACTAGTCCATTAGGGAGAAGAACCCCTACTTTTCACAAAAAGTGATTCTAGGATTATTAAATTATTTTGACATCTATGTTTAGTTCCGTGTTTAGAGCATGCAGAGTTGATTTTTGGTGATAGAATCGCCAAGATCAATTAATGCACGTAAATGTCTATATTTGTATATGTGTGATTTTAAATTGCAGTTTGCAACTGCAATTACAGCTGCGAACTGATACGGTAGCCTCCGGAACAGCATCAGACCACAACTCCGGTGTGAATTTAAGTCCGATTGCCATTACAAATCACTTGAGACAATTTCGCTGATGTTTCTTCCAGTCTTATCATCAAAACTCAAAATTCAGAATCCAAAAACTTAATTTGTGTTATGAATATTTCAAACACCTCTCAATTAAAATTCGCGCCGCAACAGTAGCAATGCCTATCGGAACAACCGCAATGAATGCAATCACAACACATGCAACAGCAACCGCAGCCTCAATTCAAAACTGTGTGTATATGCAGTGAATCTAGATCCAAGAAGGTGATAACTTACCTGTCCTCTTATCTCCATTGTTGAGAACATCAGATGAATTATTTGAATAAGAAAATCCAACTCCAACCGGAGAATCAATATAAAGAATATTGGCAACTACAAAAAAAGAAAGATTCAGCACACCATAGAATCTTTACCGCATAAACTCTGAGAATCGATTAAACAAACACATTACACCTCACCTTGATTCCAAGAATAAGGATTAAGATAAAGGGTTTTGCCATCTGAATTAATATGAAAAGGCCCAATTTCCTCAGCTTCTCCATAAGCTATAGAAGAACAGCCAGGACCACCATTGAACCATAAAAGAAGGGGCTTTGAAGTGGGATCTGGATGATCTGCTTCAATGAACCAGTAAAACAGTGTCCTTCCAACTTCCTCGTTGACTGTGATATACCCAGAATAGTGTTTGAAGGTTATGTTGAAGTTTTGACCTGGGAGTGCGCTAGAAATCCTGTCTTTCTCTTGTTGGAGAAATGGGTCTGTTGCAAATGCGAAATTGATGTTGTTTAAGAAAAGGGGTGCGAATGTTATGATGCAAAGGAACAGAAGTTGAGACCACACAGAATTTGTCATTTCTGGTTGTCGTTCGAGAGATAGATAGATTGTGTCACTCACTTACATCGCTTTTATATTAACTAACATTAAAGGAATATAAGATGGCATCCTAATTTTGACATCTACACCGAATAATACCGTATAATACAACCTATCGTTTTCTTTATTTTATTAGTTTTGTTCATTGGAAGTACTATTTAAAATTACGGAGTCAAATGGATAGGGTGTCATAATCTGGTGTCACTTTAACATTTTTTATTGGATGATGATAACTTGTGTCTTAGGTATTTAAGAGATAAATATATTTAAAAAAAATTTGAAAAATATATGCTGAATTTAATACAAATTTATAATTAATAATTTTATTAGCATTATACAAAAAAAATTTAACCACTGAACATATGTAAGGTACTTGGAGTACACTTAATGAGAATAAAAAAATTAATCATTAAATATTATGATGTGATTGAGACATATCTAATCAATTCATAAGCTCCATTTTAATTTAAAAATTATTTAAATTAAAAAATAATTAATAATTAAAAAGAGTATATCAAAAGTATTAGTATATGCTTACAAAAAAAAAAAAGTATTAGTATATATTACTAAAAAATAAAATCAATTATAATCGGTTTGGCTTTTGACCCATTTCATCTTTTTTATGTTTTAAATTTTTTTATAATATTTTTTTTATGTCTAATAATAAATAACTAAAATTGGCTCCTAAGAGTTGAGGTTCAACTTAGAAGAACATGTTGCTCTTGTGAAGGACTGACTATGATTCTTTTAAAGACAAAATTACATCAGGGGTATTTTAAGTTATTTGATTGTAATAGGTTGGTCTTTTAAATTTTGTTGTAATAACTTGATCGTTTAAGTTAACTAATGTGTGCACCGTTACCCTTTTACAAATTTTATTCCAAACGATTATGTGACATTAACGTTGATTAGGTGGCACTAACGGTGCTGACATTGAATGAAATAGTTAACTCAAAATTGTGTTTTTCCAATGAAACTTTGACATGTAGTTTTTTAAGGGAGAAAACAGTTGGTTCCATTGTTTTCTTCCTCCACTAAAATTATGAGTTTTTTCACCATTGAAGCTTGAGTTTCTTACGTCACCACCACCACCACACCTTTAAAGCTGCGTAGCTACTGGCAATGGAGCAAGCAAGATTTCTTTTCAGAACTCTCTTTTCAAACTCAATAACATTAACGTTTTCTGCATCTCGACCGAAATCGCAATAGCTCTCTTCAATTCGCAAGTAGTCTCTTTAATCTTTCGTGGTGCCTCAAAGCTTCAAACCACAGTCAACGTATCAAAACTTCTGCAAAACACACAGTAGGCCTAGGGATGGCAAAAATATCTGTACCCGCGGATATCCGTGGATAAAATCCGTCACGGATATGGGACGGATAACTTAATGGATATCCACGGATAAAATAAATGGATATTTAAATATCCGTTTGTTAATGGATATGGATATGGGTTTAATGATATCCGTACCCGCGGATATCCATATCCGTTAATAAATTATAAAAATCATTTAAATATCATTAGTTTATTATACCTTATCTTTTCATCTTCTAAAATAAATAGTCTTATTATATTTCTTTCTTTTTTTAAATATTCTTTGAAGAAAACCTTTCACATTTCATTCAAATTCTATTAGCCATTTCATATTTAAACTCTTCAATACTTCATGCCCCACTTCAACAATTTCACAGTCCAACCATCTAGTGTTGTCATTCCTCTATCGAACCAGTGTCTCCCTGCCTACTCCTCTGTGTTCGCTCTTCCATCATAACTCACAATCACAATATCTTTTATTTGTTTGGTTAAAACGAATGTATGGATATTATGTTTGGATCTAATTATATTTTGGTGAATAAGAAGAAAATTAATGTGATGAAATGTTATTGTTAAATTAAGAGAAAATTGTATGGATGTTATATGATAATAATTTTTTGTGTCTTTAAAAGAAGTTAAAAGTATATTTTAAAAAAATAATTTTCATTAAAAAATATTATCCATGGATATCTGTAAATATCCACGGATACCGTAAAACCCGCGGATTATCCGCTTAACGGATATCCACATGGATATGGGGCAGATATGAATATCATATTTATCCAACGGGGTGGATACGGATATCATAGTATCCGTCCCCATGGATATCCATTTACATCCCTAAGTAGGCCCCAAAAAATGTTCTTTTTTCAAAAATCTCTTCTGAATTTCATAAATTTGAAATCTTTGCAATGTTTCTCTTTTGGGTTTTGATCATACTTTAATGGGGTTTTCTTTATTTTTAGGACGGAAGTGAATCATATCGGCAGGGATGAAAGAAGAGCTTTCAGAAACGATTAATTACAATCTAGATGAAACTTGTTCAATGGATGTTATTCCAATATCGAAACTGATTTCGATGACGTTAAAGATTCTGACATCATCATCGGCAAGACCAGAAGGTGAAGACACACCAAAGAAACAATTGAAGAGAGCATCAAATAGTGAATTTGTTCCAATAACTTAAACCGCTTACAACGGCGGAAGTGGTGGTGTTGGTGGTGAAAGCGTTGGTTGTTTTGAACTTAATCTAATCGGTTTTGAATTTAATACTCAAAGAAAGGAGTAGAGAAAGAGATTAGAACATTGAAGTGAGTTATGAATATGGATTACAAATCGTTATCTTATGTAATCCAGGTGTTTGCCTTAAGTTTCATATGATTTATGATTCTTTTTTGTTATTTTTATATGATAAAAAATGAGGGTTTCTGTGGATTTTCATGGATTTAAGTAGACTACAAAAAAAGGGTTTAGGTTAGGGAGATGGGTGTTGGAAGCAAAGGAAGAAGAAGAAGATCATGGTTTTTTGGGTAATTATTTAAATGTAAACAAAAATAAATTCCATGTCATCATAATTAACTGACACCTCACTCACGTTAATGTCACATATTCATTTTTGAAAGAGAATTTTAAAAAAAGGGTAGTGATGCACACATTTGGTGTAGTTGCATGTCCCTACTTCACTCAGGGGGAGCTTCTATATCTGATTATTTTGTTGCTTGTCTTATCACTTTCATCTTTATTTTTATTTCGATTTATTGAGTCTCCTTCATGATTGCACTTCTCGGAATCGAGTTAGAAATGATTCGTTTTTAGCATGTATAAAACTTTGGTTAGATTTAATCTTGACCAAAATGTTCTTGGTCAATAGAATATGTTAGTGGAATGAAGTCCTTTTATGTTTTGGTCAAAATTTGATTCAAAGTAAAATCTCAAAATGCTTTTGAAAATTTGAAAATTCGAGATTTTACAAAGCTGTTTCGAATCATTCAATTTTACACTAAATTTTTTATCCTGATCAAATTGGACAGAAGTGGAACACAAGCATTTGATTCAAATCAAATTTCGCACTTGATTCTGATCATTTTCATGGAGAAAGATTTTGTTTGATTTGATTCGAATCAATATTTGTACATGATTCAAATCAATTTTTTGTCAAAATTCCTTGTCAGTTATGGGGTATTTGATTCGAATGAAATTTTAAATATGCTTCAAATCACGTGGCACTTGATTCGAATCACGCTTTGTCTGATCCGAATCAACTGGAAATTATTTCAAAGATTAGTTATTTCTTCCAATCCACTTCATTTGCTCATTTGATTCAAATCGTAGTTTTCTCTTGATTCGAATCTAACCACCTTTTTTCAACCATTTTGTGTGCTTAAACTCAAGCACGTATAAAAGTTTTTTGTCATCATTTCTCATCATATATCTATCATTCTGATCATATTTTTCAGTGTGCCTTTTAGTGAAAATCAATTTTCTCTGTTTTGAGTGTTCAGAGTCTAGCTACTAAATTCTTGCAACTTCGACTTCAATTGAGTTAAGATATTGATAACGAGAGTTTTGAGATTGATTTAATGAGGTGCGCACTTGAAACTAATTGTTCTTGGAGATCTTTTGAGTTTTTTAGGTTGTTAGCAAGATTTAGGGATTATGAATGGTGGTGACAAATTCCATTGAAAAGAAGTGAATTCTTCTTTCCGGAATTGCCTTAGTTAAGACTGTGTGGAAGGTTATGGATAAAGCAGGGTTCTTCTCAGATTTTCAGAAAATTTCACCACTCAAGGAATCGGTATGATCAATGTTTAATTGCTACACACAAAGGCTTTGAGAAGATTGGTGTTATTGGAATATTCAAGAAATGTATTCGAGTAAAGATTACTTGGAAGAGTTTGGCAAGTTTGCTCTATACAAGTCAAGATCCAAATTAGGAGATTTATTTTCTCAGCTGTATTGTGGATTGATGATTGTATGAGTGTTGAAAAGTATTTTAGGTGGGTTGTTTCATCGTATCCACAGGGATTGTCCTGATATCTAGATTTGCCGTTTAATAGTTTAAAGTTCTAAGAAAAGAGGTTTCAAAGAGTTTTTGTTTTGTAACATATGTTTTGGTAGCAAAGAGTAAACTAAAGAAAGATGTTTTGTTTTAAGAAAAGCAATGTCAAGATTAGATTTCATTAACCTCTTTCATACATATCCGAATAATCAAGCATGTGAACTTAGTTTAGATCAATATAATCGTGTATCCTCTCAAATCCGTTTATTTCTTATTATTTCAATCGGTAGATGATCTCTCGAACCAACAATCGAAACAATAAATATAAATATAAATATCAATACAAAGCAAATATTAACTCCTAAATCTATGTCTAGAGTTTGTTTATTAATAAATGAAGAACTTAGGTCAAGACTTGGAAAATCTATGTCTAGAGTGATTCAAACCATACATTTATCAATAAAAGCAAAGATCTTCATCATATATTGATCATCAACCTTGTTCACATACAAAAGATCAAAAGAAATACATACTAGTAAGGTTAACTACCTCTAATCTTAACAAAAAAGTGTTTAGCTAGTCATCACCATGGTAGCTTAATCAACAAGTAAAAAGGAAAGCTTTGATAGCATCAAAGTCGAAAGATCACCATGGAATTTCTAAGTTTTTTGCCCTAAAAATCCCTTTACAATTTGAAAATTTGCTTAAATGAAAAGTGTCCCAAAATATCTACTCAAGTGGCTATTTATACAAAGTCCACAATGTGCCTATAAGTGGCACCGCGTTAAGCATCATCAGGGGCGCGCTTAGCGCGATCAGTACAAAGGAGGAAAATTCCCAGAAAGCGCGTTAAGCGCAGTCAAGGGTCCTTAGCTACTGCATCTTCATCAAAATCGCGCTGAACCCGCGCTGAAAAGACCGTTAAGCGCAAGTTGCCGGCGAAAAGTTGCGAAAATGATCATCTAGGCCTTCTTCCATCCACCACAGGTTCCAAGCAAAATATATATCAGCAAGAAAACCTGTCAAAAAGCATCAAAATGATCATAATTCACAATATTTACATACGAAAACGGAAATTTGCGTATTTACACTAAATCATATGTATTTACTACCAAAACACCAAAGAAACAATTGAAAAGGGCCACAAAATACTATCTAAAATATGCACTATTTGGCACTTAACAACTTTCCCCAACTCATTATTTTGTTTGTCCTCGAACAAAAGTTTGCCAAACATAAACGAACTTGAAACAATGCACAAGAAATCAGAATCAACAAGTTAGAACAACGACAATTTCATGGTTCGAAATGTAGAAGTACAAACAAGGTAAACTTACCACACTCAAAACAAATCATGGAGATGGCATTATTTCTAAGTGCAAAACACAAATGAAAACTTCTAAAGCAATACAATTCCAACATGAATCACACCTAAGCACACATTCATCAATGGATGAAAACATTATGAGGTTTTATCACTCACCAAACAATTCTACAAACATCCAGAACAAATTATGCATTCAACAAAAAAACATGCATTAATGAGTGTAAAAGAAGGAATCACAAGAACTTCAAAGGTTGTAATTTAGCTTGGGCTACAAGGAAGTGTCATTTATCAAAGTCATTGAAACAAAAATGCATATTCCTATGAGAGCATTCAATTCTCACAATCATACACACTTCAAGACCTTAACCTTTTTGTTTTCTTTTCTTTGAGGCATCATTACAACTTTGAGCTTTTTTGTTGGCAATTCATGCCTAATTTCCTTTCTTTTTCATTTGTCTCTTTCAAGCTCTTTCATTATTACAACCACTTTATTTTTCTCAATGCCTCAATCTACCTCTTTTCTCCCCAATTTTGAATACAACCAAAGTATGGTGTTAAGAATGCTCTCACACATCTAAGGCAAGGAACAACAAAAGCAACCATACTTAAAGGTTGAGGTTCAAAGGTTTCACAACAAAAAATGAAGATCCATTCCAAGATTCAATTATTTTTCATGTACAATATTTACACGACTCAATTATTCACACGGATCTTGATATAAAGGCTCAACAGGGCTAGCAAATGCTTGCTCACTCTCAAGGTAGATTAATCATTCTATTTGTTTAAGTTTTTTTTCTCAAAATACAAAAAAAAAATGCTTTGATCATTTTCTTCCTTTCACACAAATCAACACACATGCATGATTTTAACATAATAGGAACGAGTTAAACAAGGATGTCGGTATCTCGCATATATTATACAATGAAAGCTTCCTCACAAAGGCTATGTTCTAAATGATTCATAATTGAAAAAGTATTTCAAAAGAATTAATGACAACGTGTTTTGCACCAATCACAAGTTTCATATCCATGCTTAGTTTAGAAAGCGATAAATATGTACCTTACAACTGTACTTTTACTCAAGCATATCATTACCACTCAATTGTATGTTGATTCCTCAATCTTGACATTAGTCACAAAGTTCCTTCAAATTTTTGAACTTAAGAACAACACAAAACCAAAAAAAATTCTACCAAAAGAGTAGTTTGATCTTGGGTTTTTTCTTATTTTTTGTTTCCATTATTATGTTTATGTTTGAATTATTAAGATTTGCTTGTTTTCGTTTGTGAACCTTGTTTCTCTCTCCTCACCCAAAAGAGACCTCACGTTCTCTCTCTCTAATCAAATGAACACCACCGGTGTTCACCAAGAACACCGGGCGCCTCCGCTTCCTCCGCCCTGAAAACCTAGAATTCAGTTGAGTTTCCACTAGAAACTTCAATCGGAAAAACCTCCTACCCAAATTCCGACCAAATGGCCTTCGAATCCCAAACCACCAACACAAACCACATCTCAAATATCACCCTGAAACTAATTCTAAACCCGATTTCAACATAAAAATCCCCCAAAGCTATGGATCAAGACTTAGGGTTTCGAAAACCCCAACCTCTCCATCTTCAAAAACAGAGATAAAAAAACCTAAACCCTCAAGTAACATTCATCCCCATACCCAACATGAAATCAAACACGAAAACAACGTGTCTAAGCGAAATTGAGCGACACAGCAAGGAAATCAAGCAATACGAAGTTTACACAAGGCAAAACTAACATTCAATAACAATCACTTATAATGTTAGCATGTATGAACAAAGCTAAAAGGAGGGGAAGCTATCGTCTGGACGTTATCGGAGAGAATAATCCACATGTTAATGATTTTCCTTTCGTTTCTTTTTATTTCTCGTCTTCCACTTCTTCAGCTTATTAGTGATTTTTGTTGTTGGTTGTTGTTGTTAGGTCGTAGTACTTAGGGTTTATCTCAACTATCTCAAATTTTCAGTGATAAACTTGAGTAGTTTTATGAATTTGATCTTTGGTAAGGTTTTTTTGGAGTGACTTTAGCAGAGTAACAGTGAAGAAAAAGTTTATTCTTTATACTTAACATTGTTAGTGTATTTATATGGGAGTGAATGGAGGTAAGGATGGGATTAATTTCGTATGAAAATTTGTTAGTTTTTGCCCATATATTTTCTTTACTCATGTGAGTTTTTGAGAGATAGTGAGGTGGAATTTTTGGGATGAGGGTAAGGGGAATCAATCCGCTATAGAGGTTTTTTCAATCCCTGAAATTAAGGGATTTGGTGGACCTTTTACTGATATATTTCTTTGCTAATTCAATTTTGTTTTTAACCTGATGATGTATGTGATATGGATGATATGGTGTGCGTATGGATTTCCTGAGTTCCTTGTTTGCCATCGTGTATGTATGTGTACATGTTATTGATGTTCATTCTCTATTTTTGCAGGATATGAATTGGTGATGTATGGTAAGGCATGAGGAAGGATAGAGCATTGCACACGAGGGGCTCATTATGCAGCAGACAAAAGCTTTAATTCTTCTTCTTTTTTTTTTGGTAAAATAAAAGAATCTATTTTGTATTTCCTTTTTGTCCCATATAAAAAATGTAAAAACTGAATTAATTAAACAATAAAAATCTCTTATCCTAATGCTTTTTTATGCTTAAAATATGTATATGCATTGTAAAATGATGCAACCACTACTTCTATGCTTAAAATATGTATATGCATTGTAAAATGATGCAGCCACTACTTACTTGTATGAAAAATATCTTTTTGTGTTTTAAGGTTAAAGAACTAAATATATGTAAATGCATATGAAAAACACTAATTTATTTAAAATACTCTCTTGTCCACCTATGAATTTAAAACACAAATAATGGATTTAAGTATTTAAAACAAATTTAAGAAAAATCAAGACAAATGACAATAATCTTTTGCACATGAGACCTAAAGAAGTCAAAGTCACAACTCAAACTTCTTGACTTTGACTTTCTTTCAATTCAAACTAAATACCAAGAATAATGCAAAAAAAAATGAGGGATCACAATCACAGAAAGAGCTACCCTCTGAGCTTGAACTTTTATTTTGACCTTATGTAGATGAACTATTTTGAATGATGAAGAAAAGCATGACCAAATGCAATGGTCATGTTGATGCAAATGAAGTTTGAAAAAGCAATTTAAGTAGGACAAAATTGGGGTATAACACCAACATACACCACCTATAACATGGGTTCGGGTTCGTCTCTGGATTTGAGATATCAAGTTATCACGTAGGTATAAAATATTATGAGTAATATTTATATTAGATTAGCCCACCATGAAGATATTACATTATTTCTATTATAAGTGTGATAAGTTATTCTTATAGTGATAAATGTGTGTGTCACCCTTTGACATGAAACCATTATGGTCCCTACATGAAGAGTTGACCACTTTAGTACCGCAAAACGTTGTATGTAACAAGACAAATATAAAGTTGGATGTTGGGTATTCCACGAGTCGTGTCGAGGTATATGAGTGACTTGGATGGAATCTTCTCATCCTACATATGCTATAATATATTTATGGTTCTTTCATGAATGCAACTGAAAAACCTTCAATAAGTCCATACACCAAGGAATAAAAAAGAATTCAAAACTTAAAAAGAAAATTTTGCAACAAAGAAGAAGGAAGAACCATAGTTAAGTTCCATCGTATTTCCACCTCAGTTCTGAAGCAATAAAACATCGAGAGGCATGACACCTAATGTCTCTTGTTGTTGACACATTGTAAGTAGTTGAAATTGTTTTTTTAAGTTTATCATTTATATCTTCTTGCTTTGAAATGTGTAGCTTAAGATTTTTCTCTATTTTATTTACTTTGCTTAATATGAGATAAACTTCTATTGTTGGATAATGTGAAGTTTAATGACAAAGTAATCTTTTGAATGATGTGAACAAGTTATTTTAATGTATTTTATTCATGTGAATTTGTTACATTTATTTATTCCTTTGTCTGATCACCTTAGTAGTAGATTATCATTTATTAGGTTAAGACATCATCTAAAAAATGAAAGTCATGAACTAATATAGTTAAAAAGCAAGTGGACGCACATTGCTTACTTAGTCAATTAAGACATGAAGGACTAGGGTCATAAAGGTCAATAGAATAAAATTTATATGAAGTGTATTGATTATATTCTGAGGCTTAGACATAAATTATGTATTAAATTTTTGTATACTTTTATGTTGAAGACATACACCACAAGGTTCAGTTCTGGCCTCATATGTCATGACACCACACATCATATTTCTGCATTAGATGAACTCGTTAAATGGATCATTATCCAACATATTAATTCATACCTCTATTGTGTAAACCCTTTCGACTAACCGTAAGGCAACTCACATGGAAGGTCTTCTTTCTAGGGACCAAAGGTTTGAAAAGGCGAAGGAGAAAATTCTCTATCTGTATCTTTAGCTCGACTTTGGCGAGATGTATTGCTTCAAAGTGGTTTTTGACGGACGCTTAGTGAAGGAATTTGATTCTGAGGTTGATCAAGATTTCAATAAGTTCTCTAAACTTCATGATGATTTCCTTTTTATTTGGTCTTTCCTGAAATTTATCAAAAGTTTTTCTATCCTCGAAGTCAAGTACTTAATTGAGTTTCTGATACTAGTTCTTGGATCTTACATATTTGTTAGAAGCAGTTTTTTAAGATTAAATCCAATATTTTAGATTCATCCTTTACTGGTACTCGATATCTCATTTTCTTATAAACATGTGTTTACTCTTTTTATCTCAGTTGGAACTTCATGGATTTCCTTAAGGGTGTACCATATTTATTTAGTTGTGATATAGTTAAAAACATGAATGAACTCTCTAGTTCTTAACACATTGGTCATTAAGTACTTAACTTTAAACTCAAGTTGCAATTTTCTCTTATCTTTTGTGGTCCATAAATAATTTACCTTTTCTACTACTTCATTATTAGTAAAATTAAGAGGGACAAAAAGACCATTTAAAACAAAGTTTTATAAATTGCAATCAATTGAATTAAAAAAATATTTCTATTATTTCTTTTCATATATCAAACATTTCCCCGATCAAACGGTGGAGGTGTATTCATGAAAATCCTCTTGTTAAAATAATAAATATTTGAAGTCATCGTATTATCTCCTAAGACAATTAGTCTTATAATAAGAGTTAGGCTTTAATACCACTTGTTAGCCAAATGACTCCAAACACATGACGGAGAATGAATTATGTTAATTAAAAATTGAAGTCAATTTATAAAAACTTGTATTTACAAAAATGTTTAAGTTACTTTTATTAATCAAATAAGGATTAAGGAGGGGAATAAGTAAAAGGAAGAGAATCGAAGAGATGGAAAAATGAAATACATCGTAAAGAAAATAAAGCGGTGTAAAATAAACAAATAAGTGATAGATAATATGAACATGAGATTTATACAAATTCGGTTTAATCACTAGGCTTACTCATGTCCCCAAGAGTTTCCTCTTGCGAGTTCCACTAAACAAACTTGAGTTTTTCACAAGTGATGCCCACGAACCTTCATAATATTAAACAACAGGTTTTATATAGACTGATCTTTAAACAAATAGAGCTTTTAACAAACTAAGCTAAAGAACCAAACAGAGCTTTTAACCCAAGACAAGCTCAAGCAACAAACAAAGTTTATAACACAAGACAAAGTCAATAACCTAGAACCAAGCTTTTATATGTGGTTAGCTTGCAACCTTTACAAAATAATTTCCATAAGAGAATAACACTCTTGGATACAACAAATAAGGCACAAAGTCGTTTAAAACAAATCTCTCACAATGTCTTTTCGGTCTTTCGACACTACGACAATCTTCAGAAAAAGCATAAATGAAAACACAGAGAGTAAAAGAAGAATATGAGATTTCTAATCAAAATATTGATGCAAAAAAAAGGAAAACACTAATTTAGTATAGGAAAAAATTTGGCTCAAGTGAAAATTATCTGTGGACCATTTTAATGTTTTAATCGATTAATCCTAGTTGGTAATCGGTTAAATCTTCCAAATACGACGACCCTAATACAAAAAAGGAAATCCTAAAATGACTATATGCACTAATCGATTAAAAGATTTTCTAATCGATTGGACAAGGTCCTTAGTCAATTAGGTAGTGTAAAAACATTCTTAATTGATTAATATGGAAGGGTTGAAATGGGGAACGTGACAAGACAGCAAACCGCGTACTCAAACAAGGTATCAATATGAAGTTGGGTAGACACCACAGAGGTAATATCAAGGGGTTTTCTCAATTATGAAAGAGCTTCTTGCAGTCAATGAAGTGAAAGCTAAGAGAAATGTCCTTAGGCAGAAGAAAAATAGTCGGCCCCCAATATTGTTTTATGTCGAAAAGCTTATCAATGAAACTTCTAACTGTCACATTCCCTTTTGGTGAGGGTTGTGTCAGCCCAATCCAAAAATGTTTATTTTCGATGACGCCTGATTTTCGTAAGATGTGGGAAATAACAACTTCGTGCTTTTCTAAGAATATGGTATATTAGTACCTAAAGTACATCTAATGGATATGCTGGGTTTGAGTCCGAACCTCAGCGTTCTTGCACTTCCTGTAAGAATAAATTATGCTCCATAGCATTGCTTAGAATAACATTATTGAGAAATATTCCAAGGAAAACTAACACAATTGGCAATGTAACAACCATAAACTTGCACTAATTATATCAATAGGCTGCCGTGAGTGTGAGTGGTTCAAGAGTTGGCATGGAGGTTCCTGCTAAAAAGGATTTGAACAATGTTAGAGCAAGTTTTGGTCTATGCAGAGGAACTTCGTGCCCAGCACCTCTTACAGTTACAAACGTGAGTCCGGTGTATTCTTGGGTCCATCCTCCTACCTGTTTGTTTTACTTATATGTCAATGTCAATGCACCGAAGAGAATGCGAAACGAAGAATAGAATATATACGGAATAAGTATGTATATGTCAATCTATCTATTGCTGACTTACCTCCCCATTGTCATACCATGCACGCCAGGGGCTCACAGTTGGAAGCTTGAGAGCATTTATGGAATGGCGAGTAGATGCTACCGGGACAACAGAATCTGTATTACCACTGTCATGACATAGATGAATCGAGGAAACACAGAAAAAAACATAAGCTTCTTTGGTGCTCAAAATTATTAAAGGAAAGGAAAATGTTATATGAATGACAGTGGATGAATGTGCGAGCAACCTGAATATCCATATTCGCAGTCCGGTAGGAATAAGTTCACGATATATATCGAGAACAGTTCTAGGAGAATCCTTCCAGTTAGTACTTACCACCATACTGCAATGAATGAGAAAAAGGAGATTCAGATCTTGCGAGATTGTTAAAAACAGAGAATAAAATACAGTGATGCGCTTAACGCTGTGTGTACACAATCCTTGAAGATGGTTATGCAATTTGTAACACAAACTGCAGAAATAACTAGAGACTTTCAAAAGTATCCCTTATGAGCATTACCTGCAGGTCTTCCATTTCTCCGGTTTATGATTTGGATCAACATGTAAAATTCTGTGTACCTGAGGTTGATTGAAGTATTCAGTGCTGTGCTTCTCGGTGCAAGGATCATAAACACTTCTGAGTCTTCCTGCACTCTGATACATGAGAGCATATGAATAAAGATTTGTACTATAAAATCATATAATTCGGTGTCGAGAATATGTATCGGTATCCAATTTTGGAGTTAATTAGCTATAATGTAGACTTACATGCTTTCTTTTAACCCGCTGATTATCATTAGCATGGCAAGTAGCGGTAAAGATACTGTAAGGGTCTATATTACCAAGTTCTTCATAGGCAATATCCCATATTTTTTCACATGACTTTGACGGGTGTTTGACTGGCTGAAAATCACATAGAAGGTTCAAGAGCTTGAATGTTTGATCTGAAATCATACCACTTGACCACATAAACTGGAACATCCCCAATTGATTATGGAAATCATCTAGTAGAGCATTTCCTACCTGCAGCAGACAGTGATATACATTATTGACACATGCGGAGTTTTACATTTGAACAATTTTGTATTGGATCTTTACTAGTTTTTGCACAAAAATGGAATGCATACCATGTAACCTTTGAAGTTTATAGAATCGTGTTTTGTAGCTGAGTTGTGCTTGACAATAAGTTGGCTAAGTTGGGGAACATAATGTCCTAAAACAAGGAAAACAAGAATCAGAGAACTCAAACACTTGACACGATAAGTTTCGTATTTAATTATTGATCACACTATTTGTGTTTACCTGCATAGCTCTCGCCACTGATGAAAAAGTCTGCTTTTTTATACTGGGGAAAACGCTTAAACCACTTCAATAAAAATATGAGATTATCCTCAGCTGTACATAGAGAACTACGGTGAATTAATTTAATTTGATTCAATTGGCATGCATGAAAAATTATACAGAACTAGTCCATTAGGGAGAAGAACCCCTACTTTTCACAAAAAGTGATTCTAGGATTATTAAATTATTTTGACATCTATGTTTAGTTCCGTGTTTGGAGCATACAGAGTTGATTTTTGGTGATAGAATCGCTAAGATCAATTAATGCACGTAAATGTCTATATTTGTATATGTGTGATTTTAAATTGCAATTTGCAACTGCAATTACAGCTGCAAACTGATACGGTAGCCTCCGGAACAGCATCAGACCACAACTCCGGTGTGAATTTAAGTCCGATTGCCATTACAAATCACTTGAGACAATTTCGCTGATGTTTCTTCCAGTCTTATCATCAAAACTCAAAATTCAGAATACAAAAACTTAATTTGTGTTATGAATATTTCAAACACCTCTCAATTAAAATTGGCTTCGCAACAGTCGCAATGCCTGTCGGAGCAACCGCAATGAATGCAATCGCAACACATGCAACAGCAACTGCGCTCTCAATTAAAATTTGCGTTGCAACAGTCGTAATGCCCGTCGGAACAACCACAATGAATGCAATCGCAATACATGCAACAGCAACTGCGGCCTCAATGCAGTGAATCTAGATCCAAGAAAGTGATAACTTACCTGTCCTCTTATCTCCATTGTTGAGAACATCAGATGAATTATTTGAATAAGAAAATCCAACTCCAACCGGAGAATCAATATAAAGAATATTGGCAACTACAAAAAAAGAAAGATTCAGCACACCATAGAATCTTTACCGCATAAATTCTGAGAATCGATTAAACAAACACATTACAACTCACCTTGATTCCAAGAATAAGGATTAAGATAAAGGGTTTTGCCATCTGAATTAATATGAAAAGGCCCAATTTCCTCAGCCTCTCCATAAGCTATAGAAGAACAGCCAGGACCACCATTGAACCATAAAAGAAGGGGCTTTGAAGTGGGATCTGGATGATCTGCTTCAATGAACCAGTAAAACAGTGTCCTTCCAACTTCCTCGTTGACTGTGATATACCCAGAATAGTGTTTGAAGGTTATGTTGAAGTTTTGACCTGGGAGTGCGCTAACAATCCTGTCTTTCTCTTGTTGGAGAAATGGGTCTGTTGCAAATGCGAAATTGATGTTGTTTAAGAAAAGGGGTGCGAATGTTATGATGCAAAGGAACAGAAGTTGAAACCAGACAGAATTTGTCATTTCTGGTTGTTGTTCGGGAGATAGATGGTGTCACTCACTTACATCGCTTTTATATTAACTTGGGTGTGTTTGGATTGGCGAACAGATCTAACAGAGTTGGATATATTTATATAAAAGTGAACAGATCTAACAGAGTTGGATATATTTATGTAAAAGTGAGTTAAACAATAAATCATCTAAAATTAATTTAAAAGTAAAAGCTATATATTTATTTTGGATAAAACAAAACACTCCAAAATTATCCAAAATCAATTTTATATCTCTAGAATTGATTCTTGATCAAAAGGCAATCTAAATTCTATAAAAATGAAGGAATTGAGTAATCATAAATTGTGTCTTGGATTGCCTTAGGCCACAAGTTAATAGATAAATTTAATTAAAAAAATTTGAAAAGTATGAGTTGAATTTTATATTTGCAGGAGAGTATTGTTTACATTTGCAGTAGAACCATACCAAAGTGCTTTCTAAGCACATGTTAGAATGGACAATACTTTTGATTTTATGTGCATGAACCTCTCTTCCAATTAGTGAAGCTTTAATTGTACCACTCTTCCATAAACACGCAGTGAAATTAGAATAATCATTCCAGTGAAATATCATAAACCAGAATAATCATTCCTTCATCCAAGACCACACAAGCTGTTGGATCCTAGTATAATTGGATCCAAAAATCTGTTATACACAAGCTTAATTAGATATTTTTTCGACGCCATAAATCAAGAATAACATACCAAATTGACTCTTAAAAGAAACTCCCTAGACTACGACTCAGTGACATGATCCGGTAATTGACTTGGCTTGACATTGGATGGCTGATGAGTAAATCCGGATACTCCTCAGTTTTCCAATGTTAATGGACACCAGTAAATATTTTAAACTGTTCTATTATATTCTATGTTATTGAGCTTTATATAACTCACAATGTTAGGGAGTTAAAAATTAGTAACACATTAATTCAATGAGCAAAACATACAAGTAGAATTATCACTAATTTACTGCTACTAGCAAGGCATGGATTTATAATGTCTTAAAAAATTCACATCTTAAAAGTTGAGAAAATATAAATGATACAGTATCAATTACTATACACACAGATTTCACTTCAACTATGGTGAAATGTGATTCCAACTAGAAAAATAAATTCGATTAGAACTTGCAGCAAGACATGGATTATAATGTCTTAAAAAATTCACATCTTAATAGTTGAAAAAATATAAATGATATGGTATCAATTACTACACACACAGAGATTTCATTTCAACTAAGTTGAAAATGAAAAACTAGCAATTACAAGATATCAATTAATGTAAGGTTATGCTTAAGATATTAGAAAACAAAGATGATAGAGTTCAATTTCAGTTTCTGATATGAATAAGTAGGTTGCAACTGCATCAGCTCAAGAACTTGTGTTCAAGATTTTGATACTTTATGTAAGATACTTATCTACTGTAAGATACTTTATGTTAATCCACTGCATGAACCATCTATATTAGAGCATCCTTTGTCTTTCACTTGATAGTAAGGATCATCAAAATAGTTAGAACTTCTATATTAACTGTTTCTTTCTGTTTGCTCATGAAATTTGAATAATGCAGTGAAAACAAGTTTTATATTGGTTGGTATGGAAACAAAACGAGTGTTTATATACCAATCAATAATATACTATAATGAATTGAAAATAGTTTTGGAATATGTGTGTTTGTATTGAAATAAAAATGGGTTTAGACCCAAATTTAATATTTTGATAATTTAAAATAACAATTTAAATATATAAAATTAATACGAAAATTAATTAAAGATAAAATTAAATAAATTATAAATTAAATTATATCTAAAAAAAATTAAAAATAAACTCAGTCAGCAGACCCTACGAATCATGATTTTACAAGGGAGAATCACAAAAAAAAAAAAAAATCAGAGAGGGAAAATCAAAACACATTTATATGGCAGGGGTAAATACTATTTAACCATTAATAATTTTATCAGCATTATGAAAAAGTTTGACCATTAAACATATGTAAAGTATTTGGAGTACATGGAGTATACTTAGAATAAAAAAATTAATCATTAATTAAATATTTATGAGGGTCTTGAGAGTGTGCTCCTCTCAAGGTCACATGTTCGAATCCTACTAGGTGCAATCAACTCTTATGTGGACCAGTCCATACGAAGCTTTGCTCTGGCTTAAAATGGAGCCCCCGCTAGTGGACGGTGGGTATTGGTCCCTCTTGAATTAGTCGGTCGTAAGACCGAATACCAAAATTTCAAAAAAAATAAAATAAATATTTATGATGTACTTACACCTTCAATTTTGTGTGATTGAGACAACTTCAATCAATCCCTAAGCTCCGTTTTAATTTAAAAATTATTTAAACTTTTTTAAAAAAGTTAATAATTAAAAATAGTTTATCAAAAGGATTATTATATATTAATAAAAAATAAAATGCTTTTAACTCATCTTTTTTTTATGTCTTAAATTTTCTAATAACATTTTCTAGGTTTAGTGATAAAAAATATTGGCTCTTAAGATTTGAGGTCCAATATAGGAGAACATGTTGCTCTTGGGAAAGACCGACCATGATTCTTTTAAAGTAATGTTTTAAAAATTAGACCGGAGATCAAACTGGTAAAATTTAGAGTTTAATGTTTAATTGGTTAAATCGATTAAATGTATGGTCGAACCGTTTATTAAGTAAAGTAATAATATGAAACTAAATTTCATAGATATGTCACACATTATTATATGTTCTCAACTTAATAAAATAAACATTTCAAAAATTTATTACAAATTTAATACAACAATATCAATAATACATAACATAACATAATTTTACACTTCATTTCAACTATTATTTAAGAATATTTTGATCAAACTAAAAAATTACAATAAAATAAATTAAACTAATTCAAAACAAAATTAAAATAATATAATATAATAACTAAAATAAAATTCAAATGATTAAGAATATCTAAATTGAATAAGATAGAATACCAAAATATAAATAATACAATATACTTCATTAAACAACAAAAAAATTGAATTTGAGTTGAACTACAGCAAACAAGTCTTAATTGACAACAACAAACAATATTGACTTGAACGACAATCAATAGAGTCAAACATCGTGACTATGTTTGAAAGAGATGGCATGATGATTATGATGGAGTGTGGTTGAAAGAAAAATGATAATAAAGTGACAAAGCATAGAAGTTTGTATGGTTGTAAAAAATACACGGAATTCTTTTTTGTGATTGGGAAATGTATGTTAAGTTTTGATATTAAATATTTAATTTAAAAAAATAATAATAAAAAATGGTCCATTTGATGAATTTTTTTGAACTGGGCGGTTTTATAAAATCGGCTCCGATTCTTTGGTTCGGATGGTTTTTGACGGTTTAATCCGATTTTTCCGGTTTAACTCCAGTTTTGACCCACTAGCAGTTTTGAAAGGTTGACCCAACCAGATTCATCTCCGGTTCCCGGTCCAACCGGTTGAACCGATCAGTTCGGTCCTGTAACGCCCCAGATTGCTTTCGGGATTACCGACTGACCCCACAAACCAACACGGGTCTTTTAATTGATACGGGTGCGACCCATTTAGCCTACTAGTGAGGATCGTTTGGTCAGAGGTACTTGTTACATTCATAACACTCCTTTGATTGCTATCATTGATACGGGTGCGACCCAATTGTTTATTTTAGTTGATTGTGTGAAGAAACTAGGACTTGTGTCGTCTACTTTGAGTAAATGTATGGTGATTGATACTCCATCTATTGGGTCGATAACTACATCGTTAGTGTGATTGAACTGTCCTGTGTCGATCTTTGGTAAAGATTTTGGAGTGGATTTGATTTGCTTACCACTTAGTGATCTGGATGATATTTTAGGGATGAATTGACTAGAGAGCAATTATGTCTACATTGATTGTTATAGGAAGAGATTGCTATTCCCTACCCCAGAGGAAGAAGAGTTGGTTAGTTTTATATCTACCAAGGAATTGAGAACCTTGTTGGAAGATGAAGCTAAAATGTCCGCAGTGTTTGCCTCATTGTTTGTTGAAAGCAAAACATCGATCAATGAATTACCTGTAGTGAAAGAGTTTCCAGAAGTGTTTCCGAATGATATTTCAGAGTTGCCTCCGCAGCGAGAGGTGGAATTTGCAATTGATCTTGTTCCTGGTACCAGACCTATATCTATGGCACCATACAGAATGTCAGCATCAGAATTGGCGGAGTTGAAATCTCAACTCGGAGAATTGCTTGATAAGAAGTTTATTAGACCCAGTGTGTCGCCGTGGGGAGCTCCAATGTTGTTAGTTAAGAAGAAGAACGGTAGTATGAGATTGTGTATCGATTATCATTAACTGAATAAAGTGACCATCAAGAACAAATATCCGCTTCCAAGAATTGATGATCTAATGGATCAACTCGTGGGAGATCGTGTTTTCAGTAAAATTGATTTGAGATCAGGTTACCATCAGATTCTGGTGAAAGAGGATGATATTCAGAAAACGGCTTTCAAGATTCGGTATGGACATTACAAATATGTTGTGATGCCGTTCGGAGTGTCCAATGCGTCGGGCGTATTCATGGAATACATGAATTGTATCTTTCATGTTTGGATCAGTTTTTAGTAGTTTTTATTGATGACATTTTGATTTATTCCAAGTCGGAAAGAGATCATGCAGAGCATCTGAGGATTGCATTGCAAGTGATGAAAGATAATAAGTTGTTTGCAAAACTTTCAAAATGTGAGTTCTGGCTACACGAAGTGAGTTTTCCGGGACATGTTATTTCTGGTCATGGCATAACAGTGGATCCATTCAAATTGAGTGTTGTACTTCAGTGGAAACCTCTAAAATCAGTGACGGAGATTAGGAGTTTCTTGGGTTTGGCAGGTTATTACCGCAGGTTTATTGAAGGATTTTCTAATTTGGCCCTTCTTCTAACTCAGTTGACTAGAAAAGGTCAGACCTTTGTGTGGGATATCTTGTGTGAAGAGAGCTTCCGAGAATTGAAGAAAAGGTTGACTACAGCGCCAGTGTTGATTCTACCAAAGCCAGATGAACCTTTTGTGGTATATTGTGATGCGTTTAAAATTGGATTAGGCAGAGTATTGTGCAGGGTGGATGTTGGCCTCCCGTGAGCTCTTTCGTCTCTTGGTTGGTTGAAAATTGAGACCTTGGTAGGGTGTGCCATGATAAATGGTATCAGAGCCAGACCTATCCCAGTACGATGTGGTTCAAGGATGAACCAAGCGGAAGCTGGTGGGCATGTAACACCCGAGGCTGAAGAGGGAAGAGAGTGGTTACATGTAACACCCGAGCGCGAGGAAGTGGTTGTCGGTGCACGAGGCATGACAATGAGACACTTCTAGAAGCTTGGCGAGGGAGTGGTTTTCGATGCACGAGACATGACAATGAGACACTCCTAGCAGCTTCTAGGGAAAAAATGAATTTACATCGAAATGAGAGAGATCCTGAGGCTGTGCAGGTATGAGACTGTATGGTTGAAGAAAGACTTATAAGGATTAATTGATACTAACTTTACCAACAAGATGCATCTTCTTTTCGGTAGTACGTTCCATAAGAACTCCACAGTTAAACGTGCTTGACTTGGAGCAATTTTAGGATGGGCGACCTTCTAGGAAGTTTCTTAGAAAGTGTATGAGTTAGGACAAAGCATGCTGAAAAGACATGTGTTAGTTTGTGGGGTCAGTCGGTAATCCCGAAAGAAATCTGGGGCGTTACAGGTCTGATTTTTAAAACATTGTTTTAAAGAAAAAATTACATCAGGAGTATTTTAAGTTACTTGATCGTAATAGATTGGTCTTTTTAATTTTTTTGTTACAACTTGACCGTTTAAGATAACTAATGTGTGCACCGTTATCCTTTTTATAAATTCCATTCTTAACGATTATGTGACATTAACGTTGATTAGGTGGCATTAACGGTGCTGACATGGAATGAAATAGTCAACTCAAAATTGTGTTTTTCCAATGAAACTTTGACATGTAGTTTTTGAATAAAGAAAAAGTTGGTTCCATTGTTTTCTTCCTCCACTCAAATTCTGAGTTTTTCCACCTGTGAAGCTTGAGTTTCTTACGTCACCACCACCACCACGCCTTCAAATCAGCGTAGCTACTGGCGATGGAGCAAGCAAGATTTCTTTCCTGAACCCTCTTTTCAAACTCAATAACAATAACAATTTCTGCGTCTCGACCCCAGACCACAATAGCTCTCTTCAATTCTCAATTAGTCTCTTTAATCTTTCGCGGTGCCTCATAGCTTCAAGCCATAGTCAACGTATCAAAACCTCTGCAATACACACAGTAGGCCCCAAAAAAATTGTTCTTTTTTCAAAAATCTCTTCTGAATTTCAGAAATTTGAAATCTTTACAATGTTTCTCTTTCTGGGTTTTGATCATACTTTAATGGGTATTTCTTGATTTTTAGGATGAAAGTGAATCATACCGGCGACGATGAAAGAAGAGCTTCCAGAAACGGTTAATCATAATCTTGATGAAACTTGTTCAATGGATGTTATTCCGATATCGAATTTAATTTCGATGACGTTAAAGATTTTGACATCGTCAGTGGCAAGACCAGACAGTGAAGACACACCAAAGAAACGAATGAGAAGAGCATCAAACAGTGAATTTATTCCAATAACTCAAACCGCTTACAGCGGCGGAAGTGGTGGTGTTGGTCGTGAAAGCGGTGGTGGTTTTGAATTTAATCTAATGGGTTTCGAATTTAATACTCAAAGAAAGGAATAGATAAAGAGATTAGAAAATTGAAGTGAGTTATGAATAAGGATTACAAACCGTTATCTTCCATCGTGCAATACAAGTGTTTGCTTTAAGTTTCATATGAGTTATGATCCTTTTTTGTTATTTTTATATGATAAAAAGTGAGGATTTCGGTGGATTTTCATGGATTTCAGTAGACTACAAAAATAGGTTTTAAGTTAGGGAGATGGGTGTTGGAAGCAAATAAAGAAGAAGATAAAGGTTTTTTTGGGTACTTATTAAAATGTAAACAAAACTAAATTCCATGGCAGCATCGTTAACTGACACCTCACTCACGTTAATGTCACATTCGTTTTTGAAATAAAATATTTAATAAAAGGTAACGATGCACACATTTGGTGTAGTTGCATGACCTTACTTCACTCAACGGGAGCTTCTATATCTGGTTATTCGTTGCTTGTCTTATTGCTTTCATCTTTGTTTTTATTTCGATTTGTTGAGTCTCCTTCACGATTGCACTTCTCGAAATCGAGTTTGAAATGATTCATTTTTATCATTGTTCTGGACTGGGCCGGGGTCTGCTCCTTAGTTGAGCAGGCCCAACCCACACGTCCTGGGTTGGCCCAACAAGGGCCTTTTAGCGCTACCAATGTCGGGCACTTGCTCCTTCTCCACGTTGTCGGGTACATGCATGGCATGGAGCGTCGGGCAAGGGCCAGCCCTCCTCGGGCTCGTTCCTCCTCGACACTCAGGTGCTCCTCCCTGAGAGGAGCCATCTCCTTCTCACATAAGAGTCCTCCCCGCGAGGACACGTCTCTCCCCGACACGCAAGACTCCTCCCCGCGAGGACACGTTCTCATGTAACCACCCACTCCCGATGGAATCGGTCTGCCCTAATTCCGGAGATCTAGGAACGGTTACCCCAGGGCAAAGACCACGTGCTGGTCTTCACTACGCCACGTAAGCCCTGGCAGTTACTTGGATTAGGCCTGACAATCCAGCCCAATGCAAGTAACCATTGACCCCGCGCTGGGGGCTCTCTATAAATACCCTCTCACTTGAGAGGGTCAGGTTACACCCACTTTCTTACTCTAACCTTCTTCTCTTGTACTTGATTTTTCTCTGATGGTTACCTTACTTGAGCGTCGGAGTACCTTGCAGGTACACCCCCCCACCGTCTTTTAACCTCACCGGAGCTGAAGTCCAGACGACGTTGTTGGCCACCAGAAACTGTCTGATCCAGGTACAATTAGTGGCGCCGTCTGTGGGAACCCTTTGCTTCCCCGTTTTTCCTCCGATAAACCAAAGCAACTCTCATTCATCACCATCATGGCCGGCAATCCGTCCACTAACAAAGCTCTAGACACTGTGCTCGCGCAACTCGAGAACGGGAACCACCACGAAGACGCTGTTGCCCTCCACGTCGAAGAAGGCGACGTAAGAGACGGGCAGACTGCCTCCCCGGACTCCCAAGACGTGGCATACAACGCCACCCACCAAGACGATCAGCAAGCCATCTTCCAGCCAGTTGCTCCTCCGCCCAATGCAGATTAGAGCACCGTGGCCTTATTTGCCCTTATCAATCAGACCAATCAGTTGATCGCGTATCAGAACACCAGAATCGAAGCACTGGAGCAAGGGCGGGCACGACGATCTTCCCCGCGAAGACATCTTTGTCCGCCGTCACCTCGTTGTTCTCCTTCCCCGCGAAGGACCCCTTCCGAAGAATCTCGAACCCCTTCGCCGGTGCGCGGGGGCCGTCGGCCACGCCTGGAGTGCCCCCAGCCAGCGATCTCCCAGAAGCGCCATCGCTCCCCACCTTGGAAGGAACCCAAGCCCGCCGCAGCTACCAAGAAGTCCAAGCCCACCGAGGAGGGGCCGAAGAACCGTCCGAGGAACTCCCCTCCACGGCATCATCGATCCCCTTCGGGGTCCCCGGCCGGGAGCGACGACGACGACCAAAGGACCCCTCTGTCGTGGGAGATCATAAACGCCCTAATTCCTGCGGGCATGGAGAAACCCCCACCGCTGGGGACCTACGACGGTCTGGCCGACCCCGATGATCACGTCGAGAGTTTCGAAGCAATGCTCGACTTTCGAAACGTCATAGGGGCCATCAGGTGCAGGCTTTTCCCCATCACCTTGCGGAAGGGAGCGATGACCTGGTACAAGGGTTTGGAACCTGGGTCGATCACATCCTGGAAGCAGCTAAGACAACGCTTCACCAAACACTTTATTGCGTCTCGCCGACACCCGAAGACCGAGGTTGCCCTAGAAAGCATCTTCCAAGGGAAGAACGAATCTCTCCGGAACTATATCGAGAGATTCAACAGAGAAGCTGTCGAGGTCCACACGACCGATGTAACACCCCCAATCTATACCCCCAAGCTATTAAAGCGATAAAAAAAATTCAAAATTTCATCAGAGTATATTTACACATTCACGGCATAGACTGGAGACGCCACATCAATTTGAAACAAACATACAACACCTGCTCATAAAGATATGCAACAATTCAGGTAATAATACACCCACAATTCAGAAACATAATGAAAGCGGAAAATCTGTACTGAAATCTCATATATATATATATATATCATGAAAAGTTTGTTTGTCATATACAACATCATACATGTACAATCCAAAAGATACATATACATAATACAAAATAATCACACTTGATCACCCCGACTACCCGGTGTCACATATCAGAGCCGACCGACAAAAGAATGAAGACCTAAGCTTCACAAAAAAACCTCCAGTAACTCTAATCTGCAATGCCTCATAGAGCATTATAAAACAACAGAAGGGTGAGAAACACAATCATAATACAGTTGAATATAATTATATATTAACACAGAAATTCACAAGTAAAATATTCTCTTTACAAATGCACCACAATCAAATACAACCCAACACAGTACAATTCTCAGGTATCTAATACCCATACACATCAGTCATACACAATACACTCATCATCAATACAATTATACCTATTCCATTACATCAATCACATTCACAATTCCATACGCAATTAATCGATGATCTATGCAAATGCACAGAGACCGACACAACGACTCTATGCAATGCATATGCGGTACCGACTTCTAACATTTCTCATCACTTGTTCACTCAGGACCTCTGCTGGAACCATCGCTCGTTACTTAGTGTAACTCCCCGTCGGGCATACGATGTTCCCCGTTGCTCACACCCCACACGGGCATACGACGTTTATGGATCGCTCACACCCCACACGGGCACACGACCCGATCGTTCACACCCCACATGGGCACACGATCGTCTATAATCATCGCTTTCGGTCCTCTTATTTTTAAGGCGCACGATCCGATCAGATCGCTTTCAGTCCTCTTATTTTTAAGGCGCACGATGTTATAGCGGATTCCCTCTGGAATCAATCCGTCGCTCACGACGTCACAAGAATGCATATCATGATGCTTGGCATACAATGACTCATGACATTTAAAATGCACACATATACACATCCATAATCACGCATATACCGTCAATTACCACACGTTGCATTCTCTTGCCCTAAGGCCACCAATCATCATCACAATATGTATTTCATGCAATTTCATCACACAACAGTACACAGGTCATACAATATCCACACCAACAGCATATTGCATATATACATCAAATTCACACAATTTAAACTGCAAAAGTCGACAAAACAACATATTTTCTAATTCCCGACCTAATTTAATCAGCCAACAATCTCAAAACCATCATCATAAGCAAGAACATTTTATAAGCTTTCTAACGCATCAAACCACGCCTCAAACTGACTCACAGATCAAAAGTTACAGAGAAAACAAATTGGAATAAACTGTCACGTTCGCAGTGCGAAGCTCCTAGCGAGTCCTTCGCTCCCTCATTCGCAGTGCGAATGTCCTAGCGAACAGTGGCAGAAGCAAAATAGCCTAGAAAATTCCCAACATTCGCAGTGCAAACTCCCAGCGAATGCTCGCTACCCCATTCGCAATGCGAATCCTCCAGCGAACAGTGGCAGAATGAAAAATAATACAACGTTCGCAGTGCGAACCTCACGCGAACGTTCGCCACCCATTCGCTGGCCATTCGCAGTGCGAACCTGCGATTTCAGCAAAACCCAGCAGCGCACCAGATCATCCCAAAACCATATTTTCTCCACCCAAAACATTTCCAAACCAACATATAGCAGTCTAAACATAACCCAAGCATGGTAACAAGTATTCTACCACATTTACACCGATTTCCAACCGCGAAAACATCGATTCCTCATCATTTTTCCCATTTCCAACCTAGAATCAAAAGCTATGGAAAGACAAGAAAATATGCAAACATACACATACATAATCATACACAAGCATGAGATAATCGAGTTTCGCACCCTTACTCGATTAAATTGTGTTTAGAAAAGTCGATTGATTGATTTTCTTAATTTCCAAGATTTCTCTCTTTTTCTCCTTTTTCCTCTTCTCTTCCTCTTCTCCTCTTACCATTTTTCTTTCTTTCTATTTCTATTCATACTAACTTAGGAAAAATAAATGAAAAGACCAAAATACCCCCACACTAAAATACCTCGCAAACGTTCCCAAAACGCGACAAAATATAATTACGACTAAAAATAACATATTTTCAGGTAAAAGTCGGAAATAGAATAATATAATAATAAAATAATCAAAACGACTCGATTAAATAAAACAGACAAAACTGACTGGGGCGTTACAATCGACGACATGAAGAAATATCTGATCATCCATGGACTACATTTTGGATCTGATTTCGCCAAGTCCGTGGGTCTCCGCAAACCCCGTCGTCTCGAGTACCTCCTCCAACGAGCTCAGTCGTATATCGAGCTCGAGGAGTCCGAGGCAGCGCAGATCGCCCTTGAGTTGAGGCGTAAAGAAGGCCCTTGCGGCCACAAAGATGAAGACTCTCCTCCCCGACGAGGAGGATAAAGAAAGAAAGAAAATCTCCCCCCTGAGGGCTGGGAGAATCGCTGTCCTGGTGAGAACCAGAAGAACCCCCGACAGTCTGAGGGAGAGCGGGGATATGTGCCTGAAGCTGCTCGACACGACTCTTGCCTCCTTTCTTCGCAGCACGGCTAGCCTTCAGCTTTTTGAAGCGCTCCTCAGCATTCGACATCTTTCCTGCAAAAAGAAAATAAACATGTCAGTAAACCGGAGGCCAATATACGAAGAAAGAGTAAGTCGAAGAGGAGGGCACCACCTAGCAGCTCGAGAGCATCCTCATCGGAGAACGTCTCGATGATGGCCCTCGTATTGATCAGACGACGTTTCGTCAACACCTGTCGGTCGTCCCCCCGGACGAATTCCCCGTCCAACGTCACAAACTTGCCCCTATTAAAATTGTTGACGAACGCTACTATCTGCTCGTAGGCCAAGCGACCCCCCTCGTCGAGACGGCTAGGCCTGACTTTGTAGCTGTCTGTTCCGTAATTGAAGTGTTCTTCGGTCCAGAACAAAGGAAACCTGGGCACGAGGACCTCCTCTCGCCGCCCATCTACCTCCTCGACACCCCGACGGTACACTGTGTTTACGGCCTCGAGTGTGACCGGCCTCACGAGGTAGTACCGGTACTTGAAGTCTCGCACGGAGTCCAGGTAAGTGTGAAACAGGTTGTTCACCTGTTTGAAGGACACCCAACCGTGCCTACCGTCGACGGCCTGTCGCTGAAGGTGGAAAATGCAGAAAAACAAGGGCACCGTCGCCCCGATCTGCAGATATTTTCACACTAGCTCGAAGGCCCTAATGAAAGCAAGAGAGTTGGGACGGAGCTGGGAAGGGGCCAAACGCAGCCAGGTAAACACGGCCTGCTGGAAATCCGTGAAAGGCAGACACCACCCCGCCTCGTCGAACATAAACTCAAAGACGGGAAACCGCATCCCGCTGTACGTCGAGCAGATCCGATGATGTGCCTTCGACCTGAACACGTTCCATGACTTCGACGAGCCCACCAGACGGTGCTCGACGGTGCAGAAGATGTCGTCCTCGTCCCCATCAACGAACAGAGACATCATGTTTAAGGCCTCCTCGTAGGCCCATTCGTCGGGTGATCTCTCCCCGCCACTGGTTGTCTCTGCCATAGGGGAGTCAGGCCCGTCGTAACTATCCGAAGATCCCTCGGCCACAGGCAACACGTCCATTTACCTAAAAAGCAGAAGGAAATGGTGAATTCGATGACCCGTATCAAATCCACCCCTCCACCGTTGATCAAGTGAAAGGGCGAGGAAGGAACGTTGGGGAACACGATCCTGCAACCACCCGCGATTCCGCGAGGAGCAATGTTGGGCAGGACCCCGAGATATTCGACCCATGTCCCCGAGACAAATTTCGGTTCCCCGGGGATCCCGTCCTCGTTCCCCGGGACATTCAACAAAAGAACTAAAAACCGTTCATCTCATGACCCTAGGATATTCTTCATGTCCTCGGGGATTTCATCATCCCTCCCCGCGAGATTCAACGTCTAAACTATGAAATTCCGCCATTTTCGCCGGATCTTTCGTGAATTCCATGGGAACTTCACTAGCTCACCATAAGATTCACCCTATAAATGCAAACGAAAGGAGGAAAAAGAAGAAAGAAACTTACTTGAAATACGCTTCTTAGGGTTCCGGCACGACGATCGTCAGTGGAGAACGGCAGAGAACGGTGGAAGGCAGTGGCTGAAGAACGGAGAAGAAGAGAGAGAGAGTCTGAGAGGAAAAGAGCAAATAGTACAAATGGAACGAGGTGAGGCCTATTTATAGGATCCTCACGGAATTCGAAGAGTTTAGACTACTATAGTACACTACCCTAGCCTAGCCTCCCTAGGCAATAATGGCGTCTGACACGTGGAGTACATGCGACCGTTCACTCCCCAACACGCGCGTCTCTCCATTTGCTCTGACACCAAAGATCAAACTTCTCGCATCCCCGACGAGTCGACCATCCGCGAACTACCACGCTCGAGTCCGCCCCCGTTGCTCTCTCCCCGACGATACAACCAGTGGATCCCAAACAAGTTCCCCTCCTCGCGGTCACGCGATCGATACTCCCCCGACATGCTTGTTGGCCCTTAAGTCATCACTCCGACACTTCGGAGCAACGACTTAGGGGGCTCCTGTTCTGGACTGGGCCGGGGTCTGCTCCTCAGTCGAGCAGGCCCAACCCACACGTCCTGGGATGGCCCAACAAGGGCCTTTTAGCGCGACCAATGTCGGGCACTTGCTCCTTCTCCACGTTGTCGGGTACACGCATGACATGGAGCGTCGGGCAAGGGCCAGCCCTCCCCGGGCTCGTTCCTCCTCGACACTCAGGTGCTCCTCCCTGCGAGGAGCCATCTCCTTTTCACATAAGAGTCCTCCCCGCGAGGACACGTCTCTCCCCGACACGCAAGACTCCTCTCCGCAAGGACACGTTCTCATGTAACCACCCACTCCCGATGGAATCGGTCTGCCCTAATTCTGGAGATATAGGAACGGTTACCCCAGGGCGAAGACCACGTGCTAGTCTTCACTACGCCACGTAAGCTCTGATAGTTACTTGGATTGGGCCTGGCAATCCAGCCCAATGCAAGTAACCGTTGGCCCGCGCTGGGGGCTCTCTATAAATACCCTCTCACTTGAGAGGGTCAGGTTACACCCACTTTCTTACTCTAACCTTCTTCTCTTGTACTTGCTTTTTCTCTGACGGTTACCTTACTTGAGCGTCGGAGTACCTTGCAGGTACACCCCCCCCGGCCGTCTTTCAACCTCACCGGAGCTGAAGTCCAGACGACGTTGTTGGCCACCAGAAACTGTCTGATCCATGTACGATCAATCATGTATAAAACTTCGGTTAGATTTAATCTTGACCAAAATGTTCTTAATCAATAACATATGTTAGTGGAATGAAGTCCTTTTATGTTTTGGTCAAATTTTGATTCAAAGTAAAATCTCAAAATGTTTTTGAAATTTTGAAAATTCAAGATTTTACAAAATTGATTTGAATCATTCAGTTTTACACTGAATTTTTTATCCTGATCAAATTGGACAGAAATTGAACACAAGCATTTGATTCGAATCAAATTTTGCACTTGATTCAAATCATTTTCATGGAGACAGGTTCTGTTTGATTTGATTCGAATTAATATTTGTACATGATTCAAATCAATTTTTTTTTCAAAACTCCTTGTCAAGTATGTGGCATTTTTATTCGAATCAAATTTTAAATATGATTCAAATCAAGTGGCATTTGATTCGAATCACGCTTTGTCTGATCCGAATCAACTGGAAAAAATTTCAAAAATCGGTTATTTTTCCAATCCACTTCATTTGCTCATTTGATTTAAATCATATTTTTATCTTAATTCGAATCTAACCACCTTTTTTCAACCATTTTGTGTGCTTAAACGCAAGCACATATATAAGATTTTTGTCATCATTTCTCATCATACATTTATCATTATGATCATATTTTTCAGTGTGATTTTTAGTGAAAATCAATTTTCTCTGTTTTGAGTGTTCAAAGTCTTGCTACTAAATTCTTGCATCTTCGACTTCAATTGAGTTCAAATCTTGATATCGAGAGTTCTGAGATTAATTGAAGGAGGCCCGCACTTGAAACTAACCGTTATTGGAGATCTTGTTGAGTTTTTTAAGTTGTTAGAAAGATTGAGGGATTGTCAATGATGGTGAAAAATTCCATTGAAAAAAAGTAGATTCTTCTTTCCAGAATTGCCTTAGTCGTGACTGTGTGGAAGCTTACGGATAAGATGTAGTTCTTCTCAGATTTTCAGAAAACTCCACCGCTCAAGGAATTGGTAGGATCAAGGGGTTGATTGCTACACACGAAGGCTTGAGGATAATTGGTGTTATTGGAATATTCAAAAAACGTATTAGAGTAAAGATTACATGGAAGAGTTTGGCAAGTTTGCTCTATACAAGTCAAGATCCAAATTAGGAGATTCTTCTTTCCAATGGTACCAAGAGCATAAATTTATTTTGCTTGAGCATGAAGTTATGATTTTTGCAAGAAGCCATAATAGAGCTGATTTTTCAAGGCAGATTTTGGCTAAGTACAATTGCACGAATTCAAGGACACTTTTGGCTACTTTCTGATCATTTTCAAAGCTTCTCTCTCATCAACTAGAAACTTGTTCCATACCACAAGATCTTCACAATGATCTTAAATTCCACAAGAATTGGTCTTCATTCACCATAGAAAACATGAATCCAACATGCCATCCTAAACTTTTTTGTGCCTTGCAAGAAAAGTGAAATTTGATCATTAAATCTTTTCCTTAATTCAAACAATCTAAGCATCATAACAAGTTTGATTTGTTGAAGAAAATATGTTGAGCAAAGCATTTTAGAAGCTACTAAAGCATACCAACTTTTATACTGTTGTCCACTTTTTGGGTTTCTTTCAAAATACATCAAACATTTCTATTACCCATTGCCTTGTTTCAAGATCATTTCACTATAAATAAGAGGTTTCAAAACATCAGAAGGACCAGAAAGAAAAAAAAACATCTCCAAACCTCAAAATCACTTTCATCCCAAAATCTCAAAGTTATTAAAGTGGGCAAAATCTCAAACTTGGCATTCCTTTGTTTAAACACTCCACATCCATTTCAACACTTCAAACACCATCCATAAACATCATACAACTCGTCCAAAGTCTAAGAACACATCTGTACTATCTCTAACCCCTCCATCACAACCTCACTTTTTTCACATTGCACTTGGATTCGGTTAGGAAGTTTCAGAGCTTCTCAAGACCAACCAAGCATTGCAATGCGTTCCTGGGACATCATAGAAGTTGTAAGAATCATCAAACTACTTTTGGAAGTGCTCCTAGATCAACCAAGCATTGCAATGCGAGCCAAGTTGATCTGATAGCTTTGGTCTCCGATTCTCACTGCGACATATGTAATACTTAATAACTCAACACTTCAACTAGAGCTTGAATCTTATGACTAATGAATTTGGATATATCTTCTTGATCATGTGCGATCATTAGAACCTCTATAGAGACAGTTGAAATTAACTCCAATGCCAAAGAGAACTCTCATCATCCACAAGTTGTTTGACCTGAAAAGTTGTTGCTTTATTAGTTGTCATCATCAAATCCTAATTGATAGAGCACCTGCAAGAACATCCACAAAATAATTGAGTATCTTGTCTTTATGGAGTTTGAAAAAACCTTGTGATAGTTACATATGATAGAACGACAAACCCCGATGATCACGTAGAGCATATGGAGATCTTCCTGAATTTTCGTAGGGCGAGCGACATTGAGAAATGAAAATTATTCGCCCTCACTCTCAACGGGGTTCTGAGATTTTATGGAAGAATTCATTTATTCATGGAGCTAGTCTTGCAAGCGTTTTAACACCCATTTCACTACATCAAGAAAAACAACTAAAACTTGTTGTAAATTTGAGAACGACAAGATGAAGTATCTACAGAGCCTGTAATTAGAGACAAAAAAACTTCAACATTTTTCTAGCAAAGGCCAAGAAATACATAAAATTTGAAGAAATGTTGGTTACGAGTAAGATTATTTATAGAAAATGCGACCCATAAAGGAAGATTAGAGGAGACTAAAAGAAAGACTAGTAAATCAATAGGGAGAATAATAGAAAATGCTGACTCATAAAGGAAGATTAGAGGAGACTAAAAGAAAGACTAGTGGATCAATAAGGAGAAAGGGAGACCACCCTCTCTAGATATAGAGACTACACTCCCCTTAATGCTAGGTCGAGTTTCCCAAAGTTTATGAACACCCCGACCTTGATAAGTCTCTATATATTTTCACAAAAGTAACGACTATAATACGAAGGAGTGCATTAAGTCTCGATATATTTTCACAAAAGTAACAACTATAATACAAAGGAGTGCATCCAACTATTGAAGACATAATATGAAGGAGTGCATCCAACTATTGAAGACTTGATCCAGTAGGGGACGCCTTCAATGTTTACTATCTAAGAAAAATGAAGAACAAAGGACAAAAGAAGTGCGGAAAAGCACAAGAGAAAGATTGAGGTTGTTGGATAAGGAATGCGAAAATATACGACGACGAAGAAAAGAAAGAATTGCTTGTTGCTTATGCCATTGCAATGTGGAAAAAAAACATTCTCATAATGATAAATGTGGAGGGAGAAATCTCATTGATAAATGAGGAAGGAGACATTTGTTACTCTTAGGAAAATCTACCCCATCAACACGGGGGTTGAAATGGAGAAAGTGACAAGACACCACTGTAGGCAAACCGCATACTCAAAAAAGGAATCAATATGAAGTTGGGTAGATACTACAGAGGTAATATCAAGGGCTTTCCTCAATTATGAAAGAGCTTCTTGCAGTAAATGAAGTGAAAGCCAAGAGAAATGTCCTTAGACCGAAGAAAAATAGTCGGCCTCCAATACTGTTTTACGTCGAAAAACCTATCAAAGAAACTCCTAACTGTCACATTCCCCTTTTGGTGAGGGTTGTGCCAGCACAATCGTTAAATAAACTCCTGTATGAATATCAGCATATCAGCATTCTAGCACTTCCTAATAAACTGTGCTCCATAGCATTGCTTAGAATAACATTATTGAGAAACATTCCAAGGAAAACTAACACAAATGGCAATATAACAACCATACACTTGAACTAATTATATCAATAAGCTGCCGTGAGAGTGGGTGGTTCAAGAGTTGGCATGGAGGTTCCTGCTAAAAAGGATTTGAACAATGTCATAGCAAGTTTTGGTCTATGCAGAGGAACTTCGTGCCCAGCACCTCTTACAGTTACAAACGTGAGTCCGGTGTATTCTTGGGTCCATCCTCCTACCTGTTTGTTTTACTTATATGTCAATGTCGACGCACCAAAGAGAATGCGAAATGAAGAATAGAAAATATACCGAATAAGTGTGTATATGTCTATGTATCTATTGCTGACTTACCTCCCTGTTGTCATACCATGCACGCCAGGGGCTCACAGTTGGAAGCTTGAGAGCATTTATGGAATGGCGAGTAGATGTTACCGGGAGAACAGAATCTGTATTACCACTGTCATGACATAGATGAATCGAGGAAACACAGAAAAAAACATAAGCTTCTTTGGTGCCCAAAATTATTCAAGGAAAAGAAAATGTTATACGAATGACAGTGGATGAATGTGCGAGCAACCTGAATATCCATATTCGCAGTCCGGTAGGAATAAGTTCACGATATATATCGAGAACTGTTCTAGGAGAATCCTTCCAGTTAGTATTTACCACCATACTGCAATGAATGAGAATAAGGAGATTCAGATCTTGCAAGATTGTTAAAAACAGAGAATAAAATACAGATCTTGAAGGTGGTTATGCAATTTGTAACACAAACGAAATAACTAGAGACTTTCAAAAGTGTCCCTTATGAGCATTACTTGCAGGTCTGCCAATTTTCCGGCTTATGATTTGGATCAACATGTAGAATTCTTTGGACCTCGGGTTGATTGAAGTATTTAGTGCTGTGCTTCTCAGTGCAAGGATCATAAACACTTCTGAGTCTTCCTGCACTCTGATACATGACAGAGCATATGAATAAGGATTTGTACTATAAAATCATATAATTCAGTGTCGAGAGTATGCATCAGGATCCAATTTTGGAGTAAATTGGCTATAGTGTAGACTTACATGCTTTCTTTTAACCCGCTGATTATCATTAGCATTGCAAGTAGCGGTAAAGATACTGTACGGGTCTATATTACCAAGTTCTTCATAGGCAATATCCCATATTTTTTCACATGACTTTGACTGGTGTTCGACTGGCTGAAAATCACATAGAAGGTTCAAGAGCTTGAATGTTTGATCCGAAATCATACCACTTGACCACATAAACTGGAACATCCCCAACTGATCACGGAAATCATCTAGTAGAGCATTTCCTACCTGCAGCAGACAGAGATGTATATTATAGACACGTGCGTGAGTTTTACATTTGAACAATCTTGTATTGGATCTTTACTAGTTTTTGCGCAAAAATGGAATACATACCATGTAACCTTTGAAGTTTATAAAATCTGTTTTTGTAGCTGAGTTGTGCTTGACAATAAGTTGGCTAAGTTGGGGAACATAATGTCCTGAAACAAGGAAAACAAGAATCAGAGAACTCAAACACTTGACACGATAAGTTTCGTATTTAATTATTGATCACACTATTTTTGTTTACCTGCGTAGCTCTCGCCACTGATGAAAAAGTCTGCTTTTTTATACTGGGGAAAACGCTTAAACCACTTCAATAAAAATATGAGATTATCCTCAGCTGTACATAGAGAACTACGGAGAATTAATTTAATTTGATTCAATTGGGATGCATGAAAAATTATCCAGAACTAGTCCATTAGGGAGAAGAACCCCTACTTTTCACAAAAAGTGATTCAAGGATTATTAAATTATTTTGACATTTATGTTTAGTTCCGTGTTTAGAGCATGCAGAGTTGATTTTTGGTGATAGAATCACCAAGATCAATTAATGCACGTAAATGTCTATATTTGTATATTTGTGATTTTAAATTGCAGTTTGCAACTGCAATTACAGCTGCAAACTGATACCGTAGCCTCCGGAACAGCATCAGACCACAACTCCGGTGTGAATTTAAGTCCGATTGCAATTACAAATCACTTGAGACAATTTCGCTGATGTTTCTTCCAGTCTTATCATCAAAACTCAAAATTCAGAATCCAAAAACTTAATTTGTGTTATGAATATTTCAAACACCTCTCAATTAAAATTGGCTTCGCAACAGTCGCAATGCCTGTCGGAGAATGCAATCGCAACACATGCAACAGCAACTGCGCTCTCAATTAAAATTTGTGTCACAACAGTCGCAATGCCCGTCGGAACAACCACAATGAATGCATTCGCAACACATGCAACAGCATCTGTGGCCTCAATGCAGTGAATCTAGATCCAAGAAAGTGATAACTTACCTGTCCTCTTATCTCCATTGTTGAGAACATCAGATGAATTATTTGAATAAGAAAATCCAACTCCAACCGGAGAATCAATATAAAGAATATTGGCAACTACAAAAAAAGAAAGACTCAGCACACCATAGAATCTCTACCGCATAAATTCTGAGAATCGATTAAACAAACACATTACAACTCACCTTGATTCCAAGAATAAGGATTAAGATAAAGGGTTTTGCCATCTGAACTAATATGAAAAGGCCCAATTTCCTCAGCTTCTCCATAAGCTATAGAAGAACATCCAGGACCACCATTGAACCATAAAAGAAGGGGCTTTGAAGTGGGATCTGGATGATCTGCTTCAATGAACAGTAAAACAGTGTCCTTCCAACTTCCTCGTTGACTGTGATATACCCAGAATAGTGTTTGAAGGTTATGTTGAAGTTTTGACCTGGGAGTGCGCTAACAATCCTGTCTTTCTCTTGTTGGAGAAATGGGTCTGTTGCAAATGCGAAATTGATGTTGTTTAAGAAAAGGGGTGCGAATGTTATGATGCAAAGGAACAGAAGTTGAAACCAGACAGAATTTGTCATTTCTGGTTGTAGGTTGAGAGATAGATAGATTGTGTCACTCACTTACATCGCTTTTATATTAACTAACATTAAAGGAATTGGGTGCTTTCGTTCACACGTCACATAAGTTTGAAGTTGATGTTAGTGAGTTATTTATGCAAAATAAAAAACAATAGTAGCCACAAGCTTACCGTGTAAAAAGGAAGACAGACATCAAGTTAAAAAAAACTATCCACTGATCATCCCCACATATCCACAACCATTCACAATTACTTCAGTTAGACCTTGGGCAGTACAATATGATAGAGTGAGGCCTGGATTAGGGTGAGCGCAAGAAGGAAGAGAGAAAAGGAACCGGAACGGAACAAGACTGGCGGTACTCAAACAGATGAAATAACGACATGCTACGTTAACAACTTACCTGCAGATATTACAGAGAAAGAAATTGAGAGAACGTTTACTAAGCGGGGGAAAGTGGTGGACATTTATGTGGCAAAAAAGAGGAATAAATTGGGTAAGGTTTTTGGCTTTGTTAGATATGATGGAGTAAAGAATAAGGTCTGGCTTGAAGACCAACTCAAAGATATTTGGTTCGATTCGTACAAGTCATGGGTTAATATTTCGAGGTTCGAAAGAACAGGAAGAAGATTCGTCAAGAGATCAAAAGAGGAAGGGAGTCTTCAAAATAACTGGTATGGGACAACAAATGGAAGAGAGGGGGCTAAACAACTCTTGGGCGGTATAAAAGATAGACAAAGGAAGGTCAACAATCAAGGTTTTAGAAAAGAAGGGAAATCGTATTACATAAGCAACAAGGAATAACACATCTGTACATAATAAAGATAGTATCATCAAATGGAGACCGAAAGGAATAAAGGAACCTCATATGGAAGAAATGCAACAGGGAACTGGAATTTCAATAACAATAAGCGAGGATGAAATGGCGTGGGCTAAATCAGGATACATCGGATGTGTGCGAAATTTTGAGGATATTCCAGTATTACAACAAAGGTTGGTGGATGAAGGAATAGTCACCGTCAAGCCGATTTCTATTGGAGGCGATAAAGTTTTCTTAAAGATAGATGATGAAGAAGATTTCAGAGAGGTTTTGAAGGATTCAACTCCGTTTTTTAATAAGATGTTCAGTGCGATTAGAGAATGGGAATTGAGAGACGTCGCATGGGGAAGATATGTTTGGTGTCGAATCCATGGTATACCAGTTCACGCGTGGATGAAAAAAGTATTTGTGGTATTATCAATGGCGTTTTGGAGGTACGTTAAAATGGATGAGGCAACGGAAATCATGAGCAGGCTGGACGTGGCGAGGGTGATGATTAGGACCCCTTTAACTGAGTTCATTAACAAGTCGAAAACAATTCAAATCAACAAAGAAAATTTCCACATCAGAATATCAGAAGAAATGTGCGAGTGTGCAGCAACGGAAAAAACTTAAGAAAATGGGAGCAGTTTTGTGTGGAAGAAGACTATGAATCAGAAAATTCGGATGGGTCGTTCATCCCTCCATCAATCACTTCCATGGAAGACGAAGAGACAAGAGGAAAATTGGAAGAGAATTATTGGCAATTATTACAAGACGTTGAAAAGACAAATAATGATGCGGTTGAGGAGCTCGAGGGTGTAAAGAACGGCGTGAAAATAGTCAAGGAAAAAGCAAATATCGAGGAAAGGATGGAGAAGAATAAGTCAAAGGTGGTATTAAATAAGGAGGGTAGTATGGTAGGTTCTAAGGATTGAGATAAAAAGTTAAATGCTAACATGGTTTGTGGAACAACAAGAATTATAACTGGGGTGGATAATTTGGGCCCAATAAGTAATAGAAGCCCAACAGGAGATATAACAAAATCTAAGGCTCAAACTATTTGTGGGAGCTGTAGAGAGGGTCCAATCATTAATGCTGACTTGCAAAAAGGTCAGGATAGAGCAGTTAAAACTGCATAGAATTTGAAAGTAGATCTAGTGGAAAATTTGAGAAGGCAAGAGAGTTCACCTAGAGGAGAGGTCCTTGTGCAATCAGTGGAAGGAGGAAGTGGAAGCAACAAAAATATGAATTCGTTAGATATAGAAGTAGCTCCTGAGGAATTTAAAGGTTCAGATAAGATGCGCATGGCCTAAGCTTATAAAGACAGAAGGAAGAGAAGATCATCAATCCTAAAAGAAAAAAAGAAGGAAAGAAGAAGAAGGAAGAAAGAGAAGGATGGTTGCAACTGCGGAAATAGACCTCTTAACTCTTCTCAGGTATGTCCGAATTCTAGTTTTAATGTAAGTGCGAGCGATCTCAAAAAGAAAAGTTGGGTTTTACTGCATGGAGATGCAGTTGGAGTTGCTAGAGATATGTGGGATTTAGGGAAGGAATTTGGCCTTGTTCACAAAGGAGAAGGGGGAGAGATAATTCAAGAATTGGTAAATGGGGCACCAGAAGGAGAAAGAGTTACTTAACTCTACTTGGGACTTGGGTACAGGAGGTGGTCAAAGTGTCATCATGAATTTGATTAGTTATAATACTAGAGGTCTGGGGGTGCTGCAAAAAAAAAAAGGAATCCAAAGCTTGGTTCAAAGGAATAAGCCTGCTTTCATTTGTATTCAAGAGACAAAAATGGAAAAAATTGAGAGGAAAATCTGTTGCTTGATTTGGGGTTCTAACGAATTCGAGTTCGTGTTTATCCCTGCAATAGAAAGGTTTGGTGGAATTCTGTCTATCTGGGATAATAAAGTGTTCAAGGCTAGGAGAACTCAAAATTTCAACCATTGTCTTTGGGTGGAAGGAGAATGGGGGACTAAAAATGAAAAAGTTGTTATTGCTAACGTCTATGCGCTTTGCGAGGATAGAAGAAAGCAAGACCTTTAGGCTGAGCTCTCCGAGAGAATATCTGAGAAGAATGGGGACATGTTATGTCTAGCAGGAGATTTCAACGCGATAAGATATGTCGAAGAGAGAAAGGGTTCGATGGTGAATAATAGAGGGGAGGAAATAAAAGTGTTCGATAACTTCATTACCGAGACACAACTTATTGACTTTCCGCTTAATGGTAGGAAGTTCACGTGGTCTCGAATAAGAGGGTCCGCAATGAGTCGACTTGAAAGATTTTTAGTTTCAGATGAGTGGCTTAGGAACTGGCCTGGAAGTTCTCAATGGGGGCAAGACAAAGATTTATCAGACCATTGTCCTATAATGTTGTGCGAGCATAATCGAAATTGGGATCCTCGAACTTTTTGAATGTTAAATTATTAGAAGAATATCGAGGGCTATAAGGAATTTGTCAGAGATCAATGGCAGAATATAGAGGTGGAAGGTTGGGGTATGTACATCCTCAAAGAAAAGCTCAAAACTATTAAGGCGAGGTTGAAAGAGTGGCACAAAGAGCACACCCAGAATCTAGGTGAAAATATTAAAGTAGTAAGAGAGGAGTTTAATACTCTTGAGATCAAAGAGGAATCGTCGTCGCTAATAGAAGACGAGCTGTGTCGGAAAAGAGAAGTTGCAGCTAAGATTTACAATCTCTCAAATCTCAATTGTAGCATCCTTTGGCAAAGGTCAAGAATTCAGTGGTTGAGAGAAGGCAGTGCAAATTCAAAATTTTACCATTGTGTCGTTAATAAGATAAGGAAAGACAATGAGTTGCTATCGATAGAAATTAACGGAAGAAGGTTGAAAGAAGTTGATGAAATAAAAAAGGAAATATTTGATTACTTCAAGAACTGATTCACGGGTAGTTTGAGAGAAAGGCCAGTGCCGACTAATATAGAGTTCGCCAAATTGAATGAAGGAGCTAGCTCGGATCTGGTTTGTGAATTTACAGAAGAAGAAGTAATCATAGTGGTCAGGGATTATGAGAGGACTAAAAGCCCTGGGCCAGACGGGGTTAATTTCGAGTTTATAAAGGAGTTCTGGCCGGATATTAAATCTGACGTCTTAAGGGTCTTAAACGAATTTCACAAGCATGAGAGGATAGTTAAAGGAGCAAACAACTCATTCTTGACTCTTATCCCTAAGAAAAACTGTCCTGCTAGGCTTTTGGATTTTCGACCAATATCGCTTGTTGGGTGCACTTACAAGGTCATATCAAAGGTGTTGGCCAACAGGTTGAAGAATGTGATTAGCTCAATAATTTTAGAAAATCAATCTGCATTTATATCTGGGAGGCAGATATTCGATGGTATTATTGCTGCAAATGAAATTGTCGACGAGGCAAAGAGAAAGAAGAAAGAAGTGATTTTGTTCAAAGTGGACTTTGAAAAAGCATATGATTCGGTTGACTGGAACTATCTTCTGTTTGTGATAGAAAAAATGGGCTTTCATATTAAATGGATTAAGTGGATAAAGGAGTGTTTGAACTCGTCAACGGTTTTTGTGCTCGTCAATGGAAGCCCAGCAAAGGAGTTTAAAATGGACCGTGGATTGAGACAAGGAGACCCACTGTCGCCTTTCCTATTCCTAATAGCACCAGAAGGTTTTAACTTATTGATGAAGAAAGCATCAGAGATGGGAAGATTTTCGGGATACAAATTCGAACTTGGAGCAGATCGTTTTTCGCAATTATAGTATGCAGACGACACTTTAATTATTGGGGAGAAGAGCTGGGTTAATATCAGATCCATTAAAGCAACTTTAAAGTTGTTTGAATCGATGTCGGGCTTGAAGGTCAATTTTCAGAAGAGTTCATTGGTGGGAATTAATGTCCCTACAAGCTGGATTGGCGAGGCAGTAAGAATCCTCAATTACAAATCAAGCTCTGTTCCTCTCAATTATCTCGGGATACTGATTAGGGCGAATCCTAAGAGGATAAGTAGTTGGAATAAGGTGATCGAGGTCGTGAAGTCTAGATTATCTTCTTGGAAGAATAAATATATGTCATTGGGCGGACGGATTGTTCTTTTAAAGTCTGTATTGTTCTCACTTCCGGTTTATTTTCTCTCTATTATTGCCAATTTAGAATCTATTTTTAAAAAATTCTTGTGGGGGGAATAGGGGAAGAGAAAAAAATTAACTGGGTAAGCTGGGATAAAGTGTGTAAACCGATAGAAGAGGGTGGCCTAGGTATCAGGAATTTGAAGATTTTTAATGAAGCTCTGTTAGGTAAATGGGCGTGGAAAGTCAAAGCGGAGAAATCGGCCATGTGGTATACGGGGCTGGTAAATAGATATGGTTCGACAAATATGGGCATTTAAGCGGGGCGGTGGGGGGGGGGGGGGGGGGTGGGTGGGGTAGGGAAATTTCATCTTGGTGGAAGGATGTCAGTCGATTGGGGTCAGACAGGTGGCCTCATTCTGAGGTAGATGAGTATTCGGTTTAAGGATGTCTATAGGAGATTATTGTCTGAGCGTCATAACGATTATGTTGAGCCGTGGTCCAGTGTGTGGAACAAGGCGGTCCCGTTGAAAGTGGCTGGGCTGGTTTGGAGAATGCTCCAAAACAGGATGGATTCCCACTATAGACAATCTGGTTAAGAGGGGGTGGTTGATCAGGGGGCGAATAGGTGCCCGGGAGAGTGTGGGAGGGAAGAGTCAGTTTCTCACTTGTTTTTCGAGTGTCCGGTTTTTCAAGTGTCTGGAACTGCATTCATAAATGGCTTGGAGTGTCCATAGTAATGTATATTGACGGATGGCAGCATTTAATACAATTTGGCGGGTCGTTGGGTAGAGGGAGTCGATTGTCCTCCAAGTTGGCGGTGATTTGGTTCGCTTGTGTGTGGACAATTTGGAAGGCCAGGAACGAAAATATTTTTCTAAACAAGGAAATAAATGGAGCAAACATGCTAGAAGAGGAAAAAATTGTATCTTGGAAATGGCTTCGCCTCAAGTCAAGATTGATCTCAGATGGCATTTCTCAATGGTTTACGCACCCGAGTGAGTGCCTTGGTCTTCTAGACGCATTCAATTAATTAGCGTGAAATTGTCTGTGTTTTCCTACTGAGTTGGCGGGGTTGGCAGTGGGGCTGAGAGTTCTGGAATTGTCTGTATCTCAGTCTGCTGGATTGGTATCAGCCTGGTGGAAGATGTGCTTGAAGGAGGTTAGCTTTGTAGCCTGAGTTGGGTGGTGGTTGATTTTCAGAACTGTTCCAGCGTGCGTACCGTTGGTCTGTTATTTTATTGGCGATGGATTGGTTGATCGAGTACATGTAACTTCGGATTCGTTCTTAACAGGAAGTCCGGGGGGATTGGCTAGAGAGCGTTATGTTAGTGACATTCCCGATGCATTGTAGCAGTAAAATGTATAGGTGTTTGGCTAGCATTGGCATTGCAGAGATGGATGGCTTCGGCGTTGGTTCTGGTGTATTCTCATTCTTCGTTGGTTTGAGAGGGTGTAAGGCTAATAGAGGAGTAAGAGACAACTATTTTTATTGTTGGTTAGGGAGTTGTGTCCCTTTATCTGAAGAGCGTTGAGTTATTTTAGTAACTATCAGCGGTAGTCAGTGGCTGTATTCAAGTCGTAGCAGGTATTAAGGGATCTGTATTGAGTTATATTGGGCTTTCAGGTTAATGGTTAGGGGGGTTGGAGCGGAGAATTTGTTAGCTAGTGGCAGTTGACGTTATTTTAAAAGCTGTAATAATTGGTAAGAGTAGGATGTTGATTAGGAGCTAGCGTAGTGCTTTTGGCATTTCTTGTTCAAATCATCATTTCAGGAGCTGCCAATCTGCTTAGTGAGTTGCTTGGATAGTGTTGGAAATGCATTGTCTGTCATAAGTGGTTTATTTCTGGTTTTGAGCAGCTGTGGCATTTTTGGTTGGATTGCGCAAGGCCCAAATTCAAGTTCCTTCTATGTCTGTCAAGGCCAATTCGTGCTTGCTCTTATTTTGGTCTCAGGAGGTGCAATTTGGTGGAGGTATAGTTTTGTAGACTGGTGTTGGTTTAGTCGTTGGGGTCTTAAAAGGAACTGGCGTCAGTCAGCGATATAGTCTATTATCTTTCTTCAGCGGTAGTGAGTAGAGGATTTGATACTTTTGCATTTGGAAGAGGACCTTGAGGCCTCGTGGTTTCGGTTGAGAGTGTCGCGTCAGTAAGGTGTGATTTTATTAGGGATAGAGGAGTTTGCTGGAGGTCTGGATGTTTATCCCCATAATGCTGGTTGATTATGTGGAGACTTCCCTATGTTTAGCAGTAGTCCTCTAAGTGAGTGTGGCAGGTGGTTTCCCTTCAGCTGCAAAGTCAAATCTTTTGGTGAGCTATTATGAATTTGGGTTGTGAATTGATCGAGGCTTATGGTTTCAGTGGTGGCAGTAGGTTCTTGCCTTCAGACTGGTTTCTGGAGGTGCTTTCTTGATGCATTCGCTTCTTGGGTGGATTTTACAATCTGATTTCATTTCGTAGGCGTGGTGTGTGGTACATTGTAAGGATAAACTCATGTTATCAGGCGGTGTGGTTCAATGTTAGAAAGTGGCATGGAGTTCCATCTGTTCTTCCTAAAGTCAGAGACTATATTGAAATTGGTGGAAAGGTAAAAACAAGTCTCTCAACTGCAGTTTGGATCCAATGGTATGCCATCCTAGGATTTTCCTTGGAAAGTCGGGTGCAACAGCTTCTGTCGTCATTGTCTTTATGTTTCAGTGATCCAAGTGTCCTCGAGTTTTACCATTTTGGGTGTGTGTCCCAAGTTTTATCTCGCTGCTAGTTTCGGTTGCGGTTGGTTCTGAGAGGTAGGGGTCTTGTGAGCTTTTTTATAGGCACCGGTCGTCGATTTAAGTATGGTGGGAGTTTTTTGTCGTCGTCTATCTTGAACGTAGCCCTCCTGTTCTGGTGTTTTGGGTTGTTGCTTTTGTCTTCAGAATTGCTTCAATATCTTAGTTGAGCTCAACATTGTTATGTTTGTGGATTGATCTAGGCCATTGTGCTTTTTCCTCTAGCCTGTGGAGTGTATGATGGTTTGAATATAGAGGTGTTTCATGATGTGTGATTACTTGTTAGTGCAATATGCTTACAAAACAATCTCTCTTTGGAAAGGTTTGGAAGGTGGCTGCAATACTTCTTATGGGTTCTGTTTTATGAAAGATTATCAACAGGGCTAGAGAGGGGTGAATAGTATGCATTTGGAACATCCGGTTAATTGTTCTTGGAAGATCAAATTGCCTATATAGATCAGTGCTTTAATTTGTCCAAGTGCTGGTGAATTGGTTGCCTCCAAGGTATTGTGCTGGTGTTATCTGGTTATTGGATTCGGTAATACAATTTTGCATGCGATTCAAGGGATTCGAGCATCGGTGGGGTGTGAGGTTTGGAAAGTGGTTCGTTGGTTTTGTGTGCTCATTGGCAGCAGGAATTCCTGTATTAGTTTTTATTATTTCCCAATAATTTGGGTGTTGTGATTGGGGTAGTATCTTTGGGAGGTTTTAATTTCTGTAAGTTCCTCTCAAAGTAATTCTGCTTTTCTTATGTATTTGGTGTTTCAATTGTATTGAGTCTGTTTGGCTTTTGTCAGACCTGTAGTTGTTTTGGAGGGGCTCTTTCTTACATTTCTTATGCAGGACTGAGCTTATTGAATAAATCTTTTTGCCTTTTCCAAAAAAACCATTAAAGGAATTGGGTAAGAGACATGATAAGATGACATCTCAATTTTGACATCTACACCGTATAATACCTTGTACAACCCATCTTTTTCTTTATTTTATTAGTTTTGTGCATTCAAATTTAAGCCTTGCTCAAAATAATATTTACAGCCACCGAGTCAAATGGATACCGTGTCATAATTTGGTGTCACTTTAACATTTTTGATTGGGTAATAATTACTTGTGACTTAGGTATTTAAGAGATAAATATAATTACAAAATTTTGTAAAATATATGTTGAATTTAATATAAATTTATAATTAATAATTTTATTAGCATTATAAAAAAAAATTAATCATTAAACATATGTAAAGTACTTGGAGTATACTTTAATGAGAATAAAGAAATTAATCATTAAATATCTAAGATGTACTTGTACCTTCAATTTTGTGTGATTGAGACAAATCTAATCAATCCATAAGCTCCATTTTAATTTAAAAATTATTTAAATTTAAAAAAATAATAATAATTAAAAATAGTATATCAACAATATGATTATATATTACAAAAAATAAATTCAATTATAATCAGTTTGATTTTTGACTCATCTTGTCTTTTTTTGTCTTAAATTTTCTTATAACATTTTTTATGTTTAGTAATAAAAAAGATTGGCTCCTAAGATTTGAAGTCCAGCGTAGGAGAACATGTTGCTCTTGTGAAAGGGCGACCATGATTCCTTTAAAGGTAAAATTATATTAGGGGTATTTTAAGTTATTTGATTGTAATAGATTGTTTTTTTAAAAATTTTTTTGAAACAACTTGATTGTTTAAGTTAACTAATGTGTGCAATACCGCCTTTTTACAAATTTCGTTCCAAAAATGATTATGTGGCATTAACGTTGATTAGATGGCACTAACAGTACTGACATGGAATGAAACAACCAACTCAAAATTGTGCCTCTCCAATGAAACTTTGACATGTAGCTTTTGAAGAAAGAAAAAAGTTGGTTCCATTATTTTCTTCCTCAACTAAAATTCTGAGTTTTTCCACCATTGAAGCTTGAGTTTCTTACATCGCCACCGCCGCCACACATTCAAAGCAGTGTAGCTACTTGCAATTGAGCAAGCAAGAATTCTTTCCCGAACTCAATTTTCAAACTCAATAACGTCAACGATTTATGCATCTCAACCCAAAAGTGCAATAGCTCTCTTCAATTATTAATTAGTCTCTTTAATATTTTACAGTGTCTCAAAGCTTCAAACCACTGTCAACTTATCAAAAACTTTGCAAAACACACAGTAGGCCCCAAAAAATGATTCTTTTTTCAAAAATCTCTTATGAATTTCATAAATTTGAAATCTTTGCAATGTTTCTCTTATGGGTTTTGTGGTATTTTGGATCGAACTCTAGTGTCGACAAGGGTAGTTTCATGGTTCAACAAGAGTTGTGCATGCTGGAGTCGAAGTCTGTTTAAGCATGTTGTCAAAATATGTTAGCTTTGTGTTTAAGTTAGCATGTCGAATTGAGTCTTGCTTGTAAGCTCAATTGTTAAGTTAACTTGTAGCCTAAGTTAGCTTAGTAGTCTATAAATAGATTAGTTCTCTCAGGTTGTTGAGAGAGGTTAATTGTTGGTATTCACTTGTAATCTTTAATCCCTTATTGAGTAAGTGAATAGTAAAATATTTTTAACCAATTATTCTTTTTCTTCTTCTTCCTTCTTCTCAATATTTAGTAAAACCTAATAGGGTTTCTTGTGTTATTCAAGAAACTCAATCTTTTTATCATATTTTGGTTTGTTCTTGACGTCATCAATTCATAACAAACTGGTGCGGTGAGCGTAGAGGAGAATATGTCGTTAACAAAGTATGAGATTGAGAAATTCACCTGTGTGAATGATTTCAGTTTGTGCGCTTGAAGATGCAAGATCTTCTTGTTCAACATGGTTTGTTAAAAGCGTTAAAAGGATCGGAGAAGACAGATGTTGCCCCATCGGAGAAGGAGAAGACAACGATGGTCGAAAAATCCCACAGTGCCATTGTATTGAGCCTTGGTGATAAGGTTCTTTGGAATATTTCAAAGGAGAAAATTGTAGCGGGTGTGTGGACGAAACTTGAAGGTTTGTACATGATGAAATCGTTGGTTAATCGTCTCTACTTGAAGCAAGCTTTGTATTCATTCAAGATGAGTGAAAACAAAGCCTTGGTTGAGCAGTTGGATATGTTAAAAAAGTTAATTCTTGATCTTGAGAATATCGAGGTCAAGATTGATGGTGAAGATCAAGCGTTGTTATTGTTGTGCTCTTTACCTAAGTCTCATGCTCAAAGAATTGTATGGAAGAGAGTCGTTGACCTTTAAAGATGTTTATTTTGCCTTGTGCTCAAAGAATTTGAACAAATGAAATGAGCGCAAGCCATCTTCTGTTGGTGAAGGTTTATTTGTTAAGGGAAAATTCTTGAAGAAAAATGATAGTTTTGAGAAGAATAAAGGTAAAGCTCTACAAGATTCTTATGGTGGTAATGCTTCTAATATTAAGTGTTATCATTGTAAGAAGGAGGGTCATACAAGAAAAGTATGCCCTAATCGTCTGAGCAATCATGGTTGAAAGGATAATGGTAATGCATCCATAGTGCAAGATGGTTATGAATCATCTGATGTCCTGGTGGTTTCAAGCAACGACTCTAGCAAGGAGTGGATTATGGATTCAGGGTGTACTTGGCACATGACTCCAAACAAATACGTGTTTGAGGAATTGTGTGATCAAGATGGTGGATCAATGTTGCTGGGAAACAACAAAGCTTGCAAAATTGCAGGTATTGGATCTGTGAGATTCAAGCTCCATGATGAGTCAATAAAGCTATTAACTGATGTTAGGTATGTACCTGATCTTAAGAGGAATTTGATTTCTCTAGGTGAATTCGACAAGAAATGATATGTTTTCAAAGGAAAGCAAAGCATCCTAAGGGTAATGAAGGGGTCGAAGGAAGTCTTGAGAGGTGTGAAGAAACAAGGCTTGTATACCCTTGAGGCTGAGGTTGTAAGTGGTTCAGCAGATGTGACATCCACAAAACTTGTGTCGAAGACTGAGCTATGGCACAAGAGACTTGTCCATGTTAGTGAAAGAGGCCTGGTCGAATTTTCAAAACAAAATCTGTTGTGTAGTGATAAGGTCGAAAAACTGGAGTTTTATGAACCTTGTGTATTTGGTAAATCCTGTAGAATGAAATTTAACAAAGGTAAACAAAGAGCACATGAATCCCTTGATTACATTCATGCTGGTCTTTGGGGGCCTGCAAGGAATCCTCCACACTCAAGTGCAAAGTATTCCTTATCCATAGTTGATGATTATTCCAGAAAGTTATGGGTATTCATCCAGAAGACTAAGAATGAAACTTTTGAAAATTTAAAAAGTTGGAAGACTATGGTCAAAAACCAAACTGACAGTAAGGTCAAGAGGTTGAGGGACGACAATGGTCTTGAATTTTGCAACGAGGCTTTCAACAACTATTATGCTGCGTATGGTGTTTGCAAGGCACAAAACTACTGCGGGGACTCCCCAACAAAATGGTTTGGCTGAAAGGTTTAATCGAGCCATTCTGGAAAGGGTGAGGTGTATGTTGGTAAGTGCGGGATTGAATAAGGTGTTTTGGGCAGAATCTGTTGTGACTGCAGCATACTTGATAAATAGGTGTCCCTCGTCAGCCTTGGGAATGAAAACACCTGAAGAAGTCTGTTTGGGACATCCACCTGGTCTCAACAGACTTAGAGTATTTGGTTGTTTAGCCTATGCACATATTAGGCAAGACAAGGTCGAACCTAGAGCTATGAGATGTATGTTCCTTGGATACCCAGAAGGAGTAAAAGCTTATAGGCTGTGATGCCTAGATCCATGTCACAGGAGGTGTATCATAAGTCGAGATGTAGTTTTCAATGAAGCTGAGATAGATTTCAAGAAAACTGATGACATTGGTCGAAGTTCAAAGATCTCTGAAGAAGAGCTGGAACAGGAAGAGATTCTTGTTGAGGTGGAGCATAGTGATGCTAAATTGCATAACCCAGATGAAGTCAAAGAAGAATCTCAAGTTGCTGATGAAGATGAGGAGACTGATAATGACTACTTGCTGGCAAGAGACAGATCGTGAAGAGTAATCAAGCCACCTCAGTGACTTGGTTATGCAGATCTTATAGCTTATGCCTTAATCTCTACAAGTGAGGTTCTAGACGAAAAACCTATAAACTATAAAGAAGTTATGAGGAGTAGAGATAAGACTAAATAGCTGAAAGCCATGGATGATGAAAACTAGTTTGTTCCCTTATTAGTGTAGATTTTATTCCAAGGTGGAGATTTGTGGTATTTTTGATCGAACTCTAGTGTCGACAAGGGTAGTTTCATGGTTCGACATGAGTTATGTATGTTGGAGTCTAAGTCTATTTAAGCATGCTGTCGAAATATGTTAGCTTTGTATTTAAGTTAGCATGCCGAATTAGGCCTTGCTTGTAAGCCCAACTGTTAAGTTAGCTTGTAGCCTAAGTTAACTTAGTAGTATATAAATAGATTAGTTCTCTCAGGTTGTTGAGAGAGGTTAATTGTTGGTATTCACTTGTAATCTTTGAACCCTTATTGAGTAAGTGAATAGTAAAATAGTTTTAACCAATTCTTATTCTTCTTCTTCCTTCTTCTCTATCTTTTGTAAAACCTAATAGGGTTTCTTGTGTTTGTTCAAGAAACTCAATCTTTTTTATCATATTTTAGTTTGTTCTTGACGACATCAATTCACAACATTTTTTATCATACTTTAATACGTCTTTCTTGATTTTTAGGATGGAAGTTAATCATATTGGCGGCAATGAAAGAAAAGCTTTTAGAAATGGTGAATCATAATCTTGATAAAACTTGTTCAATGGATGTTAATCCTATGTCAAATCTAAGTTCGATGACGTTAAAGATTCTGACATCATCAGCGGCGAGACCAGACGATGAAGACACACCAAAGAAACGAATGAGGGGAGCATCAAACAGTGAATCTGTTCCAATAACTCAAACCACTTATGGTGGCGGAAGTGGTGGTGTTAGTGGTGAAAACGGTGGTGGTTCTAAATTTAATCTAATGGGTTTTGAATTTCATACTCAAAGAAAGGAGTAGAGAAATAGATTAGAAAATTGAAGCGAGTTATGAATAGGGATTACAAATTGTTATCTTCCATTGTATAATTCAGGTGTTTGCTTTAAGTTTCATATGAGTTATGATCTTTTTTTTGTTGTTTTTTATATGATAAAAAGTGAGGGCTTCAGTGGATTTTCATGGGTTTCAGTAGATTAAAAAAAAAAAGAAGTTTAAGTTGGGGAGATGGGTGTTGTAAGCAAAGGAAGAAGAAGAAGATAAAGGGTTTTTGGGTAATTATTTAAATGTAAACAAAAATAAATTCCATGTCAGCATCGTTAACTGAAACCTCACTCACGTAATGCCACATATTCATTTTTGAAACAAAAAATTTTAAAAAGGGAAACGGTGCACACGTTTGGTGGAGTTGCATGTCCCTACTTCACTCAGGGGGAGATTTTATATTTGGTTATTTTGTTGCTTGTTTTATCGCTTTCATCTTTGTTTTTATTTCGATTTGTTGAGTCTCCTTCATGATTTCACTTCTCATAATCGAGTTTGAAATGATTCGTTTTTAGCATGCATAAAACTTTGATTATATTTGATCTTGACCAAAATGTTCAAGATCAATAGCATATGTTAGTGGAATAAAGTCCTTTTGTGTTTTAGTCAAAATTTGATTCAAAGTATAATCTCAAAATGCTTTTAAAAATTTGAAAATTTGAGATTTTACAAGATTGATCCGAATCATTCAGTTTTACACTAAATTTTTATCCTAATCAAATTCGATAGAAGTGGAACACAAGCATTTGATTCGAATCAAATTTTACACTTGATTCTGATCATTTTTCTGGAGACAGATTATATTTGATTTGATTTGAATCAATATTGTACACGATTCAAATCAATTTTTTTTTTTAAATTCCTTGTCAGTTTTGGGGCATTTGATTCGAATCAAATTTTAAACATGATTCGAACCACGTGGCATTTGATTCGAATCATGCTTTGTCTGATACGAATCAACTAGAAGTTTTTTCAAAAAATAGTTATTACTTTCATTCCACTTCATTTGCTCATTTGATTCAAATCATATTTTTATCTTAATTTGAGTCTAACCACCTTTTTTCAGCCATTTTGTATGCTTAAATTCAAGCACATATAAAAGCTTTTTGTCATCATTTCTCATCATACATCTATCATTCAGTGTGATTTTTAGTGAAAATCATTTTCCTCTATTTTGATTGTTCAAAGTCTTACTATGAAATCGTTGCATCTTCAACTTCAATTGAGTTCAGATCTTGATAACGAGAGTTATGAGATTTATTGAAGGAGGCACACATTTGAAACTAGTTGTTCTTGGAGATCTTGTTGAGTTTTTCAGTTTGTTAGCAAGATTAATGGATTGTCAATGGTGGTGACAAACTTCATTGAAAAGAAGTAGGTTTTTCTCTCCAGAATTGCCTGAGTAGTGACTGTGTGGAAGGCTACGGATAAGGCGGAGTTCTTCTCAGATCTTTGGAAATTTTCACCGCTCAAAGAATCGGTAGGATCAAGGGGTTGATTGCTACACACGAAGGCTTGGAGGAGAATTCATGTTATTAGAATATTCAAGAAACATATTCGAGTAAAGATTACGTGGAAGAGTTTGGCAATTTTGCAGTATATAAATCAAGATCCAAATTAGGAGATTTATTTTCTCCGCTATATTGTGTATTGATGATTGTATGAACTTTTGGAAATATTTGTCAAATAGAAAGGAACTATGCAGGTTTCAATGGGAAACCATTGAAGAGTGCATGTAGGAAAAGCGAGGACGAGCACCGAAGCACTATAAATCTCGGTGTCATCTCTCTCTTTATCTGTTACTCTTACACTTAAATTTGTAGTGATTGTATGCTTATGTTTTTCAATTTTGTCATATCATATTGTTTGTTATTGATAGCGATTTATTACGTAAGTATTAAGTTTTGTTGGAATTGGATAACTGGTTAAGCTAGTCTTGTGATTAATAATCTGAAGCAAATTTAATTTAGAACTCCATAAATTAAATCATTGTGTAAACACTTCTCGTGCATTACACAATTGAATCAATTCATACAAATCGTTTCAATCATTATAATCTTTGATATTTGTGAAACGATCCATGTTAACTTGATCAATATTCAAACTGTATAATTTTTATTCTCGCATTAAACCTTCCGCTCGCAACTCATTTTTAAATAAACTCTGATTTTGGAAAACGACAGTTGAATTTTGATTTGGGTTTATTCACCCCCCTCTAGACCATTTTTCTACTTCCATATTCACACCTAACAATTGACATAAAGAGCTGGTCTATTGATTGTGTCTAATAGACATCCAAAAGTTTGTGAATATGTCAGAAGATGACAATCCTGATGGAGCGTATAATAGATCAACAGTTTTCAAAGGCGAAAATTATACTTAATGGAAATCCATCATGTATGTACACTTGTTATCGGTTGACAAAAATATGTGGTGTGCTATCACCGAGGGACCATTTATTTTCAAGGACGATGACGACGTTGTTAAACATCCAAACAATTGGGATGATGCTGAAACCAAAAAGGCTTCATAAAATTTGAAAGCAAGGAATATATTTATTTAAGCACTAAGTGCTAAAGTGTTCTATTCGATTTCACATCATACGATCGCTAAAGATATGTGGGATACTCTCCAAACTCTCTATGATGGAACAAAGGACATCAAGAATTCTAAAGTCAATATGTTTACAAAGGAGTTTAAACTATTTTGTATGGAATCCGGAGAATCCCTGGATTCCATGCAAACTAGATTCCTCCATTTAATCAACAAACTGCGAGACTTAAGTCAAACCTTTTCCTAAAAAGATTATACTAACAAAATATTGAGATCTATGTGCAGGGAGTGACAACAAAAAGTCACTGCAATAAAAGAAGCAAATGATCTACGTTGGATATTACAAAAGTATTTGGAAATTTAGTCAAGCATGAGAATGAGCTGAAACGACTCGCGATAACGTTGTAAAATTGAAAAAGAAAGTGAAAGGAAAGTAAGAGAAAAGAGATATTTCTTTGAAAGCTTCATATTCTAATGGGAAGAAATCAAAGGAAGAAAGTGACAACTATGAAGAATAAGTTTCTAAAAAGGAAGAATTGAGTTTATTTGTCAGACGCTTCAATAGATATCTTAAGAGAAACAAACTCAAGCATACCTATAAAGGTCTAATGCATTTCAGAAATACTTATCCACCTAAGAGGGATCACAAGAAAGAAGATGATGAGATCACATGTTACGAATATGGTAAATTTGGACACTATAGAACTACCTGTCCAAATCACACCAAACATCATAAAAGTAAAGACAAAGCTTTCTACAAGAAGATGGGGAAATCTTCCAAAGATCGTAGATCCTACATCACGTAGGAAGAAGAGGTTGGGAGTTTATCCTCCTATTCCTGCTCGAGTTCAGATGAAGAGTGTGCCAATTTTTTCTTGATAGCACGTAAACTTCAAAGGTATATAATTTTGATTCTGAAAATGAGTATACTTATAGTTAATTGTCTAATGCTTTCAATGACATGCATGCTGATTCCATTAAAGCATTTAAGAAAAAATTTCTCCAAAAGGAAATCATTATTATACTTGAACAAGATATAAATAATCTTAACCGTGCTTTATATTGTTTAAAGGAAGCTCATACATCTCTTATGGATGAGCGATGTGTTATTTCAAATACTTTAGCTAAAAAGATAGAAGTTGTTGAATGTGTTGAGTGTTCAATTTTAAAATTTGAAATTGAAACTCTTAATGGAAAATTAGCACATGCTGCCTTACTATCTAATGCTTGTTATAGTTCTTCAAGTGAAAGAGGGAAGGTTTTTAAGAAAAACCTTCATGTCATAAAGAGAAATAGAATGAATGTTTCATCTAAAGCTATTTGACCTTATTGTGGAGATAAGGGTCACATTAGGCCTCTTTGTCATGTTAGGGACATTCAAGTTCCCAATGGTAAAATTAGATTGATTCTTAAATGTAACTCAACTAACCCTGAATGACCCACTAGTTAGGGACCAAAATTACCTATTTGATTTATCATCGGAAATTCTTGCCTCCGCAAAAAGATTGTGGTGTCTATATAGTGGATGTTCAAGACACATAACAGGAGATGCTTCCATGTTCATCAAGTTCGATGAGAAGGAAAGTGGTCACGTCACATATGGAGACAATATAAAAGGTAAAATTCTTGGTGAAGGTATTGTGGGAAATCCCTCCACAATTACCATTGAAAATGTGCTTTTAGTAAAAGGACTTAAACACAACTTGCTAAGTATTAGCCAATTATGTGACAAAGGATATTCAGTTGTTTTTTATACTCTTAGTTATGTAATTGAGCATAAGACTAGTAAGGACCTTGTGCTTGAGGGTTATAGGATTGAAAATGTCTATATGCTTGATCTAGATGATGTGTCAATGCATGGAACTAAGTGTTTAGTAGCTAAGAATGGATATTCTTGGTTATGGCATAGACGCTTAAGTCATGTGAATTTTGACTTGCTAAATAAAATAGCATCCCAAAATCTAGTAGTTGGTCTTCCTAAAACAAAATTTTCAAAAGACAAATTGTGTGATGCTTGACAAATGGAAAAGCTAAACAAGAGTGTCGTTTAAACCGAAGAAGGTTATTTCGACATCAAAACCTCTTGAGCTTCTCCATTTATACATGTTTGCCCCTTCGCGGACAAGAAGTATAGGTGGCAACTATTACAGATTTGTGATTTAAAGTTTTTTGAATTCGTTTTTTCTAAATTGAAAGACTAATTTTGATGTCCTATAACATAAAAATACATTATTGAAGATCAAAACATATTCAAAATCGCAATTTTTTCAAAATGTTTTTATGAAAAGCTATTTGAAATAGCTTAAAAATTAAGGGACTTTTTTATTTACATTTTGATATAAAAAAAGTTCCAATAAAATAATAAAATACCTAAAATGACATTTTAAGAATAACTATTCATTCCAAAATTTTATTTCAAGATTTTATGAAAAAATTATTTGTAAATTTTTTTACACAAAAATATGTAACACTATAAAAATCGTTAAAAAAAACAGAAACAAACGGGCCCATAATCAAACCATGAAAATGAATTCAAACCAAATGAATAGATAATATGAGTTTTTTTAAGTAATAAAATGCCATTTTTAAAAAACAGGTGATCTCTGTGATATATTTTGTTATTTTTTCAAAGTTGTCATTTTGTATTAGCTGTCAGATCGCTAAATTTGCCAACACATGATTTGTTAAAATTTTATGTCTTTTGATTGGTTGGCTTATAACTAAGAGGACATTTATAATTGTTGAAAATTAATTAATGAATATGACATTTTCATTTAGGGGTGGAAAATGGGCCCGGTCCGTCGGTCTTGTCTGTTTTGTCCGCACTTTTTCACGGAGAGGGTCAATATTTTAAGTCTACACTGTTTGATGTGTCCGCCCCTTTTTTTTGCGGGCTTTTGCAGGCACGGGCTTTTACATACAATTTTATAATTTTTAGGCTTAAAAGGTTCAATGCTCACTGATCAGTGTATTTTGATGCATATTCTTCTACTATTGTATTTAGGCATTTTGCTAGTTTGTTTTATAAATTTTATTATTTTATTGTGTTTTTAGATTTAAGTTTATTTTTTCCTTTATTTAAATTTGTATTTTATTTTTCAGCATTAAGAGTTATTTGATACATGTTCATTGTGCAGACCATAACTTAAGCTACGAGATGTCGTTTTGCATGTTCTGACATGCGTTAAAAAGCTAAGAGAAAGAGCTACAAGTTTCGTGTTGAAGCCAAGAGCTGATTCAGAGTGAAAGATGGTCAAATAATTCGTTGAAGTTTAAGTCCTTAGAGAATAATTAGTTTTGGGCCAGTTTTTAGGTTTTTTCAACCCGCTTAGAATTAGAAGGGGAAACCTTGTTTTGTTTAAGAGAGATAGTTGCGGTATTGTTCACTCTCTCTCATTCTACTGTTCACCAAATTTTTCTGAAGTTTTTGTACGATTCATGGAGAACTAATCACCAAGGATTGATCTACTGTTCATGTTTCTGGTAAACCCTTGAGGTTTTATAATTTCAATCCAATTTCTTTTCCCTTTGAGTTCTTCTCTTCGATATCTCGGTTTCTTAATTCAAATTACCTTAGAGTTGGTTGATTTATTTTGATGATTGCATGTTCTTATACCTTAATCGCATTTGCTTAATCCGTGTTTGTTTTGTCATGTTTGCTTAATTTACGATTGTTATAACTCTGTCTACTTAATTTGGAAATTAGGAATATATTTCTTGTAGTATCAATTGCCTTTGTTGAGTGATATTGTAATCGAAAAGGAATTAGAATCCGCACAGGGTTTTGGAATTATAATTACCGATGATAGGTTAGAAAACCGAACAGTAGGTTGATTCATTTTAGCTTATTTTATAATCAATTATTTTCCCTATTTTCTTAATTGAACTGAAACCCCCCCAAAATCATTTATTTAGTCGGTTAATTTTGCTAAGATTCCTTGTGATATGACATTCGAGTGTCGCTTCCCATTACTACTTTTTCTAAACTCGTTTTTGACTCGTGTACGACAGCGGATCACTCACGGGCCCATCGTGCTCCGCCCTCACTTTTATGCGGGGCAGACATGCCCCTTTGCCATCCCTAATTCCATTTCTTCTACTTCCTTACTCATTTAATTTTTGCATCTAAGATTTTATACCACCAGGTGATATTCAACTAATATTTTTACCTCTAGTCTAGGACCAGGGTATTATCGACCTCCCTAATATCCAAACTCGTAACAATTGGTATCACTCTGATGTCCATGGATTCTTCTCCTTCCTGCTCTCCTAGCAAAATTGAACAACAAATCGAAGAACATCTTGCTCAACTTCAACTTTAGTGCAACTCATACATGGATGAGATATGTGTGTTGCTTCGAACAATAATTGCAACGCTCCCTACGATGTTTATGATACAAGGATTTCTAAGGTGGAGTTTCCACGTTTTGATGACAAAAATGTGCATGAATGGTTGTACAAGTACGACTAGCTCTTTCTTCTTGATGAGACATCATCACAGTCGATGGTGAGTTTAACTTCCATTCACCTCGGCAGACTTTCTCTCCAATATGCATAAAAAGTTTGACATCTAATCACCTTGGTAGGAATACAACACATACGTCACCACACGTTTTGGCGATGTGTACGAGGATCATCTTTCTTCTTTGTTAAAATTGAAACATACAAGAAAAATTGAGGAGTATATTTATCAATTTGAACTAGCTCTAACTTAGGTAACCCTAATTCCTGAACATGCTCTAAGACAAACTTTAACGATGAAAAAACTTGAATTAAAGTAAAAGAAAATCGCAATAAACAACATTATATAAGCACAGTAAATAACATCAAGTAAAGATATTTCAATTAAGGAAACATATACAATAAAGAAAAAAGGGACACAGACTCACATGTTACTCACAAACTGTTTCACACTTTGACTTGGCTATTTCGGTTGTATAGAGAAAGTATATAAAATTTGTGACCTTGATTACAATATATGAAACTTATATATAACTAAACTAACAATAACCATCTCCGACAACTTATTCCTAGACAATTAACATGTCTTCAAGAACATGCAACTTGATCTTCTGATGTACAGGGTGTCAGTAGGGGTGGGAATAGGCCAGACCAACTAACAGGGGCCTATGGCCTAGCCTACATAGGCTCATGCCGGGCCAGGCTTTTTCTTAAATAGAAAAGGCCTAGGATTTTTTATAAGCCTATTTAGCTAAAGAGGCTAGGCCACAGGCCGTAAGAAAAGCCTTTTAAGCCTATCAGGCTGACCTATTTAAGAAAAAATCAATAAATTTATTATTATTATATTCTATTTTATACTTTGAATTAAAATACGAAAATAAAAATTAGTTATGTTCAAGAACTTATGAAAATAAGTTGAAAAAACATTATAAACAATGTCATAAGTTGTTGTCATAAGTTTTTCTCATAAGTTATCTTCAACAAATAGTATCACCAAACTTATGCTAATAAGAAAACTTGAACGAGACAATGAAAACAAACATTTAATCTCATTGATCTTTTAACTTGTTAGTCTATTTAACATTAGTTGAATTTCTTATTTACAGATGTTCAAATGAAGTAGGCTTTTAAATAGGCTAGTAGGCTAATCAGACCTTCGAAAAGGCCAGACTTAGGCCTAAAAATAAGCCTATGATAGGCTACAGGCCAGACTTAGGCTTTGAATTTTTTAGCAGGCCAGACTCAGGCTTGGCAAAGCCTAGCTCGGCCTAGCCTATTCCCACCCCTAGGTGTTAGTACTTGAAAACTGTTGAAAACCATTATCACACGTTCATAACTGCTCTTAGCGACTATTATTTGCCTGTTGGTCGAAAGTGGTTGTTGACAACACTTAGTTCCCTCTTCAGTCTTTGGTTTCCAAAATCTTCAAAGCCTTTGAAATATGTCGAACACTTCGCCCTTGACACGATGTCGAGTGGTCAATCAGATGTGCTCATGAGACTCCTCCAAACCATCTCTCAATATCTGCTTTTGAGATTCTTCCAAACCATGTTTCAAGATGCTAGTCAAAACGCTATAGTTGACTTACCCATTTCTGTCGACTTATGTTAATCAATGATAATACTTTGCATTTTAACAATGCAACATTCAGTTGACTTTTCCAAAATAGAAATTCTAAGCTAACGTCGTCTCATACCCATGCAAATATCTGCTAAACACGTATCAGTGGATTTTTAAATACTCGTGGTATTTATGGATATCCATGGATACTATTATTTAAATATATTTTTTAAAAAAATATATAGTTAATTAGTTTTTTTATCCCTTTTAAAGATAAAAAATAGTTTCAAATTTAACACATAATAATAACAAAAATAAATTCCATTCATTTTATTTTTTTCTTTTATCAAATAATTATATTAGATTCAACAAAATAATAATAATTTCCTATTCGACAAAATAATAATAATAATAATAATAATAATAATAATAATAATAATAATAATAATAATAATAATAATAATAATAATAATTGTTTCATATTTAACAAAATAATAATAATAATAATAATAATTTTATGCAACAAATTAATATTTAAGTAATTATGGTAATTATTAATGGATACGGATAGAGTCCATTACTTTACATAAATTAATTTGAAGAATTTGTAAAATTAAATTTAAAAAATATTAAAATATAATTATTTGTTTTTTTATTTGTCCAGTTTAATGGATGGAATTAGGCATGACAATATAATCCGTACTCGCGAGTACGCATCCAAGTTCACTACGAATTCGATGAGAAAAATCCGCTTTAACTGGGTTTTAGTTTGAGTTTGCGTTTTCTTCGATAACAAAACATGAAGACAGGTAGGGTAACAACGACACTAGTACCCACCCCGAATCCGTTCAATTTATTTTATTATTTATTTTAGAATATTAAATATGTAGTCAATATTTTGATATTTTGATTTGTATTTATTATTTAAAATATTTTTATAAAACTTTTTGATATGGTTTTATTTTATTATTTTTAATATAAATTGATTTTGAAAAAAAAAAGTATTTCTATTAAATAAAAGTTGATTTCATTTAATGGATGATGACAAGATGGAGATACCCAAACTCAATCCAAATTTGTTTGGGACAGATTTGAGTTTTAATTATTCATCTTTGTTGAGGTTTTAGATGGAGAACGAAGATTGTTTGCGAATTTGGATTTGAAATTAGGGGGTACAATTTGTTCCTGATCCGTCTCATTGTCATGCTCAGTTGAAAATCACCCTTTAAAGATGAATAAACAAGGTGTCGCGTGTTCAAACTTATGTCTCTGCATATAATGTCCCTGCACAACTATCAACTTAGATGGCTTAACGGGATACAAGTGAGCTGACTTAACGGACAACATAAGCACTTATTTTGATAAAATATTAGAAATACTTGTCAATTGATAACTTTAAATAGGTCTATATTTTAATCACACACTTGGACTAGTGGTATATGAATTTCTGTTAAGGAACAAAGGTTTGAAAATATCGAGTTTGATTTTTGGTGGACACAATATTTGACCACAGAGTCCACACTCCACTTATCCATTCACCTTTAAAAGCTGAGATTTAAAATGTTAGACAAAAAATAAACTTCAAATCAAATCTTATACAATCTCTACTCTTAAAAATATTAATAAAAAAATACCTATACTACTTTCATTTTTGAAAACTATTTTTGGAAATCACACATTCATTGCACAACTTTACATTTTGTGGAGGGAAACATGAAAAACCAAAAGTAAAACGTACATTATTATTATAAAAAATGATGAAAGTGCATAAAAACTTGTTTACCAATACAAACAAATACATAAAAATCCCCCTTTGCATTTAATTTACTTTAATGGAAATTATTATAATATTCTTTTTTTGGTAATATAAAATGGTCAAAAATAACTTTTATAACAATTAGTCAAAATAAACTTTTATAACATTTGTAACATAATTCACCTATATAAATAACACAACACACCATCTTTATCTTTTGCCTTACCAAGTCCATAAACAAAAACTAGCATTTCTATGTCAAAAATGGTTGATTCAACCCTCAAAATTCTCACCTTAGTCTCCTTTCTTGTCCTAGTTTCTCAAGGTGATGTTTCTTCAAATCAAATAATTTAAATTTCTAGTAAATATTATAATCTATTATCAATTAATTTATTGTTTCTTTATATCTCAGGCTATAGCCAATGTTCATTGAGTAATCTCGCCATATACCAACATCCAACAGGAGATCAGTTGAAGCAATTTCCAGAATACCGTGTTGATATCATCAACAATTGTCCTAATTGTGTTCAAAAGAATGTGAAGATAAATTGCCCTAATTTTGAAACAGTTGAATATGTAGATCCTTCAATTTTTAATGTCTCAGGCAATGTTTGTCTTATTAATGATGGTAAACCTCTTGTTACAAATGTTAATGTAACCTTTAATTATGCTTGGAGTAGTTCATTTAGATTAAGTCCAAACTCCTCAGTGATTAGTTGTTAAATAGTCATTGTTGATCTTGTAAACTTAATGGCTGTACTTGTGGTTTACAAGCACTAATGGATAAAATTTATATACTTTGATGTTCGGACACACAATCGGAATATATATATATATATATATATATATATATATATATATGGTCATGCTCATGCTAATACACACCCATGTAGATGTGCATTAGCAACATATATCTTAGTATTTTTTTGTGTAGAGTCCACCAATTTTGGGTGAGACCCACATTAGAAAGATGAAAAAAAATAGAAAGAAAATAGATGCAGTGTATTTTTGTGTGGGGCCCACCAATTTTAAGTGTGTGTTAACATTTCATATATATATATATATATATATATATATATATATATATATATATATATATATATATATATATATATATATATAATTTTTTTATTAAATTTACTTATAGTATTTATAAAATATTTGTACGATATTTATATTTGTGAGATATAAATAAATATAATATATATATAATTTTTTTTATATTATTAAATAGTATACAGACCAATAAATTATAATCAAAGTATAATATATTATTTTTATCCACAAAATATATTATTTAAAAAAATATTATTAATATAATAGTTTTTTAATAATAATTATAAAAAAATAACACAAGTAAAAGATTTATGGTTCAATATGATTTAAGAGTCTATAATTAAATTAAAGATTATCTTGTTTAAAGAGTCTATAATTAAATTAAAAATATATTTAATCATCTATTATATCAATGATGATCCATACTTTTTATTAGGGATGTAATTGTTTACAATGGAAACTGAAAATAATGCCAAAAAATGTGGAAAAAAAACGACAGTGTAGTTAACTCATATTAACTTATATTTATTGATTACTGATTGAAATTTGAAAGTCATGCTAACATTTTTATTGGTCTATTTTTTAAGGAGTTTAGTAGTGATAATATGATATTTATTGTAAAAAAATATTAAAGAAGATATCCTATCTTATTTAGGGAGACAAGACAAGCTGTGGAATGCTATTTCCAAATAGGGAGTGGTGGCTAAAAATAAGGAGAAAGACTACAGGAAGAAGGTAGTAGAGATGGAGAGTTCTAATAAGAAGAAAAAGGTTTATCGAGGGTGTACAATTTTGAGAAATCATGAATATAGTTTTCTTTAATATTAGAGGGGGAGGTAGCCTTGTCAAGAGAAAGAAGATTAATAAGTTGATCACGTTAAGTAAAACAGATTTCGTGATGATTCAAGAATCCAAGTGTAGTTTGGTCGACGATAAGTTTGTTTCTTCTTTGTGGAGCAACGAGGAGACTCTATGGTCTTGTTCTAATGCTTCGGAGAAATCTGGAGGAATAATTTCTATTTGGAAATCTACAGAGATTTGTCCTATTTTTTCGTTTGCGGGTATTGGTTTTCTAGGCATCAAAGTTCAGTGGAAGGACAGGTTATACTATATCCTCTCCTTGCTATATATCTTCGAAAATGAAGTTGTGGGAGGACATTCTAGTTCATCTTGCAAGTTTGTTGACGAAGATTGGATAATTGGGGGCGACTTTAATGCAATTTCGAAACCTTGTGAAAGAAAAGGAAGTTCAAATTTCAACAAACAAGGTGGAATGAGGGAGTTCAAGGAGTTTTTGGAAAGAAGTAATTTCGTTGATTTCCCTATTCGGGTAATAGATTCACGTGGTTCAGTGGGGACGGAAGGTCAATGAGTTGTATTGACAGATTCATTTTGTCAGAAGATCTTGTGGATAGGTGGGGAATGGTGCAGCAAGTGGCGAGGAAGAGGGATCTTTCCAATCACTGTCCTATTTAGATCAAGGTCGACAAATCAATTTGAGATCCTAAACCTTTTAGGGTGCTTGGCTACTGGTTTGACAATTTTGATTTCTTATCGTTTGTTAAGAAGGCTTGGGATAATTTAGTAGTGGAAGGCAGAAGTGACTTCATCATAAAGAAAATCTGAGGCTACTGAAGGGTTATCTTAAAAAGTGGAACAACGAGGTATTCGGGAAAATGAACCTAGATATCGAGGAGAAAGTGGAGGAGGTCAACAGAGTAGACGCGAAACTTGTTGATTGTAATATTGGTGAAGCTGACAATCTTATGGTGGACAGGGCGTTAGCTTCTTCTGGTTTTTGGAAGAAACTTTATGCAAAGGAAAACATTCTAGTTCAGAAATCCAAATTAAGGTGGCTCTGGGACGGGGACTGTAATAGCAAATTTTTTCATGCTGTGATCAAGTCTAGGAACAAAAAGAGGTACAATAGGTCTATTTGTAATTCCGAAGGAGACCTTGTTGAAGGATTCATGGAGGTGAAGGAAGGAATTATAAGTCATTTTCAGAAGACATTAGCAGTTTGGAGGTTCCATATACGGATCAAGAAATTATGGAAGTTGTGTAGGCCTGTGAAGTCTCCAAAGGCCCGAGCTCGGACGATTACAACTTTCTCTTTATTAGGAACTGTTGGGACTTTCTGGAACATGATATCTTTAATTTTGTTAAGGATTTCTATTATAACCCTGGGCTCAGTAAATCAATTTATTCGTCTTTCCTGGCTCTCATTCCGAAGTCATCTAATCCTCAAGGGCTTTCGGACTTCAGACCTATTTGCCTTGTGGGGTGTCTGCAGAAGATTATATCAAAGTTTTTAGCTTCCAGAATTAAAAAGGTGCTAGGTAATATCATTTCTCCTTGTCAGACAACTTTCGTGTCGGGAAGAAGTCTTTTGGACGGGGTTCTCGCTGCTAACGAGATTATTGACTTGGCAACTAGAACTAAGAAGTGTTGTTTGTTGTTCAAAATTATTTTCGAGAAAGCCTATGATAGAGTTTGTTGGAATTTCTTGAGGTTTATTTTGAAGAGGATGGGCTTTGGAAACTGATGGTTGAAATGGATGGAAGCTTGCGTGTTTACTAGTTACTTGTCGATTCTGGTGAATGGTAGCCCCACAAACGACTTTAAGGTTAAAAGAGGCTTACAGTAAGGGGATCATTTTTCCCTGTTTTTATTCGTTTTAGTAACTGAAGGTCTAGCTAGGATGATTAGGAAGGCTGTCTCTATGGGTGTTCTTTCGGGTTTTCACGTTTCTGAGGGTCTCTCAGTTGAGGTACTTTAATTCGCAGACGACACCCCCTTGTTGGCAGATGGCGATTGGAAGAGTGTCTGGAGTTTCAAAGCGATTTTAAGAGGGTTCGAGCTTGCGTCTGGCCTTGGTATTAACTTTCACAAGACTAAACTTAGTGGTTTGAACATTAGTCGTCATTTCATTTTAGCTGCTTCTTATTTCCTGAACTGCAAGATCGAAGACAACAAGTTCAGCTTCTTAGGTATCTCGATTGGATCCAACCCTCGTAGAATCGAAACGTGGAAACCGCTGGTCGAGAGAATTAATGCAAGACTTTCCTCTTGGAAAGCCAATTTTCTTTCTCAAGGGGGGAGGCTCACCCTAATCAAATCGGTTCTCAACTCCTTGCCAATTTTCACGTTATCCTTCTTCAAAGCCCCTGCTAAAATCTGGTATGAGATATAGAGGATTCAAAGGGAGTTCTTTTAGGGCAGCACGAAGGATAAAAGGAAACTATCGTGGTTTAGATGGTCCCAAATTTGCAAGGAAAAGAGTCTTGGAGGCCTAGGTGTTCGAGGTATCGAAGACTTCAACTTGGCCTTGTTGAACAAATGGAAATGGCGGGTGCTGTCCGAAAAGAAAGCCTTATGGTTTGAAATTTTGAGAGCTAGATACGGTGCTTTTGAGAATTTTGTTCTGTCTGGAGACTTGAATAGTTTTAAGGGACCTACGTCATTTTGGTTGCGAGATCTCATTTCGTTCAGAAGGAGCGTAGGCAAGGATCAATCCTATTTTGCAAGTTTGATTAATTTTGTTGTGGGGGAAGGGAATTATGTTCCCTTTTGGACCGCTGCCTGGTGCGGCTTCCTGTTAGCTACTTCGTTCCCTCTTCTTTTTATTTCCAGCAAGAGGAAGAATGATGGGGTGAGTTCGATGGGCATGTGGGACGGTGATGCTTGGATCTGGGAGGATCTTGGAATTTCTGAGATGGACTGAGATTGCTTGGCAGATGATTACAGTGTTCTGCTGCATTTGTTGGAAGGGCAGTTGATAGTAAAAGGAAAAAAGGATGAAATATTTTGGAGCAAGGAGGTTTCAAAGCTATTTTCAGTCAGTTCATGTTGCGAGGCTATAGTTGAATCTAATCTTAATTACCTTTCTGATTCTGATAGTTCTAGGGCTTTTAACCTTCTTTGGTCAGGAATCCAACCAATGAAAGTAAAGGTTTTCGGATGGAGAGTTCTCTTGAACAGATTGGCCAACAAGGATAAGTTGTTCAATAGAGGTATCTTAAGTTCAATCCATGATTCACCTTGCGTGTTGTGTTTCAAGGCTGAAGAAAATTTACAGCACTTGTTCTTGTTTTGCGAAGTGGCCCAACAAGTGTGGAAAGCCATTCGTTAGTGGCTTGGTCTTGAAGTTTTTGGTGAGGAGGATATTGTCTCTAGCTTCATGGGGATGTGCTCCCAATTGCAAAAGAAGGTGAAGAAGAAAAGAGAAGGAATATTCTGGTGGTATGTCCTTTGAGGGATTTGGAAGCAAAGAAATGCAATTCTTTTCGAAGATACAATTTGTAACATGAACAACGTGGCATGGTCTATAAAATATATGAGTTGGAGGTGGTCTTTAATAGGAGATATGTCTAATTCCAACTTTAACTTCCACGAATTTTGTGTAGCTCCTTTAAGTTGTATGTCCTAGTTTTAGTTGGTCTGTCATATCTCGCTTTTGTAAGCCGGGTGAGTACCCCTTGTGCTCTTTAATGAAAATCTCTTGCTTATCGAAAAAAAAATGTACACTAGTATAGTTTTTATTTTGACCAATCATGTTTCTCAAAATGAATGAAAATACATCAGGAATGAGTTGGAACTTGGAACCCATCCAGATAAAAATATCGAAAACATTCTTAAAATATATGTTTAAAAATGGAATTTAATATTAAAGTATATTTTTTTAAATTTTGAAAAAGAGGAAATACCAATTTATTTGTGTTTTTATTCAATTTATAACAAAAATATAATCAGACTGTGAACATGAATTTATGTTGGATGAATAGATAATAAGAGTTTTTTTTAAATAGTGAAATGTCATTTTTAAAAAATTGGCGCATTCCGATCTAATTCATGTTTTTTATTTTTATATAAGATTTTTTTTTCTTTTTTATTAGGCTTAAATGTACTTTTGATCCCTCTATTTAAGTGACTTTAATGTTTTGGTCTCCCATTACAAAACTCAACTTTATGGTCCCTATACTTCACTTTACTTGGAATTTATTTGGTTCCCTAGACCGGAATAGAAGACATGCAGATTTAATAAGAATCAGACGATCCCCCATAGAGAGACATCGACTCTTCCACCCCAAAAACCTTCTTTTGCTACGGTCAATCATCTTTATCTCTGCACTAATTGGAATCGGTAAAACTGAGCAAATTGCATTTTCTACTCGTATCCGCCGCGGGAAAGAGAATTTCGTAGCCAATCGATCTTTTGATGTATCTTAGGATCCTTTTGATTGCTTCCAAGTGACACACATTTGATCTTTCCATGAATCTACTCACAATACCGACACTAAACTCCAAGTCCACTCGTGTATTGCAGAAATAGCGTAAGGATCTAATCAACCTCCTATACTGAGTTGGATCAACATCTTCCTCATCCTCATTCTTCGACAACTGTAGCCTTGGTTCTATCGGAGTAATGACAATAATACAATGTTTCATTTCAAACTTCTTCAATATCTCAAGCGCATTACAATGCACCATTTCAAATTATAGTCTTGGTTCTGTCGGCCATCTCAAATTCTTTCATAAGTTCACTCTTGAACTTATAAATGCACTTTTTGTTGCTTCCTGTTATTAACAAGTCGTCTACATATAGACAAAGAATAATCACTTCTTCACTTCTTGAAGCCAACATCCTTTTAGGAAACAATATATTCTCTTATTTCAACCTCTTGGAGCTTGCTTCAAATCGTATAACACTTTCTTTAACTTATAGAACTTTTTCACAACAAAACTAGGGGATTATTCTACATACACCTCTTCTTCAAACGGCCCGTTAAAAAATGTAGATCTGACATCCATTTGGTAGATTAGCTATTTATTGTTATTCAAAATACCAATGACTAGCCTAATAGTTTCAATCCTTAGAAACCGATGTGAATACCTCTTCAAAGTCTATGCCTTCTCTTTTCAAGAATCGTTTTGCAATTAATCGGGCGTTATGCTTGATTATTTCACCCTTGAGATTTTCCTTCACTTTGAACACCCATCTCACACCTATTGGCTTATTTCCATATGGTAAACCAACCAACTCCCAAGTATTATTCTTATAAATAGATTACAGCTCCTCCTTCATAACACAAATCCATTTTGGATCACTTAAAGCCTCTTCCATTTTAACAAGTTCAGATTTGGCCATAAGTGCAAAATGGATGAAATCACCATCATCATTGACTTCATTGTCTCAAAACAACTTACAATCTTGGAGTCTTTGAGGCAAACCTCATTGCCTTGTTTATCTTCTCACATTCTCTTCATTCGGGCTTCGAAAACGCGCGTTTCTCCACTTCCTATATCTGTAGAATATGAATTTTCAAAATTGTAACTAGTTACAGCTTTTACGTAACCGGTTATGGGCTGTTGCAGTGGCTTCATCTCATAAATAATGACGTCTCGGATGATCACAACCCTTATGTTTGCTACATCAAACAACTTATAACCACCAGTAGAGTGATACCCTACAAGTATCATCATTTGTCCCTTACCATCCAACTTCTTTTTAAGCTACTCCGGAACATGAAACCAAAAACTCTCAAATGGTTCAGATTCGGTTTGAATCCTGACCATGCTTTCTTCGGTGTTACCTTCTCAAGCTTCATTTTTGGACACCTATTCAACAAATAGGCAGCTGTGGATACTACTTCTCCCTATAACTCTTTCAGCAATTTCTTCCCTTTTAACATGCTTCTTACAATGTTCATGATTGATTGATTCTTCTTTTCGGAAACACCTTTTTGTTGTGGTGTATAAGGTGGTACAATCCATTCTTGATCACAAAACCTCTTAAAGTCTTTTGAGACATATTCACCTCCATGATCCATTTTAAGCACTTTTAGCTTGTGACCGTTTTGCCCTTCAACCATGGACTTGAACTTCTTAAACACTTCAAATACCTCATACTTTCTCTTGATTAGGTATGTCCATAGCTTTCTATTACAATCATCGATGAATGTGACAAAATATATGTTGCCACCAATGGAATTTACTTGCATCTGTCCACACACATCCGAACACACCACCTCTAGGTTATTCTTGGTTTTACAACCTGCATCCATGTTGAATTTACCCTTATGTTGTTTCTCTTGTACACATTCTTCACAAATTTCATCTGATATATTGATCAATTGTAACCCCGTTACCATTCCGTTCTTTTGCAATTCTCCGAGATCCCGAAAATTGAGATGCCTAAGACAATATTGTCGTATCCACTCTTCTCGACTTGCCGCCATAGTAAGACATCTATGCTCCATAACTTTCAGTTCATGCTTGAAAGTTCTATTGGCATCCGTAGGAGCTTTAAGGACCAAAATCATGTTTGCATCGATAACATGCAACCCCTTGTTTTCCATGTGAAACTTGTAATCCTTATCAAGCAATTGGCCAATACTCAGAAGGTTACATTTGGTTCCTGGTATGTACAATACATCTTTGATCAAGGAATGTCCACCATCCCTTCTCATGATCAAAACATCACCGATCTCATCGGCCACTAGAGTGGTGTCATCCACGAACTTCACTTTGTTATTCATGGCACAATTAATTTTAACAAACCGATCCTTTCTCCCCGTCATATGAGTAGGACATATGGAAATACCATTTTTCGTTGCATTGGTCTCCTTCTCTCACGATCACCAAAACATTTTCTTTTGCATGTAACCAGTTACAACTTTCACGTAACCGATTACAACATGTTTTTGCAAAATTCCCATAATTCTTGTTGCTACTGTCCCATAGCCTGCTACTACATTCGCCTTTTGTGATCATGACCAAGAGTGTATTTTTCTTTATCAAAATCTTATCTTGCAACCTTGGCTTTATCTCCCTGAGGTTCCTTCTTGTTCGCATTGCACTCTCTTGCAAAATGACCGAACCTTTGACATTTAAAGCATTGCTCCTTGTATTTGTCAAACCACTTCTTTTCACCTCTAAAGTTTCCTTGACCACCATATTTTTGCAGCTGCTCTCACCTCTTTAACAAGTCGAATTCTTGGAACTTTGGGACTCTCTTCCACAAAAATTATGAAAATTCTCTTTACTCTTCATGAACCATTTTCATTTCGATCTCTTGTCCTTCTCGTTAAAGCGAGTTTGCAAAGCGGTCTCCGCCTTTTCCTTTTCATTACTTCTCCTCTCCATCCTTTGCTCATAAGCCTCAAGAGAGATTTGTAACTCCTCTTTGCTCATTTTTACAAGATCCTTCGATTCCTCAATCGTTACAATCCCATTGTCAAATCTTAGCGTTAAAAAGCACAATATTTTTGCAATAACATACTGCTATGTGACTGTCTCTCCACATACCTTCACTTGATTCACCAACCAAGTGATTCTTGTTGCGAAATCGTTGATTGTCTCCTTTTCATCCATTTGAATCAATTCAAGTTGACATTTGTAAGTTTGTAACCTCACCACATTCGCCTTGTCATCCACTGTGTATGCCTTCTATAATATTTCACATGCTTTATTTGACGATTCACAATCACCAACTTTTTCAAAGTTGTCACCATCCACACATTGATGGATTAAAAACAACGATTTGAAATCTTTCTTCTTCTCTTCCTTATGTGTTGCTCATTGTGTATCCGTTGCACCTTGGGCAAGGGGATTCACCCCGTTCTTGATCGCTTCAAGAATATCTTGATAGCCAAACAACATTTTCATTTGTTTGCACCATTTGTCGTAGTTCTTCGCATTAAGGATGGGTAGGTTTGTAGGGATTCTTTCATTGGAGACAGAATTCATGTTGCACACTAGGTGTTTGTGGATCTGAACCAGACTCTTGATGTCAAATGTTAGAACTTCGAACCACAAGATTGGTGAATAATGGATAAATTAGAGTGTGGAAAAGGAAAAAAGAATTGAGATAGAGAGAGATTGATTCAGGGTGAGAATATTTTTCTTAACATTGATGAGGATGTCTCTAAGACATTTATACAACATTACAATATGATTGAGACTCAAGTTACATAAGCCAAATAACAGAAAAACAAATTCTCGGACCTATAACTGGTTACACAAAACCTGTAATCGGTTACATCTGCAAAAACAAGAAAATAACAAATAGTAGTAACCGGTTACTGTGTATGCGTAACCTGTTACAGCAACTCCAAAAACACTTTTTATTCAGCTTATTTGACTTAGTTTTCTGACACATATAACCGGTTACACCATTATGTTAACTGATTACAACACTTAAATTACTCAAAAACTTTTAACATATACATAACATTTTTTTAAAAATATTTTTAAACTCTGATTTACTCCCCTCTTATATATGGAGTTTCATATTAGACCGAAAGAACAATCTCCAAAAACTATAGTGAGATAACTAATGGTTACTAAATGAAAATGAACATCCTAGCAAAGAGGGGGAGATCAACGAAGTTCCTCTGATAGATAAAGTTAAAAATAATCAAACAACCATGGTTATAAAAGATTAGAAGAACCACTTTCATCTTTCATCTTTCATTTAAAAGTTATAAGAACAACACCCTTTATATTGGTTATTGCTTACGCTTGACCTTATTCAACACATGCAATTTTTATATTGGTTATGCTTAAGCTTGACCTTATGAAACTCTTAATAAATAAATATTTACTTACATCTCTGAATATATTATTTCTACAAGTATTTTTATTATCGGTCAACCTTATAATTTGTCTAATGGGAGTTTCCTCATGTCTATCGTGAAAGGATAAAAGCTAAACAAATAAAAAAAAAATAAAAATAATAATGAAATATTAGTAAAAACAATGATTTCTTATAATCATCTAGATTTTTTCATGCGAAATTTTTTAAGGTTCAATGATCAATTCAATAAGCTATAAAGACAAATACAACATATAGATACACCGAAGAGACATTTAAATGTGAGTTTTCACACTATAAATTGATCATACAATTTTTATTATAACATGCAATTTATTTTAAAAATGACTAAAATTCTCAAATTTGTTTTCATTTTGATTACTTTTCTTTTCAACTTAATTATTTTAACGAATGGAGAAAGTAAGTCCATTTTCTTTTCTTTTTTGTCTTAAAACTTTTTTCTTTATTTTATACACAATATTTCATACTATATTACTAACACTTAATTATTCTTATTTGATATTACAGCGGATTTTATATGCTTTCAAGACGTAGATTGTCGTAGAAAGTACTGTGCACGTCCTCGAATTGCAATGTGCTTGAAGCACTTGTGTCGGTGTGTGTTTGATGAGCAATTCAGATGGTGAAAAATTCTGTTGTATTTCTAAGAGTATATTTGGATTTGCAATTATAATCTTGGCACTTTCATGATTTTTATAACTCTTTTAAGTTTGCCACTCCTTTAAATTTATTTGATGATTCAAGAGAATATTGTTGTATTATGAAAGTGTTGTTATTTTGTTCTTTCTTTAAAGTTTTTTTTTAACAATTTAAATGGACCGAGATTAGAATCTTGAACGGATTATTTTTTTATAATATTTCAAATACTCTCAAGTGTTGCACCCTTGATGAAACACACACTTTTAACAACGATTTTTGACAAAGTGTTGCAGTCTTTTGCCTACTGCAACACTTCTCAAGTGTTGCCTATTTCGATTGCTTACTGCAACACTTCACGAGACATTGCATATATTCACACGCAAAAATCAAACTGCATACTACAATACTTTACACAACGTTGTCTATTTTCAAATTCAAAAAACTTGCATATTTTCTTATCATTTTAAAACACGCTCATGATTATTAATTATTGTTATTAATTACAACAAAGAATGTTAATAGAGTTAAGTATCTTTCGATTTGAACTTAAACTTAGTAAAGATAATACAAAGTCTAATTGAAATTTTAGGTAGCAAAGTTTAGAATCTATTATTCATTGTCATTATATCAGTGTTACCTTATACACACTATATAATGGTTTTTTGCCTACATATATATCTCGCATAACACTATTTATGATCATTTGCTTTTCCTATTTCATGAATTTATCTTGAGAGAAACTCCAATTCTCAATTCGAGATGGCACCATCTCAAAATTCACTTAGGCGAAGTTCATATTATATCTATTTTATTTGAGATACATATTCTTGATATTGAAATTCATTAAGAGTTTGAAAACTAAACTCTTAATATGCAATAGTCAACCTTATCATATAATGTTGCATAAACATCCAAATAAATGACATGTTGTTACTCAATAAATCTTGAGGTTAATGTTCTATTAATGTTAGATCGGGTTGCCACTGTTATTGGATTCTTACTCAAGGAGTTTCAATATCATACCTCTCAAGGTAGTCTTTACTAAATCTCTGGCCAATGGTATAGTAAATGGATCAGCTACATTATAGTTTGAATATATGTATGTGATCAGTAAAATGATTCTATCATTAATCAATTTTCTCACTATGGAATGTATAATACTTATGTGGTTAGACTTTTCATTATACACTTTGCTATATGCTCTAACTAAAATGGCTTGACTACTACAATGTATTAACATCTTTGAAGCATTGTCTTTAATCAATGGAACTTCTGACAGAAGGTCCCTCAACCTTCCAACTTCTCGACTAGCGGAAGCAAGATCCACGAACTCTGATTACATGGTCAAGAAAGTAACACACATTTGCTTCTTGCTCTTCCAAGGAATTGCACCCCTAACTAGTGTAAATATCCACCCAATTGTAGGTTTATGATCTCTAACACTCAATATCCAACTCAGATTAGTATATCCATCTAGTATGACATGAAACCTACTATAATGAAGGCCAAGGCTTTTGGTTTTCGAAAGATAACCGAAAATCCTATGATGGCCTTCCAATGTTCACCATTTAGATTATTAGTAAATATACTCTTCTTACTAACTGCAAATGTTATATCGGATTTGGTACATTGCGTTAAATAAATTCAACAATTAATTGCACTTGCATACTCTTCCATCATTATTTTAACGTTTTACACTAGAAAAAATGGAGTGTTTACTTCCTTAAAGCGCAAATGTTTAGACTTATACAATATTTTATCAATATAGTATGTTTGACTAAGTTCATAATCCCTATTCCTTCGCTTTACCTTGATCCCCAAGATAGTGTCAACTAGTCAAAGATCTTTCATCTTTAATGTGGAAGTTATAAACACTAGCGCAAAAACGGTTTTAGACAGCGCTTTTTTAGCCTTTAGACAGCGCTTTAAAGCGCTGTATAAACCAGCGACGCTATAGGTTTAGACAGCGCTTTTGGTATTACCAAAAGCGCTGTCTAAAGGGGCGTGTATTTAATGAAAAGCGCTGTCTATGGTACCTTTAGACAGCGCTTTTTCACATTATATGGATTACTTTAGACAGCGCTTTCGTCAAAAGCGCTGTCTAAGCCCTACCTTTTTTTGACTTTTTTGGTACACCTTAGACAGCGCTTTCTCCAAAAGCGCTGTCTAAGACCTTCCTTTTTTGACTTTTTTAGTACACCTTAGACAACGCTTTCACCATAAGCGCTGTCTAAGACCTTCCATTTTTGACTTTTTTAGTACACCTTAGACAGCGCTTTCACCAAAAGCGCTGTCTAAAGTGGACCTTAGACAGCGCTTTCACCAAAAGCGCTGTCTAAGGTGTACGAAAAATTTTATATAATTTTTTTTTAACCACAATTTTACCAGGTTTTTTCAACCAGAATTTGACCTGTAATTTTCAACCAGCAATTTTTTTCAGAATTGGCAATTCAAACCATTGGCCTTTCTACACCAAAATTATATATCCAAAATTGGCATTTCATACCAATATATATATTTAAAATTACAAACCAAAATTGTATATACACCTATTTATAATTACAAATCATTACATTTTTCTACAAATGCACATTTTACTTATTCACCAAAATTGCATCCAACCAAAGCATTGCTTCCAACCAAAGTTATTGCTTCCAACCAAAGCATTTTTTCTACAATGCACATATTACTTATACACCAAAATTGTATATACACCAAAATTGCATCCAACCAAAACATTGCTTCAATCTACATTATAGGTCCTGAAAACACAAAGATTGTAATTCAAAGTATTAAAATTCAAAGTATATACACCAAAAATTGTAATTCAAAGTATATACACCAAAATTGTAATTCAAAGTTTGTAATTCAAAGTATATACACCAAAATTGCAATTCAAAGTATATACACCAAAATTGTAATTCAAAGTATATACACCAAAATTGCATCCAAAATTGTAATTAAAAGTTTGTAATTCAAAGTATATACACCAAAATTGCAATTCAAAGTATATACACCAAAATTGCATCCAACCAAAACATTACTCCAACCAAAGTTACACATATTAAAATTCTCATCAATTAAAGTAAGAGTATAATATTATACCTTAAGTTTGTAAAATTCCGAGCTCCATAATGTATTGACACCACTCCTCTTTGATTTCATCCAATAGAGCCTTTGTGTAAGTAGCACTCCTGAATTCTTCAAAATACTACATAATAATATAACATATAGTTTGATTTAGTTTTAACTATTTCATTAGACAATATGAGAGATATGTGTTAAAATAACTCATAAGTTAGAAATACATACATCGGGTGGAATCTCCATTCGATCCAACGAAATAGTGTCTCTCATAAATCTCAACATGAAATAGCCGCAATCTATTTGATTGCGTTGCCGAGGACACTACAAATGAAAATAAAATATGGATAAATTCTAAGTTTTATCAAGTAAGCATCACTAATATAATAAAACATGTGATAATTAATATACCTTCACATAATTCCATGTAATGGTGTGGTCGATTCCCCGATGTTCTAGGAATGCTTGTATAGTGCTAATAAAATATAAATGAATATTTAGAACAATTCACATAAATAAATAAATATACACATTTCTATTTAGAACAATTTCACTTACGTGTCAATACAGTCCTTCATATCCGGGTATGTGGTCCAATCATTTCCTAAGGAATCCAGATAATACACTACTCCGCGGATAGGATTGATTGCAACCAACAACCAATGTCCACTGTAAGATTAAACAAGTGTTAGATAGAAACTTTCTACACGAAGTCAAAATACAAAAAAAAATATAATAGATGAATTTAGAATGAAAATCTAACCCAGTATTAAACGGTAAAAAGTACAACTTTTCCGTTTCTTGGTTGTCCATAAAGACGTTGCGTATATACGCATGGACCTCATTTGGTTTCGTCAATATTTCGGTTAAGTTGACAGCGCTGGGGCATAAGAATGCAAATCTTTGCTCCAATCCCCGGGGGCGCATAAAACTGTCATACAGAAACCTGAAATAAAAACATCATTAACATTAGAATATTCATTTGAAAAATAAAGTAAATAAGTTGTTCAATTACCAAAGTAGATCGGATATACCTCAAGTATATATTGACAACAGTGACGCCCAATTCTGTATGTTGGAAAACTTGCTCGAAGTCTTCATTACCAACATTCTGGTCAAATTCAAAGCCATACAAATCTTTCTCCATAGTTATCAGACGAACACCTCCAGTCGGAATATCCGTCATTAATTGTAGAAAGGTCTGAAGGCACGTCCTAACCTTGCTGATAGGTTGTTTTCTAACCCTGGTATTCTTAGCACCAACAGTTTTTTGCGTTGAAACGTTGCTAATCACTTTACCAGGCAGCTATAAATCATATAATTTGTTAGATGAAGTATAAGATATCCAATTTATCATTTTCTATGCATATAATTGTGATGTACCTCTTTTTTTGAGACAACGGACTCGGTATGCTCCGGAATCCGCTTATCCTTTGTTTTGGATTTTGTTGGAGTCTAAATAACATTGCCATGTAAAAAATGAAAATAAAATGCTCGTAAAATCTTTGAATTTACACATTAAGATTAACAAAGGTTTATAACGGTTTTAAGCATATATACCTCATATCCTACGAGTATGAGATTTGACGGCCATGCAACAAACGACCCTATAGCTTGTCCCACCACTCTTACCTCCGAATCATCGTTAGGATAGGGTAATAGTGCTTCATTCTCCATAGCAATATCAACTGATACTTTCAAACTTCCAGTAGGGAGGGATTCATTATGAAGTACTGTGACCCCATTGTTAAACACTTTTCCCTTGGCAACCATCCGATGAATTGGTGAAGATAAGAATAGTTGACATTGGTGAATGCCCTAAAACCAAAAATACATATGTCATTGTTAATGTGTATATATGTAATTAAATAATTTAAGCTACTAATATAATTTCATAGATATATATATATATATATATATATATATATATATATATATATATATATATATATATATATATATATATATAATTACCTCTGGAATAATCGGATGAAAGCTGCAGTTGATACTATCCTTCTCCGATCCATCTCTAACACCAGAAGCGTTATCCCTTTCTTTTTCCTTTCTTAATTCCCGCACCTCGGCTTCTAGTGCTTCCAATTTAGCTTCAAGTACTGAATAACTAGCAGCCTTTCCCTTTTTAATATTCAGGGAGGTCGGGGTGATCCCAAATGCCTTACCCCTCACCCGACCAGGATACTCAGGGACATCTAATGCCCGACTAAGTATGCTCCTGGTATCATCTGCAGGTACAGACTGAGATAACGCCTCCTGAAAATCAGATGAATATCGAATATTTGTCAAATATTTGTTAATAAAGTTTTGACTTAATTAAAGAAATATTGTTATACTTACACATTTCTCATATACTTGTAGAACCTCTTCTGGAACAGATCCAGACTTGCCCACACGGGCTTCCTTCCACAAGACATGTGCAGGAAGAGATGTTTCAGAGCTACCCGCCTTTTGTAACTACATATAAAGCCAAATAATATGATCAAATATAACTCATGATGAACAATTATTATGTCATTGCAATTTATTGATACTTACCAATTGTTGCTCCAAACGTCCATATCCAGTACGTCCTTTCCTGTATTTATATTGGGGATCTGATGCTCTATCCCGATTAATTGCACTTAAACTCTTAAATTGCTCGGTTTGTCGTTTGGCTTTAAACTTCACCCATTCTTGTGGTGAAATGAAACTTGCATATTTAGATGGAAACTCTCCATCAACAAAATTACCTTCAGCATCCTTAAGATAGGTTTTGTTTAAATATGTCCTAAACCCTCTTAGGAGCTTCCCTGCCAATCTCATCAAATAAGCTTTTCTGTCGTCCTCGACATTAAAGCACCTCTAAAAAAACCATACACATTGGTTAGTACAAATAATTTAAACGACATAATTAGTTGGCATAATTAAAGACATAATTATGGTACCTTTATCTCATTCCAAATTTTTTCTTTGGTTTCCTTCAACTGTTTGTTTCTCCAGTCATCTAAAGTAATAGGAACCTCATTCCTTACAAGTGTACCAATGAAACTTGTCAACATATGACCGTTAGGCTCAACAAGTGTGCCTGTTTCGCTCCAATGCACATTATAAGTCATGCCTTGATTTCTAGCATGGATCACTCTCCTCATTATGGTTATTCCTCTCCTAATCTCTTCTTCCATAGTTCTGCTACTTCCAACCTGATCATCATGTGGATGATCATCATCATGTGCGTGATCATCAGCATGTGGGTCATCATTGTTAGTAGCCATCTAACCTGTAATAAATAAATCAAGGATATCAAATATAATATATAACAAATATAATAAAGAAATAAAGGATATCAAATATAAAAAATATGACATAATATATAACAAACTTAACGAAATCCAATACCCCATTCTCGTACTCTTTGGACAATCGATCGGCATCCATCCATTTTTTATCCATGGTTTTCCTACTTATTAATCCTAACAGTTAGAAAGAATTTAACATTAGCATAACAAGTCCAAACTAAGAAATTCAAAGCAATTAACTTCATTAACAAAATTGCTTTGAATTTCGGTTCTTTAGAACAACAACCTCAAGAATTTACATTATTAACATTAACACTAACACTAACACTAACACTAACACTAACCTAACACTAACACTAACACTAACCTAAACTAAACTAAACTAAACAAACACATTATATAGCAATAGTTAACAATGTAGAAAAATGTTAACAAGAACAAACTATAATAGATGTTCTAAACTAACACTAACACTAACACTAACACTAACCTAACACTAACACTAACACTAACCTAAACTAAACTAAACTAAACAAACACATTATATAGCAATAGTTAACAATGTAGAAAAATGTTAACAAGAACAAACTAAACTAACACATTATATTGATTCTATTCCTATATCACCAAAAATGAAGTTAGCACATATTTTATTCTTATATCCAACAACAGTCCAACATTAGCAACAACATTAACAACATTAGCAACATTATCAACATTAGCAACAGTCCAACATTAGCAACAACATAAACAACATTATTATCAACATCAACAACAACATTATTATCAACATCAACAACAACATTATCAACATTATCAGCAACATTATCAACTGAAACTCTGAAACTCTGAAACTTCCAAACTGAAACTCTGAAACGTGTAAAATGTGTAATACTCTGAAACGTGTAAAATGTGTAATACATCAACAACAACATTATTATCAACATCAACAACAACATTATCAACAGCAACATTATCAGCATACCTTATAAAATGTGTAATAATCTGAAACTCTTAAACTTCCAAACTGAGTGACGAAAACGCGAAATGAGAGAGGAACAGACGGTCACGGTGGAGTAAAGGTCGTCGGAGTCGCGAAATGTGGGAGGAACGGTGGACGACGGCGCGGTGGACGACGGCAAGGGTTTAGCTCAGGTTCGCAAGTATCCGTTCGCAACAGGGGAGGGAGAAGAAAGAGCGCAAAACTGAAAATGAAAACAGAGTATATTCATATATTTTAATTTTATTAGACCTTAGACAGCGCTTTTCAACAAAGCGCTTTCTAAGGTGGCCCTTAGACAGCGCTTTAAAAGCGCTTTCTAAGATTGGCCTTAGACAGCGCTTTTGTTTTTATTTTTTTAAATATTTAAGACCTTAGACAGCGCTTTCCTTAAAAGCGCTGTCTAAGGTCTTATATTTTTTTTAAATTTAAAAGGCCTTAGACAGCGCTTTTAAGGAAAGCGCTGTCTAATATTTTCCATTAAATTTTTTTAAAAATTTAAAAGGCCTTAGACAGCGCTTTTCACTAAAGCGCTGTCTAAGGTCTTATATTTTTTTGCGCTTTTCCTTTATTAAATTAATAGATTCCGTGTTTTTGACCTATAGCAGCGCTTTTGTAATAAAGCGCTGTCTAAGGTGAGATGTTATAAGTCCTTTTTGTTGTAGTGAAACCTATTTGTTTTTAAAAATCCATTCATCTTGTTGTTAATGATCAACATGTCATCAACATAGAGATAAATGAATATCACAATGTTCTCATACAATTTTTGTAAAAACACTTGTCACAAGAATTAGTAACAAATACATTTTTAATGAGTATGCTTTTTAAAATTGAGTCATGAGGCATTGCTATGATTTACACACATTTTGACTTGTGGAAGTTTTCTTTCAACACTAGCATTCAAATATCTCATTATGGTAGTCGATAACCACTTTTTCAAGAACTCAGTTTTTGAAATTTTTATACTTGTTATTTGAATACCACATCTTGGTAATCGAATACCTCATTGATTTCAGCCCTTAAAATGAATTTTAATGGTAAGGCTTCATGTATGATCATGCATGATGATGTAAAAAGTTTTTTAGATGAAGTGAGAGATGAAATTCAGAGCAATTTAAAGTAGTAAAATATGAATTTCAATGAGCATCTTAGTTATGTTCACTTGTCTTAAATATTCACTTGAATTTTTGTGTTCAACCTTCTTGATCAACTGCATCATGGATGTGCATGAAACTTTTGATCCTTTTCTTCTTTGACAATTTTTTTGTCTTCATCAAAACTGAAATAGATATAAGATGTATTCTTCATAATCTCTCCCCTTTTGATGATGCCAAAATCTTTGAATTCTGTTTTGATAATGATTGAAAAAATTCCCTCTTAAGTTGTGTGTATCCCCCTTAATTAGTGAATCTTGTAATGACATAATCAAATTTTTGATGTTATTATTTCGGTGCTTGTTTTAATACATACAAGGATTTAACAAGCTTCCACACCTTCTGTTTATTACCAAGAAGCACATAACCTTCTGGTTTCTCCATGTAAATCTCCTAATCAAAATCTTTATTTAGAACTGTCGTTTAGACATCCATTTGATGAACTATAAGGTCATGCAAAGAAACTAATGTAGACAATACTTCTAATTGTCTCCGTCCTTGCTAGCGGTGCGTATGTGTTGAAATAATTCCTTTTGTATAAAACATATCCTTGTAAGTTTTTAGTATACCATCACTATGATACTTCCTTCTAAACAGTCACTTGCATCCTATGGATCTTAATCCTTTAGGTAGATCAATAAGTTCTCAAGTGTATTTTGACATTATTGAATCCATTTTCTCTTGGATAACATCATTCTAAAAGGAGGAGTCCTTTGAAGTTAATGCTTCCTTATAAATCTTAGGATCATCTTCCACTTGAAAAATAATAGGAATCTTACGAACATAATTTTATTAGCCTTTCGAATCTCTTGTGTATCCTATGTACGAGTTGTGTTTAAACAATTCATAAAGAACCTTCCTCGCGAGGTTCTTTATTTGTGGGAATCTCGAATTCTTTATCCTTCACGATAAGGTTCTCAAAGTATTTCATATTTGAGGATTCAATAATTTTATTATAATCTGTCGCGGTGAGAATTGGATACCATAGTTATTGATTAACTAGGATCACATTTCTTTAAATGTTCACCACCGTCTTTGATTCATCCAAGGGAAGGGAGAAAGATCGAATTACCCACAATGCAATGCAAATGCAAACTAAGATTCTAAAGTTCGGGGGTTGGTTATACCTAGGGAAGGTGTTAGCATCCTAGATATCTATAGTACTCTACAGGAACCTCTTGTTTTACTTATGTTATTTGTTTTTGTTATCTGTTTACTAAAGGGTTAAGGGTAGGGAACCCTAGAATTCTATTCCTAAGCGTGCTCGACAAGATATCACATCTTGTGCCTACATATCCTGTCGGGAAAAGGAATCAGAGCACATGTAGTTCCTCTCTGAAGGGTACTAAAGTTGTTTAAAAGTTTAGGAGAGAAGATGAGTCATCATCTTAAGAAACCACCACAGTTTTTTGAAAATTATTTGTATTTTGTGGGGTATGGGATTGTATGTCCCTTCTTTGAGATGATTCACATCTAATTCTCTTGTGTGGAGAATTAGGTGAGCTAAAGTTTGATTGATTTTAAGGGGGACTAACTTAACTTAGGAGGTATATCCTAAAGTTGTCTAATAAACTTATCTTAAGGGTGTAAAACCTAAGGGGAGGTATGATGCAAATGAAATGCACCATGCACAATAATTTGATTATCATGCATGGGATTTTCCGTTGGATATTAATGCAATTAATTATATTATTGTTTAAACGAGAGTGCTAGCAAAGTGGGCTAGTCTTGTGTATGGTGACCAAAGGTTGGTAGCGATGCCCAAAGGCGATCGACTTACATAGGTGGAAAATGGCTCGACGTTGGATTGAGAGTTTTTACTATTTTGAAAGGTTTAAGGCACAAAAGCACGCATACATCAAGTAGAAAGATAAACACACAAATGCATAAGCTAGTGGCACGATATCAAAAGACTAAACTTATTCCACACAAACGTACTATTAAGCGCGAGGGATCCCAAAAAACCAGTTTATTAGGAAGAGTGTTTGATAATTTTAAAGGGGAAATTGAAAGGTTTATATTTATTTGAGAATCACTAAAGATTATTAGCAGTTTGAAAAAAAAAGTTAAAGGTTTTCTTACTAATAAAAAGGTTTTAATCATTCTAAAAAAGTTTTTTAATATTATTTTTTAGTTTTAAAATTATATTGAAAAAGAAAAATAAATTAAGAGAGTTTTCTTATTAAAAAAGAGTTTTAATTTTATTTTAATAAATAAAAGTTTTATTATAAAAGGCTTTTTAAAAAGGTTTAACAAAAGTTTTAATTTATTAATTTAGTTATACTTTAATTAAAAAGGACAAATTAAAATGAAATAAGTTATATTTTTATTAAAGATTAAAAGGTTCTACTTATTTTAATTAAAAATAAAATCAGATTTTGATTATTATAAAAAAGATAGGTTGAATTAAAAGATTTAATAAAACAGAGGGATCCCACGCGCACAGGGTGGAGAGGGTTCATCGCGGACCCTCAGAGCATAGTTACTGGATGTAATCCTAGCGAGATCAAACGCAAGTGATGGAGGGTGCATGGTGTATGTTAAGTGTGTGCGGTGTACAGGATAATGCATCCAAAATAAAAACAAATGAAAAAAGCTCTCTCATCCTCACTCGGACTCTCTCGTCTCTTCCTCTTTCTTTTCTCTCAAAAATAGGGTTGGAAACCCCAGCGGCCCCCGATACTCTAAACGGTTCTCTCATCTCTCCCGTCTCTCTCGATCAAACAAACAAAGTAAAACCCTAATCCCACACAGTCCCGATACCCCAATTCACTATGACTTCACGATTACAAATTACATCAGATTGCAAAAATAAAAGACGGAAAAGAAAAAAATGTCGGTGACAGCTGCAAGCACGTCGTGAATGGCTCCTCATTCAGGGAACATTCTCCATCTTTACCTCTTGTGTGATTTTGTTTGCCTTCATATTGTTCTGTCTCTTTTCTGAATTTAGAACTGATGGATTGCGTATGAGATTGGTGTTTTGTATGGGGTGATGATGAACGAGTGTGTTTCTGAATCTCTGTACTTTCTGTGGGTTTGATGATGAAATTTGTGATTTTGGTCAATGTGGTTGGGTAGCATTTTTTTGTGTGATTTTCCTTCTAGGGTTTGGTATCTGATGGAATTTTGGTTATTCAAGATATGATATTTGGAGAATGATTTTTTTGATGAGTGGGTTTTGGAATCATGATGTTTGGCTGGTGAATTTTTCTGATTTTTTATGAATGGTTTTCTTGGTTTTTGGGTATGATGAAGGTATGAATTGATGTGAGTTTTTGGTGGTTATTGTATGAATTTTGAATGGAATTTTTTCTCCCCTGATTGTGTATGAATCTTCTCTTTTATAGATGTCCTGAAACTCTCTTAAATAACCTGCTATGATGATGATTTCCTTTTTAGTGTGAACATGTCTGAGCTTGTTTGGAATGTCATCGATGACTGTTTTGGAATGTCTTTAACAGTTGTCTGGAGACTGTCTTATCTTTTTTGGGAAGGTTTTGTTGGTGGTGTCTTAAAGATATTGCCCAAAATTCCAAATTTGAAAATGATGAAACTTTATTTTTGATTCTACGAAGCTTTATGATTTGTTAGTGATGATTTAGGAAATAAGCATCCTTGTCTGAAACAAAATTAACCTTGTTGTGGAAATGTGATTGATGATGATGTTTCTGCCTGTTTTGGAAAGGATTGGAGTTGTGATTGATACGTTTTGATTTGGAAAATTGATCTGTCCGTTACCCTGTTTAAATTGTCCACTTCTGTTTTTGGAAAGTTATGCTGGCGGTATCCCTTTGGGATATTGCCCATAACTTCAATTGAAACATGATGAAAACCTTCTGATTTCGGAAAAAAACTGAGGTATACTCTTTCCCTTTTAGTTCAACGTGCTTGCAAATCAATGAATAACTTTCTATTATCATGTAATCCTTTTTCTGAATTTGTCTGACTCGTTATGATTCCCGATTCTTTCCCTTATTTCTACCATATAACCATACACACATTATTTTCAATGCTCTACTTGATTTTTGCTGAAAATACTAATATTCATATGGCTTGTAGCTTGTAGGTAGTTTGAATGTTGGCTTTTTGGTCTTGATGTTTGCGGCTGGATGGATGAATCTGGGTACCTGTTCTCATTACAGAACGAGAGGTTTTCGTTCTTTCATTTCTCTTTCAATGCGCATATGACCCTGGTTTAAACCAGGATATTCCCAACTAAGAATAACACCAGATATGCTCAATTTCACGTTACCGTCTTCATGATTTCTTGACGTCTTTGGTACAACTGTGATGCAGGACTTAGCAAATTGACATTCTCTTATGTTTACAGAAAACAGAGTTCCAGCTTTGAACTTCCGCAAGCATTTCAACATGGGGACCTCATACTCAGAACATGGGCTCTTTGTTCCAAGAAGTCTTCAACAAGTATGGTATAATCTAGGGAATCATTACACTGCTTCTCGCCGGAACTAAAAGTTGTTCAGCTCGTTTTAGAGTTCCATCCTTCCCTTGGATACAATGGTACCATTAAATGCCTGAAGTATCTCTCCACACCGGCACGGTTAGTAAATTCACTCTAAGATTGATATGTGTGGTGGTGATGGATTATTCGTATCTTCACAATGCCGTTTGTTTCTTTACTGAGAATTCCGGCCTTTTGATTTTGTTTTGAGCAGGTTACAGATATGGTTGCGGTATCATCCTTGCCAAGTCTAACTTGATGGTGACCTGATAGCAGAAAAGAGCCCTCACCTATGGCTCCTACTGCGAGAATCGAAAATACATCTCATAGTTCAAAATGTCTCATGACGTAATGGCAGCTTTGATAGATGTCTCGGTGAAAAAGACAGTGAAGTTTCTTCCAATGATGTAGCTGGACGGTGTACTTCGAAAGAGGACACCCAAGGGAAGTTCCAATGGCCCAAAGCACGCTGAAGTTTAGACTCAAAGTGAACTCCAAATTCTTAGCAGCAAATTATAGTGGCGAAGGTGTAGTTTAGAAAGTAACAGTGAATGAGTGATGTCATTATCCTTCATTGTATTCAAAATTTATTATATGAGTAAAACTGATTTTATTTCCATCCCACTGCTTTGTTAATGAATGGAGAACCGAATTAAGGTCATAAGAACAAAATCTATTGTTGTCAATCCAATACGAACTGAAAATGATGTAAGACGTCTGAGCATGGTATTGTAATATATATCATATATGCACATGTAACCCACTACTTATGTTTGACCACGTTGGCCACAAAATCATACCAGCAGTGTGCATGGACTCAACATACAGTGCACTAACACCATTATGTGCAATTTCCTTGGCTATTATCACTTGATGACTTCCTCCTTTGGACTTGTGAATTCCAAGTGAACTTTGATTTGGAAACTTCATCTTAAAATTGAACTTTGTATTGAATGTGTTAATTGGCAGGGAACTTCCCAATTTGTGGAAATATTTGGACGTGAGCATGAATTTTGAAACCTTGGAATCTTGGTCTTGAACTTGAATATCGTGGATCCACTTAAACTTTCAAAGTGAAATTCCTTGAATGTAAATACTTGAATCTCATAATGATTTGATGTTGAGTCTTGTACGTTTTGATGAGATTTATTCACATAAGATCAAATATTCATAATTTCTCCGAATTAAGCTTGAATTATTGAACGAGGGCCAATAAGATGCATTGTTTACAAACAATCAAAAGTCCAAACTCCTCTATACGGAAATCCAACCAGTCTTTACACGACTATGCTCAAAACTAAAAGACAGGAAGCCCTAATCCTCCTTGGGGGAATCTCTGAGAAATCAGAGAACCTCCACGGACTCACACACAGCCTTCAAGACCTTGAATCTTCTGCATTAAGCACCTGTGTTCACAAATGAAACAAACAAGCCAAAATCTAGATAAAGCGGTTAGTTATGCACGAATGATCGACCTAATATGCTATGCAAAGGGGAAAGCGGGGATCTTAGGGTCAAAAATTAGGGTGCGACAGATGCCCCTATTTAAGTTTCTCCTATTCGGAGATATGGAGATTGAAATCTTTGTCTCGACGAGGTAGGAGTGAATTAAATACAAACATGCACAAATTTTTGGCCCTAAGATGCCACCAAATGTACATGATATGGTATGAAATGATATGAAATGCAAGACAAGGATCCTGTGAAGGAATAATGTCACAGGGGATAACCGAACGGACAACACTGAAAAAGAAAGATCCGACGAGGCCGACTAGCAAAGTGAGACTCCAAGGGGAAAGATCTAACTCCACAGGGGGAAAGAGACTACCAATCGGACAATCACAAGGTAATTTGAGCAGTTGGGTGATGAACTTGCAATGAAATCTTCTAACAAAAATCTACTTGAGGATTCGGCTATAGTGGTCAACCGGAGGAATTTTCAAGAGACATCAACTGGAGGAGTCTATCATTAAGACTTAGGACCTCACTTAAGAATACCTTAAGCCAATATTTTATTGAAAAGGTGTCCATTATCAAAATCCCTAGGGAATCTGCTGAGAAAAGAAATGACTGTCTGTCAAAGTTTAAAGTTAACCAGGGAATCTACTACCGAGATCCTGGAAAGAAACTACTATTTGTCGAAGTTGAAATTAACCAGGGAATTTATTGCCGAGATCCTGGAAAGAAACGACTGTTCGTCAAAGTTGAAATTAACCAGGGGATCTACTGTCGAGATCCTGGAAAGAAACGACTGTTTGTCGAAGTCTGCTGGAGATCTACTACCGAGAATAACCAAGGAAATACCTACTGCCGAGTGTCGCGGCCGGCAAAAATATCGAGTCACCACCATATTTTTTAAGGAAAATAATGATAAACCTAAAAATCCTTAATCCCAAGAGCAGAGATTCCTGCAGTTCGGGAGTCGGTTAAGTGAGGGGAAGGTGTTAGGCACCCCTCACTTCCATTGTACTCAATGGGATCCTCCTTAGATTTTAGGGTATGCTTGTTTGTTTGTCTAATTTCTATTTACAAAAGAAACCTAAGTTTTTTATTAATTGTACTCGCTAGGGTTTACAACCCTATGCCTACGTACCTTCAAATTTGAAGGATCAGAGTAACCGTAGTTCACCTCCCCTATTCCTACCCCCTAATCCTATTCCCATTCCTAATACTAAACCCATTCTTAATCCTAAACCCAATCCACTATTTATACTATTGGATAAAGAGTTCTATCCCTTAAATCTAGTATTTATACTCCTAGATAAGGAGTTTTATCCCTCAATCTGTTGTTTATACTCCTAGATAAGGAGTTCTATCCCTTACCCATTATTTATACTCTCGGACGGAGAGTTCTATCCCTTATCCATTATTTATACTCTCGGATGGAGAGTTCTATCCCTAATCCATTTATTTATACTCTCGGATATCAAGAGTCCTATCCCTAATCCTTTTATTTATACTCTCGGATATCAAGAGTTTTATCCCTAATCCATTTATTTATACTCTCGGATATCAAGAGTTCTATCCCTAATCCATTTATTTATACTCTCGGATATCAAGAGTTCTATCCCCAATCCATTTATTTATACTCTCAGATATCAAGAGTTTTATCCCTAATCCATTTATTTATACTCCTAAATAAGGAGTTCTATCCCTTAATCTATTGTTTATACTCCTAGATAAAGAGTTCTATCCCTTAATCTATTGTTTATACTCCTAGATAAGGAGTTCTATCCCTTATCCATTATTTATACTCTCGGACGGAGGGTTTTATCCCTTATCCATTATTTATACTCTCGGACAAAGAGTTTTATCCCTTGTCCCTTATTTATACTCTTGGACGGAGAGTTATATCCCTAATCCCATCATTTATTTAGGCTCTCGGACCAAGAGCATTATCCCAAATTTAAATCCCTAGAAAAATCCCTTTATGTCCCTTATTTAAGGAAGAACAAAAATCCTTGAATTCCATAAAATTCAACAAGACCCCAAAATACCCTCTATGCTAAAATATAGCAAAAACGATTTCCCCAAATTATCCCAAAAAAATGATTCTTAAAACCAATATGAACCCTCAATTAAACTAAAATTATTTTTCGCCCCAAAAACCCAAATTTCCAAATAAAACCACATCAATTCCCATTTCCTTCAAAAAACCCCAAATATATTGAATATGTGAAATACGAATTTCAACCCAACCCCAAAAATTCCTTAATAAAGGTCTCCAAGTTAAATCCCCATTTAAAAAGCAAATTGTTTTCAATACATCAACCTTGCTAACAACCTAATTAACCAATTAAGTTAAAAAAAACCCTAAAAACCCTAACTAAACAATTAAATTAAGTGATTAATTTAATTGATAAAAAATCTAATAAAACCCTAATTAACCAATTAAATTAAGTAATTAATTTAATAAATAAAAACTAATAAAACCCCAATTAACCAATTAAATTAAGTAATTAATTTAATTGATAAAAAAAATCTAATAAAACCCTAATTAACCAATTAAATTAAGTAATTAATTTAATGGATAAAAAAATCTAATAAAACCCCAATTAACCAATTAAATTAAGTAATTAATTTAATTGATAAAAAAAATCTAATAAAACCCTAATTAACCAATTAAATTAAGTAATTAATTTAATGGATAAATTAACCCTAAAACCCTATTTCTTATAAACCCTAAATGTAATTAACCTAATTAAATTAAGTAATTAATTTAATTACTAAAACCCTAAAACCCTATTTATAAACCCTAAACCAATTTTCCTAATTAAATAATTAAATTAAGTAATTAATTTAATTATAAGAACTTGAAACCCCATTCCTAACCCTGATTAAAATTTAAAACCTAATTACATAATTAACTTAAGTAATTAACTTAATTATGCAAAAATAAAGTCTGGGGGTGTGTTTTATGTACATAATTAGTAATGAGCTAGATTGGGGGTGCAAATTGTATTTGGGCGCAAGGCCCAAATACCACAATGGTCCAATGCTCAGCCTGGGAGTCCACCGGAGAGAGTCAGCCGTTTGACTCTCTGTGGAGCGTCAGATTCATCTAACGTATCATACGTGATTGAACCGGGAGCGATAGATTTACATACTTTTTCAAAGTAATGTAAATCAACGGTTACGATGATGAGTCAAACAAGGATCACGGGAGGCACACGCTTCCTGGATAGGTCAATGTCTCCTGATCCTGTGGACAGCAAGAGGCCACGTGGGACAATCGCGTGCGCCAAGGAGGAGGTATATAAGTCCAAACCCTTCAGAAGTGGGTCATTTGATCCCTTCTTTTCTCTCTCGCTCTCACTCTACCTTCTCCGTTTCTCTCGCCCCCCTCTAAAGTCCCGTCGCCGGTGGGCCGTCCGGCCACCGTGCGCCACCTTAATCCCCTCCCAAACCCAGATTCCGGTTGAGGATTCAACCGAGATCTTCAACTACCAAGAACCCTAACCCCTTTTAAACCCAGAAAATAACCTAGTTCTCTGGGTTCGTGAAGAACCCTAGGAACCCTAACCTACCTTCATCCCCAAAACCCAGAAACCAAATAAACCCCAAGAACCCTAACCCCAACCCTATAAAACCCTAACCCTAAACACGAACCCTAAACCCAAAATTTCCAAAAAACCCTGGAAACCCCAAATCGTGACATTCAACAATCAATCAACCCAAAAGCTAAGTGGTTTACCTTCTTGTTCGTTCTTACTTTATTCCACGATCTCCCTCTGATCTCTTCTCTTTTGGCTTTTGCTGGTTATCAAAGGGATTCACGCCGCTGTAGGGATTTCTGCCTCTGTTCGTCCCTTCGTCCCCAAAAAACCCCCCTTCTCTTTGTTTTCTCTTAAGCTTTTATAGCCTTAGGAATTAGGTTTTAGAAATTAGATTAGGTTTTCGTTTTAGGAAGTTTTGATGTACTTTCAATATTTTTGATCCAATTTGATTTGATCCATGTATTAGAATTAGGGTTTGATTTGATTGTAATTGGAGATTTGATTAGATTGTATGTACAGATTCGACTGATTTGAAAAATTAATGGAATTGATCTTAACTTGATTTTGCTCAGATACGGTCCACTCTGTGCGCAATTAGGGTTTGGAGACTTGGGGAAGGGGACGGCCTACTCGGGTCAACACGTTTGACTGACAAAAAATAAAATAAATAATAAAAAGATAATGTAATAACCATAATAAAATACAACCAGTCCCTCTCCCTAATAATAATCTTAGTAATCCTATTAACATATACTTAAACCTATCTAAAATGCTAAGAATTACAAATACTAATATTAGTAATAATATAAAACCTATTAAACCAACCATAACGTAATAAACAGCTTAATATAATTAAGACTTAGCATTTAAAATAAAGACCCTAAATAGTAACTAATCTTAAATGACCAAACCCAAACCAATAATTTAACCCTAATGACCTTTAACTTAAAATAAATCAAAGCAAACAATTATTTTGACTAAAAACCAATAATAATATTCAAAACATTTTTCTTTTTATATATAATTAACTCTAAAATAGAACCTAACAAATCATTAAAAAAACAAGCTTTAACCAAATAAAAACAACTAAAAATAAAAGAAAACCCTTAATACCAAACCAGATCTAAAATGGGCCTAAAAGTGCTGACAACCTCAGAAGTCCACTGACCTCTAACTGACCCTCTGATAGCCCAAAAACCCAAAAAAGGTGAAAAATGCTGGTCAAAATTTAGGGTAGTACAACTGCCCCTATTTAATCTTCTTCGCATCAGAAGGATGATGTCGACGAGCCTTCCTTCTTTTGAGGAGGAGACGATTAAATACAAGAAGGACCCTAATTTTGACCGCAGAACCCGATAGGTGCTAAGTTGATATCCTAAAATCCCTGGTAATAGACTCATAGTGAAATATCTGACTGAACCCCTTGATAGAATCCCCATCTGATAAAACCCAATGATGAAATACAGCGTCACCCCTTGATAGAATCCCCTGATAAAATCCTTTGGGGAATATGAACCATATGCATGTATGCATGTTTTTTTGCATATGAGTGCATGTTAGATGCTAGAGCGTAGCGACATGATTGATGCATGATTTGGGCTGACGCCTTTTTTATGATATGTAATGCATGCGCTTGTCTGAAAAAAACTTTTCATAACTTCCTGACTCCCTGACCCCTGAAACTTTGATAATTATTGTAAGCCATGATACCCTTGATTCCTGTAACGTGCCATTAAAGAACCTCCCATGTTGGTTAGATTGTAACGTATATTCCTGTCAGTGTATAGACCCTACATCCTGCTTTGGAAAAATATGATCCCTTTGATGATTCCAAAATCCGAAGTAAAATCCATTTTCCCTTTTTAAAGCTTTTATTTATACCTGATATTTCAATGCATTATTTCACAATTAATCGACACCTTGTAATCAAGCAGAATGATTCAGGAGGCAAAGAAATATATTTGAAAAACAAATTTTATTCAGAATTAGCCCGAAAATGGGCAATGATAAGTAAGGAGGGTAATTCTCATAAGGAGATATTACCGTAAATCCAGAAAAGATGTGAAATGGCAATAAAAAAACAAATTTATTTATGTTCCTATTAAATTTAACACCAGCTAATATCCCTAAGACTCCAAGATCACGACACCTTGCTTCTGAAGATGACGGCTGGAATGATCACTCCCCTCTGAATTCCTGTTACGGGTTGACTTGAGTGTTTTCCATCATATGCTTTTTGGATATCCCTAACTTTTGCCTGGACTGCTCTTTTTGGAGTCTTGGTCCACTGGGATAATATACCATTTTTTGACTAAACCGCCCTTTAGGGTTTTCGACTTGTCGGGTATCATTTTTATCCAAGTCCCTAATTTTTGCCTGGATTGCTCTCTCGAGTTTTCAATCCACCGGGACGCCCTAATTTTTGCCTAAGTCGCCCTTTAAGGTTTTCGACTTAGCGGGCTTTTATCCTCTTTTTCTAGACATAGCATTTTTTTACCGAATCGGAGTTCATCGGTTGTGGTAAATCCGCTCCTTCCTCGGTTGTTAATATTAGTGCTCCGCCAGAGGAGGCACTCTTCACGACATATGGCCCTTCATAGGGTGGGGTCCATTTGACGTGGTGGTCTTTATTGATGGGTAATATTTTCCTTAACCCAAGTCTCCCTCTTCGCGTAGGCGAGGACGAATTTCTTTATCAAACGCTCTCTTAATTCCCTGTGGGTATAACTGCCCACAGCCACACGTTTCCCTTATACGAGGTTTAGCTGATCGAGCCTAGTTTGCACCTGTTCTGCCTTATCTAGTTTAGCTTCCTTTAAGATCCTAACTTCCGATTGATATCCCCTACAAATATATAAGTTTCCCTCGAGATCCAGGTCCAGGTCCTTCATAGGAGTCCGAAGATTCACAATCCTTTATAACCATGACATCTTTGTTCGAGAAGTCCATCTGCATGAGTTTGATAGTCGTCAACTGGTTTATGAACGAGATGATTTGCTAGTGTATTTCCCTTAATAGCCTTTGGAGCTGGCATCCCTTGAATGGTTTTCACTTTGTCCTTTGTTCCCCTTTGACTGACCATGGACCCTAATATTTTCCAGATCTGATTCCATAGGTACACCTTGTGGGCTTTAGTCATAACTTGAATTTCCTTAACTGATCCAACAACTTTTGCAAGTTAGTTATGTGATCTTCTTCCTTTTGCGACTTGGTAATCGTATCATCCATATGAACCTCTATCTCCTTATGCCCCATATTACGATAGTCCTTTGATAAGTTACTCTTGCGTTCTTTAACCCAACAGACGTTACCTTGTGACAAAAAGTCAAATTGCTTCTTGACTTCTTCCCTGATCTGGAGGATCATATCTGATATAGTCTTCCTCAGCTTTTGCTTGATTGGCGTGCATTCTAGTTTGAGTAGTAGTTCGTGCTTGACAATGTTCGTATCACGTCCAAGCGTATCTTGGTATGACCATGCAAACACGTCGGAGTATCCTTGCAATAGCTCGATCAGTCTTTCCTTTATATCCTTATCCGGAGAAGCACGACTTTGACCTCTTTCCTATCTTCCTCAGTCCCTAGATTGATCACATCCACTGGTTCCTGATGAGGTCGTCTTTCCTTGTCATCTTGCCTCAACAGTCTGGCTAACTCCTCGGGAAGCTCACACTCGTCCTCATCACCCTCTTCCACTTGGTTAATCGATAATCCGAAGTCATTCGAGATTATAGCAGTGTCATTCTTAATAGGTTCATTTTTGAATTTGCATGGGGAAAAAGATTTGTTTTTTATTTTATTTTTATTTTTTTTATCCCTTTCGGAATGAAGTGCTAGAAATGAAAATGTTGAAAGAAGGTATATTGCCATTTTGAATAAACAGAAAATGAAAGGAAAAAAGATCTTGATTGAAAACAAAATGCAATTTTATTGATAGAAATAATCTAATAAAAAGTAGCCCTACAAAGCTTTATCCACTTGCCTTGGGCATAGCAAGGGACTTATTATTATTTTAAGGAAAAAGTAAATTACTTCGAAACAAAAATCATCTCAGAAATCCTGATGGTTCTCCAATTGTCGAAATTAGGCATTCCTTTCTCCCTCTTCCATTAAGGCCACATGATCCCAGACTCCAAAATCCCACACCATGGAAATCGCCTTCTAATCCTTCATTAGCCGGTTTGTAACCCAACCCAAATAAATCCTTCTCCTCAGGTGACTCCCATTGTTTGCCCCAATTTGTTATGTCTTCCTTATTAATAAGGAATTCATCCCCCATCTCTTCCATGGCATTGACTGTTGCCCCAATGTGCCCCAGTAACGCATTATCTCCCAGATTTGGATCTTCAGGGTCTATAACACTGACATCATTTTCCTTTGAGTTGTTTTCGGGGTACCCCTTATTGTTATGTTGGTCGGAGGATGACTGCCCAATCTTTCCTGTCTTTAAATCGTTCTCAATCCTCTCTCCAATGATAACCAAGTCAGTGAATCTCGTTGAGACTGCCCCAATCATCCTTTCATAGTATAGTCCTTGCAGAGTTCCCATGAATGTATCTACTAGCTCGCTTTCCCGCAATGGAGGTTAAACACGAGAGGCTAGCTCCCTCCATCTCTGGGCATACTCCTTAAAAGACCCGTTCCCTTTTTGAGACATGTTTTGTAATTGTATGCGATCAAGGGCCATGTCTACATTGTATTGGTATTACCTTATAAAGGCACTTGCCAGATCCTCCCAGTTCTTGATGTGAGTCCTCTCCAGTTGTACGTACCAATCTAAGGATGCCCCACTAAGGCTGTCTTGGAAAACATACATCATCAGCTTTTCATTTTTAGCATGAGCCCCCATCTTTCGGGAAAACATCTGGATGTGATTTTTGGGACAACTAACTCCTTTATACATCTCGAAGTTAGGTGCCTTAAACTTAGGAGGTATGACCATATCGGGCACCAAACACATTTCCAAGGCATCCACTCCAAGAACATTGAGTCCCTCCACGACCTTTAGCCTTTCCTCAAGTGCTTTGTGCTTATCATCAATCCTTCTCCTTTCCCTAACAGCGGTTCCTTTATTTTCGAAGGCCACTTGTCTCAGATTTTCACCCTCGTATGCGTAGTTCTCACGTGGGGTAGGTCCGTAAGTAGTACGAGGTGCCCCATTAGAAATAGGTGGAGAGACGGTTCCCTCGAGAGGTTGGTCAACAGTTTTGTGCTTAGCAGTTCCAGTCTCCTCACGTTCCAGATCATGGACAAACCCTAGTAGGGGGTTATTGTCTTCAACATGGGAGGTAGGAGTAGGGACCTTCCTTTGATGGCTTGACTTGGTTCTTCTGGCTATCAAATTCTGGATGGCAAGTGTCTGTTGATCAATCTGGTTTTTCATTTCTTCCACGTTCTCCTTGATAGTATCCATTTCTCCTCTTAGAGTAACCAGCTCCTTCTCCATCTGATCCATAGCTTTCCTTTGGTACGCTCGAGTGCGAGGTCGGGAAGTCAGATTGTTATTCTTAATGACCCTGAGACGAAGTTTTAAAAAAAAATGATTTTTTGTTCCTTTTTCCTTATGTTGAATGCATGTTGGTGATGAATGTATGATTATGCATGATGTATACTAAATAATTTTAAAATTTTATTTGGGGGGAATTCCAAAATCTATTGTAGTTATAGATGAATATATCCAAAGGATGAAACCTATACACATAGCATATCAAATCCAAATCCATTAGCCAATCCCCAAATCCAAAATGCCTTCCAAACTTATAACAACAATTCCTCGGGCATAACCCAAAACGATAATCCCAAAATGGAAGTTCCTGAACTTAAGAAGATGTAAACTAAATAGATGCCCCCAATGCCTTCCTAAAACTCCTCCAAGTAACCTTGCATTTCCCTATCCTCCTTGTAGTGAGATGATGGATCTTCAAGGGGTACAGCTGAGTTTTTTTAAAGCTTGACCATTTTTCCTTTTATGTTTTTTTTTGTTGTTTTTTCTTTTTCTTTTTTTCCATGCCCCTTGTAAGTTTTTTTTCCTTGTAAATCCAAGTATAGCGTAAGAGCTAGTTGAAAATCCTTGAAGGGGAAGTCACGTAGAGGAGGATTGTGCAAGAGTAGTTATGGCCTCTACCTTTCTAGGAGTCCCTAAGAGATCGAGGATCCTTCCATGCTTGTGTATAACCATCCCTTGGGCAGATTTGACATTAAGTCTTAAAGGCCTTTGAGACTTTTTAAATCATCACTTAGCACTCTGATGCATAGGGTAACCCTTTTATTTGAATCAATCTTTCCCATATTCCTACAACGCATCTTGAAATTCCCCAAAAAAATGCATATATGCAAAAAAGTTTTTAAATGCATGATGACATGGACATTTTGTTTTTTTTTTGTTTTTATTTGGGTTAGGGTAAGGTGAGATGCAAGCATGACCCTAACTAGGTAGGCTCCCTATGAAAGGTTAGATCTATGTTTCGTTTACCCAATCCCCTCACATGTAGGATATAAAGTTTGGACAGCATAACGACCCTATAATGTACAGACTATACCCTTGTTTTACCATGAGAAGGAGCAATCCTTCCTATGGTAATCCTTCGGGATAAGTCTCATCTGGGTAGGACCCTAGTAACAGCCCTTGAGGGTTGAATACTTAGGGTCTCCATGAGTTGGTAAGGGGTAGGCTAAAAGTTCTCAGAGTCTCGGACCACATCCAAATCATCCTCTATGTTAGGGGCTAGCCCTTTCATGAGGACACCTTTGGAAGGATCTATTCTGAGTGTGGCATCAATGGATTATTGGGGATGTCGCATCCCCCCAAAAACATTTCCGTTCCACGTCCTAATCTAGGGTTATACTCCAAGCTTGGGCTTTAGCTTCACACCTTATTTGCCCCAATCCAATGCATGATGACAAAAAATAAAAAATATTATAGACTAATATAATAAATAAAAACCAATTAAAACATAAATTAAATCATAATAAAAAATAAAAATAATAAACACCCAAAACAAACAAGGACCCTAAAACCTAAGGTTAGGAGGGACTCTCTTTAGGTTACCCTGTCCCCAGCAGAGTCGCCAGCTGTCGCGGCCGGCAAAAATATCGAGTCGCCACCATAATTTTTAAGGAAAATAATGATAAACCTAAAAATCCTTAATCCCAAGGGCAGAGATTCCTACGGTTCTGGAGTCGGTTAAGTGAGGGGAAGGTGTTAGGCACCCCTCACTTCCATTGTACTCAATGGGATCCTCCTTAGATTTTAGGGTATGCTTGTTTGTTTGTCTAATTTCTATTTACAAAAGAAACCTAAGTCTTTTTATTAATTGTACTCGCTAGGGTTTACAACCCTATGCCTACGTACCTTCAATTTTAAAGGATCAGAGTAACCGTAGTTCACCTCCCCTATTCCTACCCCCTAATCCTATTCCCATTCCTAATACTAAACCCATTCCTAATCCTAAACCCAATCCACTATTTATACTCTTGGATAAGGAGTTCTATCCCTTAAATCTAGTATTTATACTCCTAGATAAGGAGTTTTATCCCTCAATCTGTTGTTTATACTCCTAGATAAGGAGTTTTATCCCTTACCCTTTATTTATACTCTCGGACGGAGAGTTCTATCCGTTATCCATTATTTATACTCTCAGACGGAGAGTTCTATCCCTTATCCATTATTTATACTCTCGGATGGAGAGTTCTATCCGTAATCCATTTATTTATACTCTCGGATATCAAGAGTCCTATCCCTAATCCTTTTATTTATACTCTCGGATATCAAGAGTTTTATCCCTAATCCATTTATTTATACTCTCGGATATCAAGAGTTCTATCCCTAATCCATTTATTTATACTCTCGGATATCAAGAGTTTTATCCCTAATCCATTTATTTATACTTTCAGATATCAAGAGTTTTATCCCTAATCCATTTATTTATACTCCTAGATAAGGAGTTTTATCCCTTAATCTATTGTTTATACTCCTAGATAAGGAGTTCTATCCCTTAATCTATTGTTTATACTCCTAGATAAGGAGTTCTATCCCTTATCTATTATTTATACTCTCGGACGGAGGGTTTTATCCCTTATCCATTATTTATACTCTCGGACGGAGAGGTTTATCCCTTGTCCCTTATTTATACTCTCGGACGGAGAGTTCTATCCCTAATCCCATCCTTTATTTAGGCTCTCGGACCAAGAGCATTATCCCAAATTTAAATCCCTAGAAAAATCCCTTTATGTCCCTTATTTAAGGAACAACAAAATTCCTTGAATTCCATAAAATTCAACAAGACCCCAAAATACCCTCTATGCTAAAATATAGCAAAAACGATTTCCCCAAATTATCCCAAAAAAATGATTCTTAAAACCAATATGAACCCTCAATTAAACTAAAATTATTTTTCGCCCCCAAAACCCAAATTTCCAAATAAAACCACATCAATTCCCATTTCCTTCAAAAAACCCAAATATATTGAATATGTGAAATATGAATTTCAACCCAACCCCAAAAATTCCTTAATAAAGGTCTCCAAGTTAAATCCCCATTTAAAAAGTAAATTGTTTTCAATACATCAACCTTGCTAACAACCTAATTAACCAATTAAGTTAAAAACCCTAAAAACCCTAACTAAACAATTAAATTAAGTGATTAATTTAATTGATAAAAAAATCTAATAAAACCCTAATTAACCAATTAAATTAAGTAATTAATTTAATGGATAAAAACTAATATAACCCCAATTAACCAATTAAATTAAGTAATTAATTTAATTGATAAAAAAAATCTAATAAAACCCTAATTAACCAATTAAATTAAGTAATTAATTTAATGGATAAAAAAAACTAATAAAACCCCAATTAACCAATTAAATTAAGTAATTAATTTAATTGATAAAAAAAACCTAATAAAATCCTAATTAACCAATTAAATTAAGTAATTAATTTAATGGATAAATTAACCCTAAAACCCTATTTCTTATAAACCCTAAATGTAATTAGCCTAATTAAATTAAGTAATTAATTTAATTACTAAAACCCTAAAACCCTATTTATAAACCCTAAACCAATTTTCCTAATTAAATAATTAAATTAAGTAATTAATTTAATTATAAGAACCTGAAACCCCATTCCTAAGCCTGATTAAAATTTAAAACCTAATTACATAATTAACCTAAGTAATTAACTTAATTATGCAAAAATAAAGTCTGGGGGTGTGTTTTATGTACAGAATTAGTAATGAGGTAGATTGGGGGGTGCAAATTGTATTTGGGAGCAAGGCCCAAATACCACAATGGTCCAATGCTCAGCCTGGGAGTTCACGGGAGAGAGTCAGCCGTTTGACTCTCTGTGGAGCGTCAGATTCATCTAACGCATCATCGTGATTGAACCGGGAGCGATAGATTTACATACTTTTTCAAAGTAATGCAAATCAACGGTTACGATGATGAGTCAAACAAGGATCGCGGGAGGCATGCGCTTCCTGGATAGGTCAATGTCTCCTGATCCTGTGGCCAGCAAGAGGCCACGTGGGACAATCGCGTGCACCAAGGAGGAGGTATATAAGTCCAAACCCTTCAGAAGTGGGTCATTTGATCCCTTCTTTTCTCTCTCTAACTCTCTCGTTCTCACTCTACCTTCTCCATTTCTCTCACCCCCCTCTAAAGTCTCATCGCCGGTGGGCCGTCCGACCACCGTGCGCCACCCTAATCCCCTCCCAAACCCAGATTCCGGTTGAGGATTCAACCGAGATCTTCAACTACCAAGAACCCTAACCCTTTTAAACCCAGAAAATAACCTAGTTCTCTAGGGTTCGTGAAGAATCCTAGGAACCCTAACCTACCTTCATCCCCAAAACCCAGAAACCAAATAAACCCCAAGAACCCTAACCCCAACCCTATAGAACTCTAACCCTAAACACGAACCCTAAACCCAAAATTTCCAAAAAAAACCCTGGAAACCCCAAATCGTGACATTCAACAATCAATCAACCCAAAAGCTAAGTGGTTTACCTTCTTGTTTGTTCTTACTTTATTCTACGATCTCCCTCTGATCTCTCCTCTTTTGGCTTTTGCAGGTTATCAAAGGGATTCGCGCCACTGTAGGGATTTCTGCCTCTGTTCGTCCCTTCGTCCCCAAAAAAACCCCCATTCTCTTTGTTTTCTCTTAAGCTTTTATAGCCTTAGGAAATAGGTTTTAGAAATTAGATTAGGTTTTCGTTTTAGGAAGTTTTGATGTACTTTCAATATTTTTGATCCAATTTGATTTGATCCATGTATTAGAATTAGGGTTTGATTTGATTGTAATTGGAGATTTGATTAGATTGTATGTACAGATTCGATTGATTTGAAAAATTAATGGAATTGATCTTAACTTGATTTTACTCAGATACGATCCACTCTGTGCACAGTTAGGGTTTGGAGACTTGGGGAAAGGGACGGCCCACTCGGGTCAACACGTTTGACCGACAAAAAATAAAATAAAATAAATAATAAAAAGATAATGTAATAACCATAATAAAATACAACCAGTCCCTCTCCCTAATAATAATCTTAATAATCCTATTAACATATACTTAAACCTATCTAAAATGCTAAGAATTACAAATACTAATATTAGTAATAATATAAAACCTATTAAACCAACCTTAACGTAATAAACAACTTAATATAATTAAGACTTAGCATTTAAAATAAAGACCCTAAATAATAACTAATCTTAAATGACCAAACCCAAACCTATAATTTAACCCTAATGACCTTTAACTTAAAATAAATCAAAGCAAACAATTATTTTGACTAAAAACCAATAATAATATTCAAAACATTTTTATTTTTATATATAATTAACTCTAAAATAGAACCTAACAAATCATTAAAAAACAAGCTTTAACCAAATAAAAACAACTAAAAATAAAAGAAAACCCTTAATACCAAACCAGATCAAAAATGGGCCTAAAAGTGCTAACAACCTCAGAAGTCCACTGACCTCTAAATGACTATCTAATAGCCCAAAAACCCAAAAAAGGTGAAAAATGCTGGTCAAAATTTAGGGTACTACACCGAGGTCTTTTGGAAATCTACTGCCGAGAATAACCAGGGAAATACCTACTGCCGAGGTCTTCTGGAAATCTTCTGCCGAGAATAACTAGAGAAATACCTACGGCCGAGGTCTTCTGGAAATCTACTGCCGAGAATAACCAGGGAAATACCTACTGCCGAGGTCATCTGGAAATCTATTGCCGAGAATAACTAGGGAAATACCTACTGCCGAGGTCTTCTGGAAATCTACTGCCGAGAATAACCAGGGAAATACCTACTGCCGAGGTCTTCTATCAAGTATTCCACTTGAAAGGGTAGAAAATAAGTCATTGCTGTGAGGTTGTCTGCCTCAAACACAAATCTTGAAATAAACTGCTACGAGGTTGTCTGCCTCGCATACATCTTAAAATAAGATTCTGTGAGGTTGTCTGCCTCTAGTACGCATCTTGAAATAAAAAATACTACGAGGTTGTCTGCCTCGAGCAAAGTCTTGAACTCCTCCAGGAAAGGTGGATACTTGTTGGAAAGTAATTTCACAGGGGGTTGGGATTCCACTGGAGATCTTATGACTTCAGCTGGAATCCATAACTTGTTGGAGATTTGGAAGTTTCAACCGGGGATCTTCAAAAGAGATGCGGGCTGGCTGACTTGTAGAACATGTCTTCTCAAATGAAGAGAAAGATCATCTGAGTCTTCATCAAACTTCTCAAAGAGATGCCATTTGACGGAAGCAAATTGAATTGTGGACTCACTAGGGAGAATACCACTGGGAAATAGTATTGTTGTAGCTGAAAAATGTGTTGAAGCTAGTAAAATTCTTGTAATAGAGATTCTCAAATAAAGAGAATACCTGGAAAGTCTTCAATGAACCTTTCTGACGGATTTCCGGCGAGATAACATCTGACAGAGAATAGTTGATAACCTTGATAACTTCGCCAGGGATAGACAAACTGTCCTGAGGAGACTGTCAATTGTCATCCAGATAGAAAACTAAGCTCAAATAAAGAGCTACCACTTGTTGTCCGAATTTAACTCCCGTAATACTACTGGAGAAATAACTTATGTCTTCCATAGAGATCTTCAAATAAACTTTTCTTGGGGAGATAAAGTGCAAAATAAATGCACGCTTGATCTACATTCAACAGCCTAGAGATATCCAAAAATGTAATTGTCAAGGACCAAAGTTCAATTCAGGAAATAACTGAAGAGGAACGGTCAAGCAAGACTCCATCCATTGAGGAATGAACTCAAAGGGGTTTATCTTTATCCAAATATGGAAAAGAAACTGAAGCAACTGTCTACCACGAGGATCGAACTCAGTGGGGAATTAGAAAGGACACGCTTTTTCTGCTTAGGGCTGACGATTCTACTTGGAAGGAGCAGACAAAACCCCGTCACTTGGAGATAAGCGCAACCAAAGTGAAAGAACAAACAAACAAACACAAAATTCAAAAATGCAGAAATGCCACATGTCATGAATCTATATATGAATAAATGTATTCCATGCTTATGCTTATACTGACAAAACAAACGAAGAAGAAGCAAACAAAGTTGGAGATGAAATGAACATCTCAACACAGATACTCGACCAATCTTTGCAAGATAAGAAGCATCTCTGGGGATGAATGGAAAAGTCATATGGGATCATAGCCCTGCCTCAGGGTTTCAAACTTTATCTGGGGAAAAGAGAGCACTCCACTTGGGGATAAACATCATGACTTCACTGATGGGATTGTCAAGATGAGTATGGCTACTCTGTTGGAGATGAGAAAGATCCATTGGGAATAGATCAAACTCATGATTGGAGAGACTTCAAGGGGATAAAATAAATATCCACTGCGAACTAAAGTAGTCTGAATGGAAGTTGTAACTGGGGATAAAATAAATATCCACTTCATCGGGGAAGCTTGGAGATCCACATAGCAATTGAAGATATCAGAGATCAAACTTCGAGGGATGAAATAAACATCCGTCTTCACTGGAGAAAATTGAGGTAAATGAGAAAATCCGTTGAGGAGTGAAACAAACACTTGCTTTGCTGGGGAAGGTCTTAGGTTGCCGACTGGGGAAATCTTGCGTCAAACATGCCATAATTTCTTAAAGTAGAGATCCATCGGGGAATGGTCGTGACTACTTGAAGCAGAAACTTACTGGGGAGTCAACACACCACTTGAGACAAAACTCTTTGGGGTGTGGATGAAGGATGAGAATAATGTAACTTTGCATTGATGTTGTATGGTAGTCGCCATTTTGAATACAGTTGCTGTGAATGGATGAAAAGTAATCTTCACTTCTCAAATGCCCCAGATCATATGGTTTATGAGAAGAAATCATCTCAAGAGGATTTTACAGAAAACTTGGCATCCAACTGTTCCGATGTCTTCAAACTCTTGGAGAGATTTGCCAAATCTCGACGTAACTGGCCCAGATTGACGGTGTTCTGTACAACTGAATCTTTGAACTTGTAGAGATTTATCAAATCTCGACTTAACTGTCCCAGATTGACATTGTTCTGAGACTTTAAACTTGCCCCCGCTCAACAAAGTCTTCAGGCGAGGTGCCGCTTGATATGGTTGTTTTCACCAGAGTATTAAGTATCAAATGATTTGGCTCCTCATTGCCACTCGTATGCAAGTTTCTATGATGTTAAGCGATGTTAGCACGCAGAGAAAAATGTTAATTCTGAAACTAATACTGTAACTTATGTTTGTCTTGAAAATTTTATTAAAAGATATTTTGGCGGTTGAATTACCGATTTTATAATGCCAACACAAATTTTTGAGCATAGCTCAAAGGAGTCAGGGAACATCATCTCATTGAGTATGCTTTTGAAACAAAACCCTGCTTCAACTAGGTCTTTTAAGGGTGGTATCATAGCTTGGTTCACGGTTTAAGAAACAAAGGATATAAGGCTTAAAGTGTGTTTGTGTCCACCCAATCTTTGAGATATTTCACTCCATTTTTGTTAACTGAAAAAAAATCACCCTGCCCCAGGTTAAGAATGAGGGTTTTTTGATTTGGAAGAAGAAAACTCATACTTCAAAGGTTCAAAAGGGTTAACGAGGGTTTATCTCCTTATATCTCCGGTGTTTAGGATTTTTGAAGTAATGCCTTATATCACCAGCAGAGTTTTATTCAAAAGCATACAACAAAAGATCTTACGTTTGGGATTTCATCATCCTCCATTCAATTATCTGCCGAGGCAAGAGATTGGGCGACATTGGCATTATAAAATAGAAAAATTATTTTAAAACGAGTAAAACAAATGGATTTCTTCAAGACAAACATTATTCATTGCATCAATCATTCAAAATAACAAGTTCTTTCACGCAAATAACAATGCATTAACAAATAAAAAGCATCACACGCAAAAAGCAGTAAATTAACTAAAGCTTTGAGGAGTTCGTCTCAGTCTGAGCTTATGGTTTTCACATTAGGTCTAGAGTCTCAAAAAAACAAAACACCACTTCGCATTAGCCTTTGTACTTCACACTTCAAAGGAAAACAGTCTTTGATGTCGTGTCTGGGCGCACCTTGATGGAAAGTGTCGCGGTGAAAATTAGATACCATAGTTATTAATGAACTAGGATCACATTTATTTCGACACCGACTTTGATTTATCCAAAGGAAAGGTTCAAGGTCAAAAACCTAAAAGGGGGAGATCTAAGGTTCGGGGGTTGGTTACGCCTAAGGAAGGTATTAGCATCCTAAACGTCCGTAGTACTCTACGGGAACCTCTCGTTTTATTATATTATTTTTATTTTTATATTTCGCTTGCTAAGGGTACTATGCTAAAGGTTGAGAACCCTATGGGTTAGTATCTAAGTATACTCGATAAGGCATCGCACCTTACGCCTACGTATCCTCGGGTGTAGAATCAGAGTATGCGTAGTTCTAAGAAGAGGAACTTCTTGACGGGGTCAAGGTTCCAAGAGGGAAGTAAAGTTTTGGGCAAAACCTTACATAGATTACGGTGACTCTAAAGTTGTAGGATGGTCCAAGAGGGGTGGGTAGGTTTGTAAATGTTCATGGAGGACATTTACTCGCAGTATAAAAACTCCGATCCTAAAGCTAAGGTTTTTAAGTGTCTACAACGAGACATGGAGTACGAAAACTCCGAATTTAAGGCCAAGGGGTCTAAGAGTTAGTCTTATGACGGTTTAGTCAATATTAGTGACATTTCTTTGGATTTAAAGGGGAATATAGCCGATATAAATAATTTAAAAGTTAATTACAAATAAGGTATAATATTTCATGCAATTATATTATGAAAGTAAAGCATAAAATCATGATTTAAACTTCAACATATAAGGCAAACAAATAGCATTCAAACAAGACATTCAAATCATGCATCATATATGTATTTGCGGAATCAACGAGATTTAAGCATGCATTTAGAAAATTAGAGACGAATACGGTATAAGAGGTTATGAGTTTATTTTAATTGAGAAAAGAACATGATATAAGTCAAAGGATTATTATTTATTATTATTTTTTAATTGATAAGAGGATTAATTCTAAATGACCTTATAAAAAAAAATTCGTATTAAAAATTTATTAAAAAAATTGTGCCAGAAAAAAATTTATTATAAAACCCATATATTTTTTCTTTGATGATATATTTATATAAAAAGCTGCGTTATTATTAAAATTAAAGTTGTTTTACAAAAACCAAATTAACTTGTTATATAAAAAGTATAATGTTAAGTTAAAACAGAAACAAAAAAACAAAATATTTTTATTATGATAACAAAAACAAATTGTATTTTATTTTATGACTAATATCAGATTACATTTTATTTTTAACAAATTAACTTTTATAACAAAAAACAAATTATGTTTTACTTAAAAACAGATTATCGATGTTAGAAGCAAAATGGCCAAAGCAGATGAAACACAAACGGTCCTCCTCTCTCGTTCGTACCCACCCTCATTCATCTTTCTCAATCAATCGATTTTAACGAAAAATCCCTTTTTTGAAACCCTAATCGGCGCAAGCATGTATGATCGACGGAGGTAAACATCAAGACAACATATTTCAGAAGGATAATGACAATTTAACATGGATGCGGGAAACGAAAGGTAAAAGAAAGGGATTTAGGATTACCTATCGGAGACCCTCCGATGGGGCTTTAACGGAGGCGCGAGAGCTGAAGATGGATCCTTGTGATGCTCCAGGTGATATCCTTCTTTATCCGTGCCTTCGTCTATGCTTGTTGCATGCTTCTGAGTTCTCTGGGCGATGATGAACACTCTTGGTGTTCTGAGCCTCGATCGTATTGTTTAGAATGCGTGGGATCCCCGTTGTTTTTTCGTCGATTTTTCTGTGTGTATTCTGCTAAGACCTTGTCCCTTTTTATAGGCCGATGATGAATTAGGGATTTTTGAAAATCTTGAATGCTGATTGATAATGTGTTAAATGATTTGATCTGATTTGATTTTGATTTGGGAAAGGTTTTGAAGGGTTTGAAAGCTTGATACGATCTGATTGTGATTTGAATTTTTGATGCCCTGTTGCTGACTGTTTTCCAACGTGTCTTTAGTGAATGGTTTTGGAAAGTTTTGAATTGTTTTGAGTGATTTGATACGATTCACTTGGTTTGCTGATTTGGAAAGTTTTTTCGAATTTGAAATTTGAATTTGTGATACGGTTTTAATCTGGAAGATCCAAAAAATTGTCCGCTTTTGATATGATCTCTTGTAATCATTGAGTTGAATGCTCTGATTAATCCAAAATGGAAGGAATTGATGTTGGCGGCGTCTTTACGATGTTGCCCTCAATTCTTAAATTTGAAGATGATGAAATCTCTCTGATTCAAAAATATCTCTGAGGCCAAATACGACTATTTGAAATCGGTTTGAGTGAATTTGAAAACTTGCCAATATCGTGATTGATTTCATATTGAACATTCTTCCTGATTTTCCTTGTTTGCACGATTTTATTTCCAGCTTACATATCAATGTCTTTTATCTCTTCACTTATTTCTCATTCAATGGCCCTTCCATGATTGTGATCTGAATATTGAAATATGCTGTTTTAGTTTATTAATGCAGGTATTGGACTGAGATTCTGATTGATTCTCCATCTTGCCAAAGTCATGGACATCAACCTACAGTGTTTACGATGGAATTTTATCCAAGAACATCAACTTCTTGCAAAGTGGACTTCAGAATTTGACACAGACTTCTCGATGTATTCCGTTGCCTTTTTTAACATTGATGCTTTGTAATCACGAGAAATAATCATGTATCCTTGAATGCTTTGACCTGAATTTTTGGCTTTTGCTTTGGACAGGTTGGTAATGAAGGGTCGCACGTAGCCAAAGGATTCTCTGCAATGAAGGGAGAAAACTTTGAATGATGGTGGGTGGTATTTGTGTGGTCGCGGCATGGTGTAAAAGTGCCTATTCAGGTATGTTGAATTCCAGCTTCTTATGCGTGATCCGATAGTTTGTGGCCCTATTCGTGTGACTCGTAACAAATGTGACGTGAAAACCAGTTTCCTGCCTTGCAATAAACACTTCGGTGCCATTAATTTGTCTGAGTCTATTTTATTATCAGTAGCAGTCAATTTTGTTTAACCAATACGAATAACTGACTATGCAGCAGCCATGGCCTCGAATGAAATCCTTTTGGTTTGTTAAGTTTGATTGTATCTATCAGATAAGAGCTTGTCATCAGTTGCTAATGGCTTGAATTTGAACAAAGTTAGTTTGCCAAAAGAGAAATAAACACCGTTTGAAATCAGTTCCGCCTCGGAAGCATTATTCTAGCCGTGCCTTGACACATTCCATTGGAAGTGCTTGTAGTAATTAGTTATTTGTGTTCTTGGTTTCTCCTTGTTGACAGGTATCTGCAGCTTTGATGTTCAAATAATGCACTCGTCTAAGTAAATCAGGGGCTACTGAGGTATGTTGAGGTTGATTTGTTTTCTTGAATTTACTGTCGAGCTCCACTTAAATCGTGTTCTGTTTGTCGGCAGCAACCAGGTGGTGGGCTTGCTTCCTTAGGAGTTTTCATGTACGCGACATTCTGGAGTAACGGTTGGAGGCTGGTGAACTAGTACCAGCAGTAAGAGGCATTGCGTTGTCGCAGGATACCTTGAGGGTGTTGCTGAAGCAGGTTGTACGTGCCATGAATTTTACTTGAATGATGTTAGAGTTAGTTAATTTGAATGACTAGTGCAAGTACAGTATGCTTAGACGACCTTATAAAATACAAAGGCATTTCGAAATGCCGTTCATGATTGCCTTGTCTGTTACCTCATGTCGGCGTTGATAAAGTTTATGGTGACCAGGTTCTTAATGGATATGTTGCTCTGATCAGTAAGTCCTTCATATACTCCTATGTGAACTCTTGTAGTGTGCTGACAAGTTCCCAATTTTTCAGGTGCAAATCTTGTCGTAGTTTTGGAATTTTGTGGCATAGATCCTGCACGGCCGTATTCCAAAGTCGCAATTGAAGTGGGCTTCTCGGAAGCGTCACCCATGGTGATGTCTAGAAGTTACTTGGCAAATGAGCAAAACTTTAGGAAACCTGTGGAGTAATGTAATTGAATCCATGACGTGACAGTTATGCTTTGGCTATCCTTGTAACTTATATTTCAGTCTGTACCTTTGGCAATGAAGCCTTTGAATTGTAAACACTTACGAGCTCATGTCTTCTTGTAATTAATTTTGGCCAATAGCAGCAATATTGTTGTTCTTTTTCAATTTTGTGGCTGCCAAAAGGGATACTCCTTGATGATGGCGTAGGGATACGTATGAATTAACATTACTGTATGTGACACGTCATACATTGCATTATGATCGACCAGGATGTTCAACCATTTACGTGTACTTTCTTTTTTCTTTTCACTGTGCTTCCAGCGTGAAGAATAAATATAGTACCTTATAGTGACTTTGATTTGAGTTTGGAGTCCTACAATTTTGTGAAACACATAGATCCTGGAATTGACATAATTTGAACATGTTGCACCCATTGGCGATAACTTGAATATCAAGATGATGGCATGACTTGAATTTTAACATGCTTATCAATTCTAATCCAACCAAATTAAATCAATTGAATTTGAAACATTATTATGCCACGGGGAATCCATAAACCAAGCCATGCCACCTTGCCACCTTAATCCAACGAAATCACAAACCCCTCTTTTGCACCATGACTTGTTACTTGTGTTAAATCCGTTGTTTTAAACAGACTCCTTTGTTTGACGGCTTTGAGAAAGAAACGACTCTAGAACTTGAGAAGAACCAAAGAACTAATTTCAAGTATCCTTAGTTGAAATAGTGATGATGCCTTGATCACACGCTCTATCATCTTGATCTTAGAGTACTGTGAAGATTCACAAACTACCAAAGCTCGATTTCTCAAAATATAGCCAGCAAGTCCATTCAGGATATCCTTAAAGTGTTGATCCAATAATGACCCAAGAATGAAGAAAGAGTTCTAAAAAAAGGAAGCCCAATCTATTAGAAACCACACGACCATTTTGAGTCAGGCGCAGCTGGTCACACCCTGAAATGCTTAACTTGGAAAATGAATACTGTCTCCACTTGAAATTATTGCGCTTGCACAAACTGGTTAGTAGCAATAAACACGCACACAAACTCTACTATGCAAAAGAAAGGTGGGGATCTTAGGGTCAAAAATTAGGGTGCGACAGAAAGCACAACGAGCTTCGGGCTTATACCACCACAGGAGGTCCTCCGGGATGGGCGACGGAGCTCGTGTCTGCACCAGATTCCTTTGTATCAAGTACGGATACAATTTCGTATAGGTCATCAGAATCAGATCAAACTGTCTTTGAACACGGTTTTGATTGTTAAATGATGGACAGACCTGTAGTTGATAAGCAAGAGTGTTGGTGACATGAGATGTAGCAGCAATATGCTAAGGTCGCTGATGCCTTCTTCTAGATAGGTCGTGATGCACAACACTTACTTCTTGCTCCTTCCTTTTGAGCAAACCTTCTCTAGGATCCTTAGAGCTGTTAGGAATGTTACTGGGAACCGTAAAAATGGGTATTGGCGTGACTTCAGAAATCACGGTCCTTTGAAACGGAGTCTGAGAAATATAAGGAGACGGTTGACTTCAGGCAGCAATCAGAGTTTCAACCAAAGCAGAGAGCCTCTCCACACCAGCCCTCAAAGCAGTCACTTCCTTGCGGAGTTCACGATTTTCTTTCTCAATGTTATCCATCCTTCCTGCGACTGGCTCGAGTATTGTATCGATAATTCAGCTTGACTGGGAAGAGAAACACAAATGAGAACCTGGAATGTGAAGGAATGCAAATGTAAATGAGATGCAACAAGATTCATGGAACTCGGCTATTTATAATCATTAAGGGATATCAAGAGGCTCGTTTTTTTTACTAAAATGATTACAACCATTAGTATCGGAATACTAAAAGATTGATTTATTACAAAATTGATTACAAACGCGTCTGTACGTCTTACAAGAATCATGACATAAAAGCTAAATAAAAGCTAGTAATGATGGATCTAAGGAGATTCTTCCAACGGTCCTCCTTCGAGTCGCTTGAATTCTTCTTCCAATTGAGCTTCCAAGGCATTGACTGAGGACGGAAGTAGGTTAAGTCCAAAATTTTCCCTTTTGTAGTCAGATTTGCTCGAATATTAACCGAAAAATGGATACTTGTTTTGAATTAGTAACTCCATTAGCTGAGATTATTCTTCAAGAGTCAGCACCAATAGTTATAGGTTGGGTCATAAACTGCAATAAAGTTGATAGAAGTTCCTTATCAAGCTTCCCATATCTGGTCTTGAACTTTTCTTTATCTGTTAACAAGGTCTCCATTCTCCTTAGATCGTCCAGATCATGACTCTTATAAGTGTATTTCAACGTTTTTTTCAGAGTCCATGATATCCCTATGATGTTTTCAAACAAAGCTAAGTTCCATGAATCTTTATGATATGATGCTAATGAATGCAGGGATGCAAACACACAAAGCACAAAGCACACACAAGCAATCAAACAGACAAAGAGTCCTAGGTTTGAAAGGTCTTGAGCATGGAGCCAAGGTCTAACCATCCCAATAGGTGTGTTCTACGGTTTCACATGTACTTGTCGAACGGGTTCTACAGAGTTCCCAGCGTCTATAACCCATCTTTCAAATATTATCAATTTTCCAAATCACTTGGTAGTCAATAATATTCTCAAGAGACTCTCGTCTGAGTGTAGTATCGCGTAGCAACTAATTCAGGAATAGACTCCCTCATAGTCCCCGTACTACATCCTAATAGACCAAGTTGGGTTAAAGGTAACTACGGTCCTCAGCCTCAATAGCCTTTAGTTCGAAATAATATCGTCTTCACGAATGGACTCATTGAACAATATCAAATTTGAGAGGGCCTAAACTGAGTGGTGAAGTCTCAATTCAACTTCTTCAGGAATCGACTCCCTCAAAGTCTCCTTGAATTCTCACCGTCCTATCATAATTTCCACTCAAGTCCGGGTGTAGGACTTATCTCACCACACAAAGTGACAACCCTGCACACAGAAAAACCAAGCAAGCATAACACAGATATAAACATATAACAAATAACATAATTAAACAAGTTAGGGGGAACCCTCTTATGAGAAATCCCCAGTGAAGTCGCCATTTCTGTCGCGGTGAGAATTGGATACCATAGTTATTGATTAACTAGGATCACATTTCTTTAAATGTTCACAACCGTCTTTGATTCATCCAAGGGAAGGGAGAAAGATCGAATTACCCACAATGCAATGCAAATGTAAACTAAGATTCTAAAGTTCGGGGGTTGGTTATACCTAGGGAAGGTGTTAGCATCCTAGATATCTGTAGTACTCTACAGGAACCTCTTGTTTTACTTATGTTATTTGTTTTTGTTATCTGTTTACTAAAGGGTTAAGGGTAGGGAGCCCTAGAATTCTATTCCTAAGCATGCTCGACAAGATATCACATCTTGTGCCTACATATCCTGTCGGGAAAAGGAATCAGAGCACATGTAGTTCCTCTCTGAAGGATACTAAAGTTGTTTAAAAGTTTAGGAGAGAAGATGAGTCATCATCTTAAGAAACCACCACAGTTTTTTGAAAATTGTTTGTATTTTGTGGGGTATGGGATTGTATGTCCCTTCTTTGAGATGATTCACATCTAATTCTCTTGTGTGGAGAATTAGGTGAGCTAAAGTTTGATTGATTTTAAGGGGGACTAACTTAACTTAGGAGGTATATCCTAAAGTTGTCTAATAAACTTATCTTAAGGGTGTAAAACCTAAGGGGAGGTATGATGCAAATGAAATGCACCATGCACAATAATTTGATTATCATGCATGAGATTTTCCCTTGGATATTAATGCAATTAATTATATTAACGTTTAAACGAGAGTGCTAGCAAAGTGGGCTAGTCTTGTGTATGGTGACCAAAGGTTGGTAGCGATGCCCAAAGGCGATCAACTTACATAGGTGGAAAATGGCTCGACGTTGGATCGAGAGTTTTTACTATTTTGAAAGGTTTAAGGCACAAAAGCACGCATACATCAAGTAAAAAGATAAACACACAAATGCATAAGCTAGTGGCACGATATCAAAAGACTAAACTTATTCCACACAAACGTACTATTAAGCGCGAGGGATCCCAAGAGACTAGTTTATTAGGAAGAGTGTTTGTTAAATTTAAAGGGGAAATTGAAAGGTTTATATTTATTTGAGACTCGCTAAAGATTATTAGCAGTTTGAAAAAAAGTTAAAGGTTTTCTTACTAATAAAAAGGTTTTAATCATTCTAAAAAAGTTTTTTAATATTATTTTTTAGTTTTAAAGTTATATTGAAAAAGAAAAAAAAATTAAGAGAGTTTTCTTATTAAAAAAAGAGTTTTAATTTTATTTTAATAAATAAAAGTTTTATTATAAAAGGATTTTTAAAAAGGTTTAACAAAAGTTTTAATTTATTAATTTAGTTATACTTTAATTAAAAAGGATAAATTAATATGAAAGAAGTTATATTTTTATTAAAGATTAAAAGGTTTTACTTATTTTAATTAAAAATAAAATAAGATTTTGATTATTATAAAAAAGATAGGTTGAATTAAAAGATTTAATAAAACGGAGGGATCCCACGCGCACAAGGGGGAGAGGGTCCATCGCGGACCCTCAGATCATAGCTACTGGATGAAATCCTAGCGAGATCAAACGCAAGTGATGGAGGGTGCATGGTGTATGTTAAGTGTGTGCGGTGTACAGAATAATGCATCCAAAATAAAAACAAAAGAAAAAAGCTCTCTCATCCTCACTCGGACTCTCTCGTCTCTTCCTCTTTCTTTTCTCCCAAAAATAGGGTTGGAAACCCCAGCGGCTGCCGCTACCCAAAACGGTTCTCTCATCTCTCCCGTCTCTCTCGATCAAACAAACAAAGTAGAACCCTAATCCCACACAGTCCTGATACCCCAATTCACTATGATTTCACGATTACATATTACATCAGATTGCAAAAATAAAAGACGGAAAAGAAAAAAAGGCCGGTGACAGCTGCAAGCACGCCGTGAATGGCTCCTCATTTAGGGAAGATTCTCCATCTTTACCTCTCGTGTGATTTTGTTTGCCTTCGTATTGTTCTGTCTCTTTTCTGAATTTGGAACTGATGGATTGCGTATGAGATTGGTGTTTTGTATGAGGTGATGATGAACGAGTGAGTTTTTGAATCTCTGTACTTTCTGTGGGTTTGATGATGGAATTTGTGATTTTGGTCAATGTGGTTGGGTAGCGTTTTTTCGTGTGATTTTCCTTCTAGGGTTTGGTATCTGATGGAATTTTGGTTATGCAAGATATGATATTTGGAGAATGATTTTTTTGATGAGTGGGTTTTGGAATCGTGATGTTTTGCTGGTGAGTTTTTTTTTTAATTTTTGATGAATGGTTTTCTTGGTTTTCGGGTATGATGAAGGTATGAATTGATGTGAGTTTTTGGTGGTTATTGTTTGAATTTTGAATGGAATTTTTTCTCCCCCTGATTGTGTATGAATCTTTTCTTTTATAGATGACCTGAAACTCTCTTGAATAACCCGCTATGATGATGATTTCCTTTTTAGTGTGAACATGTTTGAGCTTGTTTGGAATGTCATCGATGACTGTTTTGGAATGTCTTTAACAGTTGTCTAGAGACTGTCCTATCTTGTTTGGGAAGGTGTTGTTGGTGGTGTCTTAAAGATATTGCCCAAAATTCCAAATTTGAAAATGATGAAACTTTATTTTTAATTCTACGAAGCTTTATGATTTGTTAGTGATGATTAGGAAATAAGCATCCTTGTCTGAAACGAATTTAACCTTGTTGTGGAAATGTGATTGATGATGATGTTTCTGCCTGTTTTGGAAAGGATTGGAATTGTGTTTGATACGTTTTGATTTGGAAAATTGATCTGACCGTTGCCCTGTTTGAATTGTCCACTTCGGTTTTTGGAAAGTTATGCTGGCGGTATCCCTTTGGGATATTGCCCATAACTTCAATTGAAAAATGATGAAAACCTTCTGATTTCGAAAAAAAACTGAGGCCTACTCTTTCCCTTTTAGTTCAACGTGCTTGTAACTCAATGAATAGCTTTCTATTATCATGTAATCCTTTTTCTGAATTTGTCTGACTCGTTATGATTCCCGATTATTTCCCTTATTTCTACCATATAACCATACACGCATTATTTTCAATGCTCTACTTGATTTTTGCTGAAAATACTAATATTCATATGGCTTGTAGCTTGTAGGTAGTTTGAATGTTGGCTTTTTGGTCTGGATGTCTGCGGTTGGATGGATGAATCTGGGTACCTGTTCTCATTACAGTACGAGAGGTTTTTGTTCTTTCATTTCTCTTTCAATGCGCATATGACCTTGGTTTAAACCAGGATATTCCCAACTAAGAATAACACCAGATATGCTCAATTTCACGTTACCGTCTTCATGATTTCGTGACGTCTTTGGTACAGCTGTGATTCAGGACTTAACAAATTGACATTCTCTTATGTTTACAGAAAATAGAGTTCCAGCTTTGAACTTCCGCAAGCATTTGAACATGGGGACCTCATACTCAGAACATGGGCTCTTTGTTCCAAGAAGTCGTCAACAAGTATGGTATAATCCAGGGAATCATTACACTGCTTCTCGCCGGAACTAAAAGTTATTCAGCTCGTTTTAGAGTTCTGTCCTTCCCTTGGATACAATGGCACCATTAAATGCCTGAAGTATCTCTCCGCACCAGCACGGTTAGTAAATTCACTCTAAGATTGATATGTGTGGTGGTGATGGATTATTCGTATCTTCACAATGCCGTTTATTTCTTTGTTGAGAATTCTGACCTTTTGATTTTGTTTTGAGCAGGTTACGGATATGGTGGCGGTATCATCCTTGCCAAGTCTAACTTGATGGCAACCTGATAGCAGAAAAGAGCCCTCACCTATGGCTTCTGCTGCGAGAATCGAAAATGCATCTCATAGTTCAAAATGTCTCATGACGTAATGGCAGCTTTGATAGATGTCTCGGTGAAAAAGACAGTGAATTTTCTTCCAATGATGTAGCTGGACGGTGTACTTCGAAAGAAGACACCCAAGGGAAGTTCCACTGGCCCAAAGCATGCTGAAGTTTAGACTCAAAGTGAACTCCAAATTCTTAGCAGCAAATTATAGTGGCGAAGGTGTAGTTTAGGAAGTAACAGTGAATGAGTGACGTCATAATCCTTCATTGTATTCAAAATTTCTTATATGAGCAAAACTGATTTTATTTCCATCTCACTGCTTTGTTAATGAATGGAGAACCGAATTAAGGCCATAAGAACAAAATCTATTGTTGTCAATCCAATACGAACTGAAAATGATGTAGGACGTCTGAGCATGGTATTGTAATATACTTCATATATGCACATGTAACCCACTACTGTTGTTTGACCACGTTGGCCACAAAATTATACCAGCAGTGTGCATGGACTCAACATACGGTGCACTAACGCCATCATGTGCAATTGCATTGGCTATTATCACTTGATGACTTCCTCCTTTGGACTTGTGAATTCCAAGTGAACTTTGATTTGGAAACTTCATCTTAAAATTGAACTTTGTATTGAATGTGTTAATTGGCAAGGAACTTCCCAATTTGTGGAAATTTTTGGACATGAGCATGAATTTTGAAACCTTGGAATCTTGGTCTTGAACTTGAATATCGTGGATCCACTTAAACTTTCAAAGTGAAATTCCTTGAATGTAAATACTTGAATCTCATAATGATTTGAAGTTGAGTCTTGTACGTTTTGATGAGATTTATTCACATAAGATCAAATATTCATAATTTTTCCGAATTAAGCTTGAATTCTTGAACGAGGGCCAATAAGATGCATGGTTTACAAACTATCAAAAGTCCAAACTCCTCTATACGGAAATCCAACCAGTCTTCACACGACTATGCTCAAAACCAAAAGATAGGAAGCCCTAATCCTCCTTGGGGGAATCTCTGAGAAATCAGAGAACCTCTACGGACTCACACACAACCTTCAAGACCTTGAATCTTCTGCATTAAGCACCTGTGTTCACAAATGAAACAAACAAGCCAAAATCTAGATAAAGCGGTTAGTTATGCACGAATGATCGACCTAATATGCTATGCAAAGGGGAAAGCGGGGATCTTAGGGTCAAAAATTAGGGTGCGACATAATCCAAATTCAAAAATCTATATGCTTTAATGTTAGTACACAACCTATAATAGTGCATATGATCCCTCGAGGATCCAACTTAGTCTTTTTTTATTCTTTTTGCTATATTTTTTTGTTGTCGTGTACGAGGTGCAGAACTTTCATGTATAATGCCATATATTTCACAATATGCATCAAATTAGATAAATACTCTTCACCCCTATCACTCATAAGGACTTTAATACTTCTATTTAATTGATTTTCTACTCTCGCTTTAAAATTTTAAATGAATTAAATGCATCATCTTTAAGATTTAAAAGATATAGATGTGTGAACCTAAAGCAATCATCAATAAAAGTAATGTCACTTTTATCATTTAATTATATTGTGTCACATACACAATTTTTTTCATTATCAATAAAATAGTTAATAATTATTTTACTTTGAAGCTACACGTCCACTTGAATATATCTAAAATATATTCGATGCATTAAATATTTAAAGCAACCAAAAATCATGAACATAACTTATTTTATAGAGATTTAAACATGAAAGTCATATGCACCATATTAACTAACATTCATTATAATTTATTTATATTCTCTTAAAATAAACATTTTTTATTGCGTAATTAACATATGCATATATGTATTAGTTCTATGTTTAACAATGTTTTATGTTGTAAGAATCACATTAAAAAATAGACAATGAACCAAAATCATTATTATTTTTTATAATTCTTTTCCATAAATATTTGTCAACTTTCAATAATAAAAAAATATAAATTACTTTTAATATCAAGATTATCAAGAAATAATATTTTTATATTAGCATGCACATATAATAAAAGATGAATAACTTTAAATGTAATAAATTTGTACACAAACAATAATACAAATGAAGGAGACTCAAACAATATTTTTTATACCATTTTATGTTTCTAATACATGCACCATAAATTCACATTCATAATAATTTTTAAATTATTTTATCCACAAATAAATGTTTTATTCATATTATGATATTTTAAGTATTAATTTTAACTCAATATAATTTTTTTATAGAATAAGACTCAAATAAATGTCAAAATAACACTTAAACTCAAATTATTAACTTATTTTAATGGTACATGCATATTGCTTTCTCATAAATATATAATACATTTATCGGTCACTTATCTTTATCCATTTTTCTTTCAATGCACTAGACATATTAACAACATTTCAATATATTTAATATCAATATAAACTTTGATAAAAAATAATTAATAACCAACAAAAATTTACATGAAAGAGTAATATAATATTACATGTTAAATATGTACCTTTCGCCATGGTAATAAATAAATAAACATGGATTTTATATCTTTCACCATCATAGATAATTGATGTCAAATTTTTTTAAAGTACCAGTCTTTATTATTAATCACAAATAAAAGATCTTCAAGGTAGTCATAAGGAAGAATATATTGTCTTGCTTCATCACTTTGATGCTTGAAACAGAAACCTTGGTTGTCTTTATATGTAATACTATAAAATATTGTTAGAAAATTAATTTTAAATTAAATGGATTCAGACTATAATCATGAATGAATCACTTTTCTTATAGTAAAACATTCTCAAATGTCTTAAAGTCAACGCGCAAAAATACACAGGACAATTCAACCTATTTTGAGTTTGCATAAAATCGATGAAAAATCGAATGTAAGGAAGAAGAAATCTGACATTTATAATGAATAACATGTACTTTTTGTTATATCTTTTTATGAATTCAAAATTATGAATTTATAGGCCAAGTAGTTTTATTTTACAAGGTTGCGACCCTTGATAAAACACACAATTTCAACAACAATTTTTTTTACCAAGTGTTGTAAATTTTTTCCTACTGCAAGACTTCTTACGTGCTGCCTATTTCGATTGTTTACTGCTACAATTTACGAAATATTGCCTATATCGAATTCAAAAAAACAAACTGTTTTCTGCAACACTTCAGAAAACGTTGTCTATTTCCAAATTCAAAATACAAATTACCTATTGCAACACTTCACAAATATTGTCTATCTTCAAATTCAAAAAATAAACTTCACTTGCATATTTTTTGTCATTTTAAAAAGACACACATAATCATTAATTATTTTTATTAATTACAACATTGAAATTATCCATTAGGCAATCTATTATTATATATGATATAAATTATTTTACTTTTTCATTTAGCATTTTTTTTATGAGAGTAGCAGAATTTTTTTTTGTGATGATAATTAATTGATAGAATCATTTACATAAATTAAATGACAATTAAATATGAATTCAATAGGAGAACAAGGGATCTTCGATCTAAAGTACAAAGAGTAACAATACAAACAAAGAGAATTTCAAGTTTCGTCGAACTAAACACCTCTTCGTATTAGATCGAGCACCACCCAGACCAAACACACCCTTTACTAGCTATGATAACATCGATATATACTTCAAAACTGTAAGTAAACAAGAATAATTATTTATAAAAGTCAATATTATTAGATTAATGTTTACACAAGAATTTGAACTCTAGCTAACTCTCACAATTATATGTATAGATTCTTAATTATTATGACTACTTCGTCTACTGTTAAAAAACAAGAGAAATAAACCTAAGTAATATTGAAGTAGTGCCACATATACATAAGTTCGTGAAAATAATAGTCAAAATAACTAATTATATTAGCTAATGCCTCATAATTTATAATTAGCAAAATCATTTGAATAAAATCTAATGACAAAGAAATATGTTTGACATTAATTGTTTTATATGACTAATAGAATTTAACATAAACATTCAATATAACATCATGTTTTGTATTTTTTTTTGGTACGGAAAAAATCAATAAACTTTTTTTTTACATTTAACTATGTTGGCACTTTAACAGTCAAACAATCATTTGCACCATCCAATAAAAATATAAATAGAAAATAAATATAAAGAACAACAAAGAAAATATAAAAAAGTTTGAATTAGTGAAACCTAGAGTTTCTTTTAATGTTAAACATATTTTCAATAAATATGAGGTGAAACACAACAATTGACATTACAAAAAGCGATGAGACCAACTGCAAAAATAGAAAAAATGAAACAAATGGGTTGTCCTAAGCTAGATTGTATTCTATATAAATTGTTTGGTTAGGAATTAGAAATAGAAGATGAAGTGGTTAAGTAGTGTCTCACAGCGATAAAATAATACTTTTGATGCGATAGAATAAGATGGACATGCAAGGTTAGTACTCAAACACTCAAGTTAGTGAAAAAATCAAAAGTAATGTGTGTTGGAATCAACCCAAAGACTATGGGAATTCCTACTATCACGCAGCAATTATACAGAAAGTAGAAAGAGAATAGGGAAGAAGAAGATGAATAGTGTTCTTGCTGCCCACAAACTGTGGGACTTTCTCTCTTCTTATTACTCACTCTGCAACTGCAGAATTCTGTGAGAAATTACAAAGTGTTGTAATTGATTGATCCAAAATAATGAGGGCAACTCCCTATTTATAGAATTAGGTTTGCTTGCATCTCAAGACAAAGCCCAAACTATAAAAGCCCAAAATATCAAATCTAATCTAAATGATATCAAATCAAATCTAATCTAATAAAAGCAAAATCTGAATCCCATCTAAATGAATCTGTCGAAACACTTTCGACAATTCGACACTAAGCAATTCGACTTCGACTTCGACACTAGACAACAACCTGTTGTCTTCGACTTCGACTTCGACAACAATGGATTACATTCAACACACCACCTAATACATTGTGTCTAAACTATATATGTTCATCATAGACCTTAGCCTTCTGAATCCTTCGACTTGCACTCCCTTCGTCATGATATCTGCAATCTGATTCTCAGTTCTGCAGTGTTCCAAATTCATCTTCCCTTCTGCTACCTGCTCTCGAAGATAATGGAACCTCATCTCGATGTGCTTGCTTCGACCATGAGCTATTGGATTCTTCGCCAAGTTGATAGCTGACATGCTGTCGATCTTCATGGTAATTGCTCCATGACTCATTGATGTAATTTCTTCGACCAGATTCACCATCCATGTTGCTTGACATGCACAAAGAGAAGCAGCAATGTATTCTGCTTCGCATGATGACAATGCCACTACTGGCTCCTTTCTCGAACTCCAAGCAACTGGTGCACCACCTAACATAAACACATATCCAGCTGTGGATTTTCTATCCTCTGCATCACTACACCAGCTAGAGTCTGTGTATCCTACTAACTTGCATTCTTTCCCTTCATCAGCTGCTGGAAACAAAATGCCATAGTCGAGAGTTCCTTTCAGATACCTTAGTATCCTCTTCACCGCTGCTAGGTGTGATACCTTTGGCTTCTGCATAAATCTACTTACCATACCAACACTGTATGCTAAGTCAGGCCTTGTGTGACAAAGGTATCGAAGTGACCCAATAAGTCTTCTGTATTGGGTTGGGTCGACATCATCTTCATCTGAATTTTTCGACAGTTGCTGTCTGGGCTCAGCTGGAGTCGAAGTTGGGTTGCAATCTTGCATCTCAAATCTCTTCAATATTTCGCTTGCATATCTTCTTTGATGCATCATTAAACCTCTACTACTCTTGTAGAATTCGATGCCAAGGAAATATGAAAGATTTCCCAAGTCTGACATTTCAAACTCTTCACTCAGGTTACGTTTGAAATCTTCGATCTCCTTCTTGCAACTTCCTGTTATCAACAGATCATCGACATAGAGACATAGTATAAGCAATTCGCCATTGCTTCTTCTTACATATACTCCATGCTCAGTTGTGCACTTCACAAATTCCTTCTTCCTTAAGAAGCTGTCGATTTTCTTATTCCAAGCTCTTGGAGCTTGCTTAAGTCCATACAGGGCTTTATGCAGCCTGTACACCTTTCTCTCTTTGCCTTGTTTCACAAACCCAACTGGTTGTGCAACATAAACTTCTTCGTCTAAGGGGCCATTCAGGAATGCACACTTCACGTCCATCTGACATGTGTGCCAATTATTCATATTTGCTAGACCAACAACCAACCTGATTGTTTCGATCCTAGCAACTGGTGCAAAGACTTCGTCATAATCAATTCCTTCCTTCTGAAGAAATCCTTTCGCTACGAGTCTTGCTTTGTGTCGAACTACTTCACCTTTTGGATTCAACTTTACTTTGTAAACCCACTTCACATCAATTGCCTTCTTGCCTTCAGGCAATTCGACAAGTGACCAGGTGTTGTTGACTTCAATGGATTTTATTTCTTCATTCATTGCTTTCACCCACTTCGAATCTTTCAATGCCTCAGCTGCATTGACAGGTTCGACATCTGCATAGAAAGCATAGTGTACCAGTTCACCTTCTTCATCGACAACATCATCTGATGTAATCACACATTCCTGCAATCTTGCTGGCATTTGTCTTGATCGACGAGGTCTACTTGGTCCTGCTTGGTCTTCGACACTTTCTTGTCGAACTTCTCTCTCAGCTTCTCTAGCTGGTTCTTCACAACTGATTCTTACTAAATCTTTGTTGACATTTTCTGTCCAGTCCCACTCCTTAAGCTCATCAATGATCACGTCTCTGCTGATCACAATCTGCTTGTTCACTGGGTCGAACAGTTTGTATCCACCTGTCGAATGATATCCCACCAGGATCATTTGACTTGACTTGTCATCTAACTTTCGTCTCAACTGATCTGGCACATGCCTATGTGCAATCGATCCGAAGACCTTAAGATGACTTAAGCTTGGCTTCACACCAGACCAACATTCTTCTGGCGTAATCCCATTTAGCTTCTTCGTCGGACACCTGTTCAGAAGATATGTCGAAGTCGAAACAGCTTCTCCCCATAATTCTTTAGGAAGATGTTTGCCCTTCAACATACTTCGAACCATGTTCATGATGGTTCGATTCTTCCTTTCTGCAATTCCATTCTGCTGTGGAGTGTAGGGTGGCACCACCTCATGCACAATCCCTTCTTTCTCACATAGTCTGTCGAAATCTTTCGACACATATTCTCCACCACCATCAGTTCTCAAAACCTTGAGCTTACGACCACTTTGTCTTTCGACCATAGATTTGAACTTGGCAAATACCTCAATCACTTCACTTTTCTTCTTGATCAGGTAGGTCCACAGTTTTCGACTGAAATCATCTATGAATGTGACAAAGTATTTGTTACCTCCCATAGAATCGACCTGGATTGGACCACATACATCAGAGTACACAACATCAAGAATTCCCTTCGACCTGCTTCCTGCATCCTTACTGAAGCAATTCTTGTGTTGCTTTGCCTGCACACATTCCTCACAAACTTCATCTGGAATGTTAATTTCTGGCAAACCTGAAACCATGTTCTTTCTCTTCAGATCTCTGATGTCTTTGAAGTTGAGATGCCCAAGCCTATAATGCCATATCCACTCATCTCTGCTAGCTGCAGTTGCAAGACACTTGTGCTCCATCACATTTAGTTCAATCTTGAAGGTTCTATTCTGAGACATTGGAGCCTTCAAGATCAACCTACCACTTGCGTCGAGAACTCTCATCATCTTGTCTTCGACAACTACCTTGTAGTTCTTTTCGACAAGCTGCCCTATACTGAGCAAATTACTCTTCATGCCTGGAATGTACAACACATTGGAAATTGTTGACCTTTTGCCATCTTTCCTCATAATCAGAACATCACCAACACCTTCAGCTGCTAGAGTGTTGTCATTTGCAAACTTCACTGTGTTCTTCGACGAGGGCTTCATGTTGACAAACCAATCTTTCCTCCCAGTCATGTGTGATGAGCATCCTGAGTCCAAGTACCACTGGTCCTTGAGACTCTCATTATCTCTGGTTGTAACCATCAGCATCATACCTTCTTCTTCTTCATGCTTCGCCAGCTTTGCATCATCTTCTTGATTCTTTCTTTCAGGACATTTTGTCGAATAGTGACCATACTGGTGACAATTATAACACTGAATGTGGCTTTTGTCAGGCTTTCGACCACCACTTCTTCCTCTACCTGCAGCACCACCTCTTTGGTTGCCTTGGTTCTGGGTCCTTCTATGGTTCGACCAATTCGCCTCTTGCTGATTTCCTCTGCCTGTCGAATTGTTGTAGCTTCCTCTACCTTTGTCGACCATCTTTTCTTTACCCTTCTTATCTTTCACTGATTGAGCTTGCAAGGCCACATCATTCTTCGACTTGCTTGCAGCTCTTTCAGCCATTCTTTGTTCATGAGATTCAAGCGTCCCTTGAAGCTCTTCTTTCGTTACCTTCGACAAATCTTTTGATTCTTCTATGGCTACTACCACGTGATCAAATTTTGGAGCCAACGATCTCAAAATCTTTGAGACAACTGCTTTCGTCGTCAACACTTCTCCACACACTTTGATTTGATTCACAAGTCTCGTAACTCTTGTGAAGAAATCTGTTATGCTCTCATTGTCTTCCATCTGAAGCAATTCATACGCCCTTTTGTGAGTTTGTAACCTCACCTCTTTCACCTTCTCTGCGCCTCCAAACGATTTTTCCAGAATCTCCCATGCATCCTTCGCTGTTTCTGCATCACTAACTTTCTCAAAGTTATCTGCATCAACACATTGATGGATTATAAAGAGAGCTTTATAATCTTTCTTCTTCAATTCTTTGAATGCAGCATTTTCTTGATCCGTCGCACCTTCTTCAAGAGTTGTTATTCCTTCCTTCACAAGATCCCACAAATCTTGATAACAGAAAACAACCTTGATTTGCTTGCACCAATTCTCATAATTATCTTTCTTGAGAATTGGAAGGTTTGCTGGAAAATGGCCGTTTGGATGATTCGTAGCCATCGCGTTCTTGCGATTTCTTGCCCTTGAATCTCTTAAACCGGAGCTCTAGATACCAGATGTTGGAATCAACCCAAAGACTATGGGAATTCCTACTATCACGCAGCAATTATACAGAAAGTAGAAAGAGAATAGGGAAGAAGAAGATGAATAGTGTTCTTGCTGCCCACAAACTGTGGGACTTTCTCTCTTCTTATTACTCACTCTGCAACTGCAGAATTCTGTGAGAAATTACAAAGTGTTGTAATTGATTGATCCAAAATAATGAGGGCAACTCCCTATTTATAGAATTAGGTTTGCTTGCATCTCAAGACAAAGCCCAAACTATAAAAGCCCAAAATATCAAATCTAATCTAAATGATATCAAATCAAATCTAATCTAATAAAAGCAAAATCTGAATCCCATCTAAATGAATCTGTCGAAACACTTTCGACAATTCGACACTAAGCAATTCGACTTCGACTTCGACACTAGACAACAACCTGTTGTCTTCGACTTCGACTTCGACAACAATGGATTACATTCAACAATGTGAGTGTGAGAATAAATTTGAAAATCTGAAAATACACGCTTCTACCCTTATATACTAAGAGCGCTTGAAACCGTTTGCGAGTGATGTGACATGTTGTGAGGTCAACCATATGATTGAGTTTGGACGGTGATTGATGCACTAGAGGGCAAAAGCACCTACTTTTAATCAGAGTGGAGGTCTACCTCTTGTGTGTGCCTTTTAACTTATAATTTGATTTTGGGCCTTTTGCCATGGACCTTGCAGATGATCCAAAACAATTGGCCTCATAAACTCTTGTTCCTATTTTGTAGAAGAGGGTTACTTTTCCGACCAATAGGGTTTCTTCCCCACCATGGTGAAAAGTCACAACTTCCCCTAGCATCCGGAGATTCATCTCAGGACGCACTTTTTTTTACACACACTTTAGCGCAAATGGACGACCCACCCTTATTTTTCCAAAATTTAGTCCGGAGATGCATCTCCATATAACATAAGTGTGAGTTCGGAGATGCATCTCCGTAAATACCATTAATTCAAATGTTAGTGAGTTTTACGGAGATGCATTGCCGAATGTTTTATGAACTATTTATGGATATACATCTCCGTATTTGTACCTAACAGAATTTTGGGTGGATTTTTTATGTGACTTTCTGGTTTTATTACAGGTGCAATGGATGAAAACAACCAGGATAGAATTAAGCTCAGTCCTGTGTTACGACACACATTCGTACGACGTGAGAGGGCCAGAGGCAGGGCTACGAGTTAATGGCACCTATTTTGATGGTTCAAGAGGTCGAGATTCACAACCATCTTGTTCCACTTCACATAGTCACCTGTCTCACGCATCTACTTCACGGGGCCACGCGTCCCTATCTCACGAATCCCCTAAAGCCTCTAAAGTCTAGGAGGAACCCAATGTTAATTCTCTTATAGATAGTTACTCCAGGAGGCCCATTTGACACCTCCTTACTTCATCTCTATAGAGACCATGTTGATAGGCATGTATAGGAAGGAGAGAGATATTTATTTACCTTTGCACTACATCTGTTTTAAACTAATTTAATCTCGACTAATGGTGATATTTGGTTTTTTAATGGAGCGTCCATGTTTAAAATCCGTAAATCACAGAAGGAAGATATTGGATTTGAAACATCCAAACAATGATTGGTTCAAGAATATTATTCGCTACTATAGTCTTGTTGGTTTATTTTCTATTTGTATCCTACAATAAACCATGACATACATGCGACATTTATAGAGAAATAAAATTCAAATACGTCAATTTTCCACCTTTTTATTGACGAAATAACCATCACCCTGGATGATGTCTCATGCCTCTTGCATCTTCCCATAAAGGGAAAATTACTGGACCACGAAAGGCTCGACCGAGAGGAAGCCAGGAGATACTGGTTACATATTTGGGGGCTGACCTAAAAAGGCTACAAATGTTGTAATTAACTCCATAGGTGCTCATGCTAGATTTAAATGTTTTGAAGAGCTCTACAAAGACAATCTGCATATGGTGTTGGATGCTAAAAGTGATTGTTGTACCCCAAATTTTACCCTCCGATATTCTGATAATTTGCATATCCTTTTCATTAGTCTCTGTTTTCGCATTTTAGTAAACATATCAATAATCATGCATTTTTTTGTTAGAATTTAATTTGTTTTATTTCTTTTTTTCACTAACTATTTTCAGTTATCTTTTTTAATTATTTTTTAGTTTTATTATTATTTATTATTATTATTATTATTATTAATTTTATAATTATTAGTTTTATTATCATTATTAGTTTTATTATTATTAGTTTTATTATTACTAAGCTTTATTATTATTATTATTACTTTTATTTTGTTTATCTTTATGGTAAGTGGGGACCACTACAATACAAACACTTCACATGGATTGCCAACTTGGATTTATCAATGGCCAAAAAGCATTCTTACACTTCATTTATCAATGGCCAAGAATCATTCTCATAAAGTCACATGGATTGCCAACTTGGATTTATCAATGGCCAAAAAGCATTCTTACACTTCAATTATCAATGGCCAAGAATCATTCTCATAAAGTCACATGGATTGCCACATCAACACTCCCACTTTATTCACACTATAAATAAGATCTCTCATTCTCTCATTTCACACACCAGATTCACCCCACACAAAGGCTGAATACTCTCTTAATTTTCTCCCTCAATTATTCTTGCAAATTTTCTGGAGAGAAGGCTCGTCTTCATTTTTCCATAACTCGTGTCATTGAAGAGGCAGTGGACCGTCTCTACTAGGTAACATTCACCTCTTTTATTTCTCCGTTTTCAAAGTACCATGATCATTTATCTATGCTGTTATCAAGTTCATTAGCATGTTAATATTTTTCTGGAAAAAGTATTGTAATATCCTATAATTTTTGTTTGGTTTTATTATGAATGATGTTTAAAAGATAAGATAAAAATTCAAAAAAGACAAAAAACATGCTTCATCACCACCCTTTTATTATTTCATACTATTTTTATTTTATTTTCCATTTATTTCTTAATTTTGTTTCTCTAGTTTTTATTATAGGAGCACTTTGAATTTTTAGTTTCAATTTATCATGTTATTTCTTGAATTCATAACTTTTTCTTTCGAATTTTGTTTTGATTTTTATTTTTCGCTTACGATCTTTATTTCGATTTTTTCGGCCGATGATATAAAAAATCTTGATTGGTTGATTTTATTCAAATCACTAAAAACCTTGATAAATATGAGGCCATATTTCATTTTCTTTTTTTGGTCAATGAAAGTTGAATATCAAGATTATCGATTCCTCGATTAAATCATGTTTGAGATGAGACCATTTCGATTTTTATTTTATTAAACAATTTTTATTAACTTCGACGAATAAGAGCCGTCAAGATCTAGCATCTTGGCACAACTCTTTGAACGATTGGTTTCATCAAGCGTTCATCGTCCATCAAACCTTTTCTTAATCAACACGAAAGAAAAGGACTGTTGGAATCTAGCATTCTAGCACAACCCTCGAATGATCAGTCCTAGGCCTTTGTGCATTGAGGTAGCTATTCATTCTCCTCTTCCGTCTTCGAAATAACTTTCATATCGATTTAGACAAATAAAAGCCGTCAAGATCTAGCATCTTGGCACAACTCTTCGAACAATTGACTCTCGTAAAGCGTTCATTGTCCACTAAGCGACTTTCATATCAATTCGGACAAATAAGGACCGTTAAGATCTAGCATCTTGACATAACCCTTTTGAGCTTTTTTATCATCAAAATCTTGTTGTCTTCAAAACAATCTTAATCATAACTCGGACGAGTAAGAGCCGTCAAGATCTAGCATCTTGGCACAACTCTTCGAACAATTGATTATCTTCAAGAGTTCATTGTCCATCATTTTTTTTTCATTTCAACTTGGATGAATAAGAGCCGTCGAGATCTAGCATCTTGGCGCAACTCTTGAACCATTGATCGCTATCAATGTTCATTGTCCAACAAACAATTTTACAATTAATCTTGAATGAAAAGGACTGTTAGAGTCTAGCACTCTGGCATAACCCTTTGGCAGTCTTAAAACATATTCAAGCCACTTTTAAACCACTAGCTTTTCTAAGAGATAGCCATTAATCTCTTCTCCTAAACAATTAATCCTCACAAGCTTTGTTTTCAAGCTTTTTACCGTAGTAGCCGGAACTACGGACGCTCTGATTTCTCAAATTCATTTTGAGAATACGTAGGCATAGGATTGCGACGATCCTAGCAAGTCACCTTTTTTCTTTTTACTTTTCCTTTACATCCAATGCCTTCTTGGATTCTACCTTTCCATTTTTCATCGTAGCCCCGAACTTCGAAGGCTCTAAGTTCCTCATTGCACTATGAGGATACGTAGGCACGAGATTGTGAAGTCTTGTCGAGCCCCCTAGTAATAAAAACCCTTAGGTCTCCCCTCTAAAAATCCTAAAAACATTTCTCTCTCTTTCCTCAAGTAGAAGATTAGAAACAAACCTTAAGCTAACATACATTTAACCTTAACTAAATGGTTCCCGTTGAGTACAACGGACGTGAGGGGTGCTAATACCTTCCCCTTGCGTAATCGACTCCCGAATTCAGACATTGGTTGCGATGACCATATTCTTATCCTTTCTTTTTAAGGGTTTTATTCTATATTTTCCCTTTCCCTCTATGGAATAAATAAAGATTGGTGGCGACTCTATTAAGTCCATCCCGCGGGTATGCGATTGCGCCTCGCGAGGTCGTTCTCATTTTTCGAGGTACGACATTGATGATATGCTGGTTGATTACCATTGAGAGTGTGCATTGAGGTGTTACCTCTTGTTCCTAGGTGGCACGTCCATGTTTGTGGACAAAAGTGTAACCTACATTGATGCAGTTTATCTTAGATACTTCATTGGCTTGACAGAAACTCACAAGTACAATTAGGAGGCCAAACAAGTATACCAAGCAGGTAATTTACTGTTACTAGTATTTTCATAAATCTTTTTTTTATACTTGTTATTAATATTTTATCTGAACCATTTTCAGGGATAAACCATCTCCCACATTCCTTGCATATCTGGGTGGGAACCTGTGCCTGACTGCATTAAGGATTGGCCACGTGTTTCCGCCTTTGCCATGCTTAAAGGGAATTAGACGATCGAGTCATTTAAGGTTTATCTTGATTGTGATGTAGTATATGACATTTCCTTCTGAACATATGGCAGTCACCGCCAAACACGTCGATTGTACTTTATTTCGTTATACTTTGGATAACTGGCATGTGGGTTAGGTTTGATGTATCCCTATCTTCCCGAGCGAGTGATGTGCTAGTTTGGGTATTTATAGATTATTTCGAGACACCCTGCAGAGTTACAGAGATTTTGATGCGATACTTGAGGATTTTGAGAGTCATTTGGTATCATATGACTACCGCAGAGGGTCAACTCGTGTACATTGAACTTATGTACACGATGACATGACATGGTTCTATATGGTGTCACATCCTATCATGACACCATATGCTCTTGGAAGACCACATAAGCTTTCTAATTAGGAGGTACTGAAGGCTAGGGATGACTACACTAAGGACGTGAATATTGTTTGTTGGCGTATTGTGGATATGGTGAGATTGAACATTGAGGAATGACTTTTTGAGGACGGCAGTCCCCAGTTAGCCTTTGTAGAATACATTATTTCTGAGGCACGAAAATTCTTGCAGTACAGGCGGAGAGGTCGGGGGTTAGACATACTCAGCAATTTATGTTTGATTTTATTATTTTTTGTATTTTTCCTGAACAAATCATGTATTTTTTAAACATTTTAATTTTATTTTAATTAATGTGTGAATTTTTTAATGTATTTGTAGCATGTTCAAATCAATTAAGGTATCCATGTTTTAGTTTATGTCCTAAAATATAAGTTGACCTTAAAAATATCAATGTTGGGACAGTGGTGCTTCCTTGAAAGCATTCAGGGGGTTTCCGAAGATCCATCTTCAAATACACCCCATAAAATTTACGGAGATGCATATGCAGATCTTATTTTGATAAAAATGGGGTGTGTGGCTGAATTACGAGGTCTAGTATGATTTTAACTGCGCCCGGAGATGCATCTCCGAATACAGGAAGCACATTTTCAATTTTTGAGAGGTGTGGGGACAATGGTGTTTCCTTGAAAGCATTGAGATGGATTTCCGAAGATATAACTTCGGATACACCCTAGAAAATTTACGGAGATGCACCTCTAATCCATATTTTTGTAAAAATGAGGTGTGTGACTGAATTACGAGGCCTGGTGTGATTTTAGGTGCATCCGAAAATGCATCTCTGAACACAAAAAATACATTTTTGGATTTTAAGAGGTGTGGGGCGCACCTTATAGGGTGAAAAGAGAATCCTTCTTGTAGAATAAGGACTTTGACATTCACACCCTTAGATCGGAAACCTGGTCTTAATAATATATTAATGATGACATCTTAAATATCTTAAAAAATATTTCTTAAAAGAATTTAATATTGGTGTGTGTTAAGATAGGTTTGAATTTATGCTTTATTTAGATGAGAAAAGAAAGTGAAAGGAAAGAAAGTAAGAGGAAAGAATATTGAAAGAATGAAAGTGGTGAGAAAGTCAGAGAAAAGTGAAATGATTTTTAATTTGTTTGTTATAGGTGAAACTTAAAAGAAAGAGGGGAAAGAAAGACATACTAATAAAAATAACTAATTTTTTTTTTAATTTGAATAAAAAAATTTAAATAGTTCTAATATATTTTTTTAAAATAATATTGATTTTATTATTTTATATAAACTCAGATTATTTGTTACCAATGTATTAAAAAATGATTAATACATTTTTTTAAAATGCAATGTTGTGATGGTGTTTTTTTGATTAAAATATCATGTTTGAAGTCACATTTCTATATGTCATATGACATGAAAAAAAATTAATTGGTGACGTAAAAAAGTACATATAAGCAAAGAAAATTTTGAAAAAGTGAGGTACATTTTTGTAGTTTTACAAAATTGAATGAACACTTTATATTTTCTTCTCATATTTGGAGAGAATGTTTTTTTTGACACGATCAATTTAAAAAAAAAAAACTTTATTTCTTCCCAAACAGTGTATCAAAACTTCATAATTCCAAGAGGATTTGACCATTGGTCAATTTATTTAGTTCTCAATAATCATTATAGTTGTTGTGATTACAATATATAGAAGAAAAGTAGTAACAGTATCAGACTAATTCCCTATAATGGTGGAATTTAATTACTTATTAATAATCATTAAACTAAAGAATAATTTTTATTTAATACTCCCCACAAACGGGACTGTGGATTGAAAAAAGGCCCAACTTGCTAAGAAAAGCTGAGAATGCAGGAGCAGACAACAATTTCGTAAGAACGTCAGCTATTTGTGCAGAAGAGGGAATCAGGAAGAGCTTAATCATTTCGGATTCCAACTTTTCGCGTATGACATGACAATCAAGTTTGATGTGCTTTGGGCTTTCAAGGAAAGTGGGGTTGTGAGCAAGATATACAACTGAGCAGTTATCACAATAGATGGAGATTGGTATGTTGAATTGTATATCAAGTTCTTTGAATAGGAAATGTAACCATTGGATTTCGCACGTGAGCGCAACAATAGCTCGATATTCAGCTTCAGAACTTGAACTTGAGCTGGACATGTGGCCCAATCACCATTTGCAAAACTAGAAATCACTATATCAGAGGTAGCAGGATAAATAAAACCTTGAGCAAGATTAGTTTTTAAATATTGAAGGATGCGCGTTGCATCCTTAAAATGGTTATTAGTTGGGTGTGAAACAAATTGACACAATTATTGAACGGCAAATAAAATATTCGGATGGGTGGCAGTTAAATAAATTAATTGACCTATTAATCTTCTATATTGGGTGGAGTCATAGAAGGGATCAGAGTTATTGGCAAAAAGTTTAATAGATAGATTATAGGGAGTGGGAGATGGTTTGGATGCCAACATACATGTGCTATTTAAGAGATCAAGAGTGTAGTTTCTTTGATTTAGAAAAATACCTGAGGTGGACCGGGCTACTTCAAGACTAAGAAAGTATCTTAAAGGACCAAGGTCCTTGATACCGAACTTGTGATGAAGAACAGTTTTAACATGTTTCATTTCATTAATGTTGTTACCTGCTAAGACAATGTCATCTACATAGACTAATAAAGCATTAAAACAAGGTGCATCATGTTTAGTGAAAAAATAATAATCAGCATTTGAATGGTGATAACCAAGAGAAATTAAAGTATCAGATAATTTCGAAAACCATTGTCAGCTGGCATGCTTGAGGCCATAGAGACTTTTATTGAGTTTGCAAACTTTGGTATTGTTAGATGAATGGAGAAGTAAATACCCTTTGAGTATTGTCATTTAGACTTCCTCATTTAAATCTTTGTGAAGAAAGGCATTGTTGATATCTAGTTGTTCTAGATGCCAATTTTTAATTAAAGCTAAGGATAAAAGTGTTCTTATAGTGGTTAACTTGGCAACAAGAGAGAAAGTGTCGAAGTAGTAGACACCTTCTTGTTGAGTGTAGCCCTTTGCAACAAAACATGCTTTATACCTGCCAATACTACCATCAGCAAGATATTTAATACGATAAACTCATTTACAACCAATAGGGTATTAATGTGGAGGAAGGTCAATAATGTTCCATGTGTTAGTGAGTTCAAGGACTTGTAATTCTGATTGCATGGTTTTGAGCCAACAATCATGTTTGCAAGCTTGGTTGTATGTAGTGGGTTCTAGTTGGGATGAATGGGAAAGGCAGAAGTTTCTGAAATTTTGGTTGCAATTGGTATAGTTAAGGACATAGGAAATGGGACATTTAGGAGTTGTAGTAAGGGATAAGGGTTGATTATTAACAAGGTTGCAGTGGTAATTGTTTAAATATGAGGGCATTTTAGTTTGCCTAGTCAATTTTCTAATGGGATGGCATGGAAGATCTTGGGTTGGAGGATGGGAAGTATCGTGCGATTTGGTACGATTTTGGAAAACACTGGAAGCATAAGCAAGGCAGGAAAATGTTTTAAAAACAATATAATAAGGCATTTTGTTATGTAAAAGAAATTAAGGATAACAATTATTAAGAATGGGGGGAGAAGGTAATCTATTAATTAAGTGAGTGGCTTGGGCAATAGAATGATGCCAAATTTTTTTGGGAATGTTTGCTTGAAAGAAAAGTGATCTTACAACATTAAGGGTGTGTTGATGTTTCCTCTAAACAATCCCATTTTGTTGAGGACACTCAACATAAGACCTTTAGTTCAAGGTCCCTTTGGTTTTATAAAAAACATTCATTAAAAATTCTTGTTCATTATCAGTACGCAAATATTTGAGGTTAGTAGAAAAATGGTTAGTAATATAAGTAAGGAAATTAATTAAGTGTTTTCTTGTTTGACTCTTTTGGGGTCATGAAGATAACCCAAGTAAAACGGGTATAGTCATCAACGAGGGTAAGAAAATAACGATGGTTGGTGGTAGAGGTGGTTGAGTAAGGCCCTCAAATGTTAGCATGTAAAAAATCATAGGGGCTGAAGAAATACTAGTGCTATCCGGATAAGACAAGCATTTTTGTTTTGATAAATGATAGAAATGACTGTGTAAATCTTTATTAAATCTATCAGTAATTTCAAGACATTGAGAAGATAGAGTTTTATGAATAATATGTAAACGATAGCCTAATCTTCTATGTCAGAGAGTGGAAATAGATTCAGAAACAGTATTACAGGTAAAATGGGAGGGAGAGGGAGAAGTAATGGTCTGAGCTTGAAGAACATATAGGTTTCCATAGTGCTCAGCTAAACCAATTGTCATCGTTGATTTTTTTTTTTAAATGAAGTAATCCTTGTGTTAGCTGGAATTTTTTACAAGGGTAAAAATCTCAATACAAGGGGAAGGCTTGGAAAGATTTAAAGTTGAACTAGTTGATTGCTGACGTGTTATCGTCGAAGTCTCAAAAGGAGAGGAAAATGAGACTTAATATTTTTCGGGGAAAAAGAGAGTATTTTACTTGACATTTCGACATTATTTTCGACATCAAGAAGGTGCAATGAATCAACAGTTATTTGGGCCTGAAGAGATGTTTTATTCAAAATAAATAATTACTTATCAGTCTCATCCCAAAGGACACGTGGAGAAAATTCAGAAACGAAGTACATGCAAGAGTTTACCTGGAAAATGTTGGAGAAATGAACGTTAGGAAGCAATTGTTTTACACCTGTATAAATAGGGATTCAAGTGTTAGGATTCGGGAGTGGTCATTTGATTTCACTATAAAATCTCACAAATACTCAAAGTACCACCATTAGAGAAACAAGTTTCAATGAGAGAATGTATGAATCTTGAAACACAATTTTCATTTAAATGCAAAGTTTTTTTTTTTATTTCAGTTTATGTTATTTGCCAATTTACTTTCATATCTCTTTTAACTACATTGTAACTTTACATTTGTTTTTACAAACTTCTAGGCCTTTGTTAATATTGTCAAACTTATATTTCACCTTCCTTTTCTTAACAATTTTGACCAAGTCGAAATTCTTCATATTTACATAAAACTATAAACAAAAGTCTTTAGCACTATGTCCTAGGATTCTCTAATTGATCCTGTAAGTAACCTTCAATAAGAGACTAGAAGTTTTTTACCAAATTTTATAGTAAACACCTTGTTAGTGAAGGTTAATGTACAAGCAGAAGAATCAATAAGCTTAGCTGCAGAAATTAAGTTAACATGAAAAGTGGGAATGTAATAAACATTGAAAAGAATTAAGGAATTTGAGAGGTGAAATGTGACAATGATATTTGTGGATACAACAACAGTGCCATCAAGTAGCTTCATGTGAATGGTAGGAACAATGGAATGAAATTGAAAGTTATGAAGAATATAAGTAATATGATGAGTAACACATGTATCGATTACCCAATATACATGTGGCTTACCATCTTTGGAGGTAGTGATAGAGTTGAAATTAGGAAAGGAGGCGACATCAGTAGAAGTAGCAGAAGAAGATTGATGGTGTTGGAGTAAATGAAGGTTTTTTTGTATTGATTGTGAATGGAAGAAAGAGGGTGAGGATTATCAGGTTCAGAATCATTGATGTTATCATTGGCGGTGGTCTCAGCAACATTGTTTATGTAAGATTTGGAACTTTTGTTTTGGTAGGCAGGTGGATAACCATGTTTCATGAAACAGGTATCCACAATGTGATTGTTACGACCACAATGAGTGCAGGTGCGTTGGGGCATACTTCCACGACCAGGAGAGGATCTTCCACGACCACGTGAAGGAAAAGAAGTGCCATAAGCTCCCTCATAATTTGCATTAGGTTTAAAATGTATGCCCATAGGGGAAACATCAGTCAGATCATAAGTAGGTGTGATGGATGTGCATTCTTGACCAAGAACCATAGAGAAAGTTTTCTCTAACGAGGGTTAAGGATCTAATAAGAATATCTGGGAATGAACAGTGGAAAAAGTATCGGCGAAGCCTTTGAGAAACTTTATAAAACGATTTTGCTCTTTCTATTTGCGAAGATCGGAAGCCGCATCTTAAGTACAGGGAATTGCACAAGTGCAATCACGAGTTGGACGGAGATAATCGATTTGCTCCTAGAGAGAGGTGAGTTTGGTGAAATAGGTAGAAATGTCCAAGGTGCCTTGATTTAAATTGCTAAGATCATCTTGAAGATCAAAAACCTTGAAGATATCACCTTGAGAAAATCTTGCTTCCAGATTTTTTCAAACAACATGAGATTGATCAATCCCTAAAATCGATTGTACAATGTTGTCCAAAAGAGATTGGTGAAGCCATGAGAGTACCATATTGTTACATCGGAGTCATGGATCATACATAGTGTGACTGTTAGCAGGTTGAGCGAAGGTTCCATCGATGAAGCGAAGTTTTTTTTAGAGATCAAGGCAACTTTCATAGGTCTTGCCCAAGTATTGTAGTTGTTGTGATCGAGGGGTGGTGAAATAAAGACAATATAAGGGTTTTCGTTTGGGTGGAGGTAGTAGGGATTTGAGGGATTGGTGGAAAAGCCGGAAAAAGGAATTGTAGTCGTGAAAGGTAGGTAAGAATGATTTTATGCAAATTTAGGGTTTTCGAAAAAAAAGGGTTTTGGGATGAAAACAGTTCGAAAAAGGGAAGAAATTTGTTGGAGATGAAGATTTCAGATAGGGATTGATGATGATTATTAAGATTTAGGCTTAAATGCAATTTTGGTCCCTCTGTTTTTATTTTGTTTAGTTTTGATCCCCTATTTTAAAATCCGGAATTTTTGTCCCTCAATTTTTAGTTTTTTTGAGTTTTGGTCCCCCTATTTTAAAATCCAGAATTTCGGTCCCTCTATTTTCATTTTTGTTTAGTTTTGGTCCCCTATTTTAAGTTTTGTTTTGAATTTTAGTCCCCTTTTAATTTGGAACTAATTTAATAGGGAGACCAAAAGTTTAAAAATATGAAAATAAGGGAACAAAACTAAAAAAAAATGAAAATGGAGGGACAAAAAATTCAGATTTTAAAATAGGGGGAACAAAACTCAAAAAAACTGAAAATAGAGGGATAAAAATTTCGGATTTTAAAATAGGGGATCAAAACTAAAAAAAAATAAAAATAGGGAACCAAAATTGCAATTAAGCCTAGGATTAAAGAATGGAAATCTTGATTTTTGTGTGGGTAAGATCTTGATTTCTGGGTTTTGTGGGGATAAATGGTTGATGTTCTTGGTGGGTGAGATCGTGATTTCTGGGGAGAGAGGAATGAAGAGAGAGAATTGAAAAGAGAAAATGAGAGAAAGAGAAAGAAGTTTTACCAATGTTGTACCAAAGAGAAAAATAAGGAAATATGGAAAAAGGAATCGAATGAGGACACGTAGGAGGATGAGGGACAGTTGTGAAGCGAAATTTAAGGTGATCACGTGAAGAGGAAGGAAAAGGGATAGAACATGATACCATATCAAAACTTCATAGTTCCAAGAGAATTTAACCATTGGTCAATTTATTTAATTCTCAATAATCATTACCGTTGTTGTGTTTATAATCGGTAACAAACTAATTCCCTATAATAGTGAGAATTAATTACATATTAATAATCATTAAATTGAAGAATAATTGTTATTTAATACTATCTCCGTTTCAAAATAACTGTTATTTTAGAGAAAAAAATTTGTTTCAAAATGATTATCATTCTCACTTTTCAATGTAGTAATAATTGCTATTTTTTCAATTGTGTCATGTAATTATTAGTCTATGCACTATTTCCAACACATTAATAAGACTAATTTAGTAGTAAAAATGTACAGTAATATTTTATGACAATATCATTGCATTCTTTAATCTGTGTGCAAAAATCTTAAACGACTCTCATTTTAAAACAGAGGAAGTACAGTGGAATACATATTTCAACAAACTTTCTTCTTTCTTTCTAGCTTTCTATCCCCTCACAATCCCTAAAGCTAAGCAATATGTAAGAGCTCTAATTAAAAAAAAAAAAAAGAACTTTCTTATCATTTCATCCTAGTGTTACAATAATTAAATTATATTTGACTTCAAAAATAATTATAATTTTATTTCAAAAAATTAGTTTCAAGAATATGAATTGAGTTACTAAAGGTCAGTGAATTCAACCCCAAATTTAATAATGAAAGAAAAGACCATTTATTAAACTCATGCAATCTTTATATTGGTTATGCTTAAGTTTTATCTTATAAAACTTTTAATAAATAAATATTTACTTACATCTCTTAATATATTATTTCTACTACTATTTTTTTTATTATTCAACTTTATAATTTATCTAATGGGATTTTCCCCCTGTCTATGGTGAAAGGATAAAAGCAAAACAAAAATAATAATAGTAAAACAATAGTAAAATAAAAACCAATGATATCCTATGATCATCCAGATTTATTTATGCGACATTTATTAGGTTTAATGATCAATTCAATAAACTATAAAGACAAGTGCAACATATAGATAAACCGAAGAGACATTTAATAATAATTCTAATTTGAAAAATGTGAATTTTCACACTATAAATTAATCATACAATTTTTTTATTTTAACATGCAATTTTTTAAAAAATGACTAAAATTCTTAAATTTATTTTTGTTTTGGTTACTCTTCTTTTTAAATTAATTATTTTAACTAATGGAGCAAGTAAGTCCATTTTCTTTTTTTTGTTTTTCTTAAAACTTTCTTCTTCATCATAAACACAATATTTCATTCTCTATTACTAATACTTAATTGTTCTTATTTGACATTACAGAGGTTTTTATGTGCTTTCATGACTTAGATTGTCATAGAAAGTACTGTGAGCGTCCTCTAGTTGCAATGTGCTTGAAGCAGTTGTGTAGGTGTGTGTTTGATGCAGAATTAAGATGGTGAATAATTATGTGGTAATTTTAAGAGTATAATTGGATTTGAAATTATAATCTTGGTATATTTATGATTTTCATAACACTTCAAAGTTTGTCATACTTTTAAATTTAATTGATGAATCAAGAGAATATTATTGTATTTTGAAAGTGTTGTTAATTTGTTTTTTCTTGGAAGTTTTTGAGAATAATGTCACTAGACAATTTAACTATCCACTAGACAATATATAGTTATATGTAATATTATTCTATTTTTTTCATTTAATATAAATTTGAGTTCTGATATTTATTGAATTGAAGGCGTTGGAAATTTACCACAACTTATGAAGAGTTTTTATCAATCTTGATAAACAAGATTATTATCGAAACACAATAACAATGAAAAGAAATAAAAATTATGGAAGAAAGAAAATTAGAGTTTAACAAAATATAGAAGATGGTGATTTTTGCAAAGTAACTCTCTGCCCGCAAACTATGAAAAACTTATTCACTTTGCAACTGCAAAATTCTGTGAATTCAAGTCGTTACAAGAATAGGAGTTACTCCCTCTATTTATAGTTTTAGGTTAGCTTGCTCCCTAGGGCAAAGCCCAAAACACAAAGCCTAAAATATCCAATTTAACCAACACTACTAAAATATGCCTAAGTCAAAATCCTGTCGAACAACCTGCTTCGACATTTTTACACAAACACACACACACACTAGGCTAATTTCGACACATGCTTGTTTTTATCGAGCACTACCTGCTTCGACACAAGGAATTACATTCTCAATACACAACCAAATTCATTGTGTCAAAGCTATCTATTTTCATCATAACTCTTGGTCTTCTGAACACTTTGACCTACAATCCATTCGTCATGATATCTGCAATCTGATTCTCAATTCTACAGTGTTCCAAGTTCATCTTCCCTTCTGCTACCTGCTCACGAAGATAGTGGAACCTCATTTTGATGTGCTTGCTTCGTCCATGTGCTATCAGATTCTTCGCCAGATTGATAGCAGACATGTTGTCAATCTTCATGGTAATTGCTTCATGACTCTTCGCTGTAATCTCTTCGACCAGGTTCGCCATCCACTTTGCTTGACAAGCATAGAGAGAAGCAGCTATGTACTCTACTTCGCATGACGACAATGCCACTACTGGCACCTTTCTCGAACTCCAAGCAGCTGGTGCACCACCTAGCATAAACACATAGCCAGTTGTGGATTTTCATCCTCAGCATCACTACACCAACTTGAGTCGGTGTATCCCAGTAACTTGCATTATTTTCCTTCATCAGCTGCAGGAAAAATTTTCCATAGTTGGGAGTTTCTTTCAGATACCTTAGTATCCTTTTCATCGCTGTTAGGTGTACACCTTTGGCTTCTGTATGAATCTGCTTACCATACAGACACTATATGCTAAGTCAGGCCTTGTGTGACAAAGGTATCTTAGTGACCCAATAAGTCTTCTATATTGGGTTGGGCCGATATTATCTTCATCTGAATCTTTTGACAGTTGCAGTCTTGGTTCAGCAGGTGTCGAAGTCGAGTTGCATTCTTCTATCTCAAATCTCTTGAGAATTTCACTTGCAAATCTTCTTTGATGCATCATCAAACCTCTACTACTCGTGTATAATTCGATGCCAAGGAAATATGAAATGTCACCCAGATCAAACATTTCAAATTCCTTGCGAAGATCACCTTTGAAGTCTTCAATCTCTTTCTTGCAGCTACTTGTTATCAATAAGTCATTAACATAGAGACATAGTATTAACAATTCACTCTTGCTTCTTCTTACATATACTTCATGCTTAGTTGTGCACTTCACAAATTACTTCTCCCTTAGAAAGCTATCTATCTTCTTATTCCAAGCTCTTGGAGCTTGCTTAAGTCCATACAGTGCTTTATGCAACCTATATACCTTGCTTTCTTTGCCTTGTAATCCTAATGAAAAAACTGTTATGCTTTCATTGTCTTCCATCTGAAGCAATTCATAGGTTATTTTGTAAGTTTGTAACCTCACCTCTTTCACCTTTTTTGCGCCTCCAAACGATTTCTCCAGAATTTCCCATGCTTCTTTCGTTGATTCTACATTACTAACCTTTTCAAAATTAACTGGATCAACGCATTGATGAATTATAAAGAGGGCTTTATAATCTTTCTTCTTCAATTCTTTGTGTGTGGTCTTTTTTTGATCTGACGCGTTTTCTGCAAATGATGTTACTCCTTCCTTCACAAGATCCCAAAAATCTTGATGACAGAAGGCAACCTTCATCTGCTTGCACTAATTCTCATAATTATTGTTCTTGAGAATCGCAAGACTCGCCGAAAAATGCCCGTTTGGATGATTCATTGCCATCGTGATTTTCTTCCCACGAATCGCTCAGCTAATGCTCTAGATACCAGATGTTGGAAATCCACCACAACCTATGGAGAATTTCTATAAATCTTGATGAAAAAGATTATTATCGATACACAATAACAATGAAAAGAAATAAAAATTGTAGAAGAAAGAAAGTTAGGGTTTTGAAATTCTGGTATCAGATATGTGATGTCAAGTGCGATATCACAACATCAATATCTGTTGTATGAACAAGACAATAATAGTAATCAGAAAATGCACACAGAATTTGTTCACCCAGTTCGGTCTAACAACCTACATCTGGGGGCATACCAAGCCAGGAAGGAAATCCACTATTAGCAGTATCAAATTACAGACTCAACAAACCAGTTGAAAATCCACTAACTTAATCACTACCCAATGACCCTTCTATCTAAGTCCTCCCTAGATAAGAGACTTCATCTCACTCCCAATCATCGCAATGATGTCTAGCAGTCAACATCTCAGTCACTGCATCAACAGCTTGATTTCCAAAAACTCTCCAAACTCTCCAGAGTATTAAGTATCAAATGATTTGGCTCCTCATTGCCACTCGTATGCAAGTTTCTATGATGTTAAGCGATGTTAGCACGCAGAGAAAAATGTTAATTCTGAAACTAATACTGTAACTTATGTTTGTCTTGAAAATTTTATTAAAAGATATTTTGGCGGTTGAATTACCGATTTTATAATGCCAACACAAATTTTTGAGCATAGCTCAAAGGAGTCAGGGAACGTCATCTCATTGAGTATGCTTTTGAAACAAAACCCTGCTTCAACTAGGTCTTTTAAGGGTGGTATCATAGCTTGGTTCACGGTTTAAGAAACAAAGGATATAAGGCTTAAAGTGTGTTTGTGTCCACCCAATCTTTGAGATATTTCACTCCATTTTTGTTAACTGAAAAAAAATCACCCTGCCCCAGGTTAAGAATGAGGGTTTTTTGATTTGGAAGAAGAAAACTCATACTTCAAAGGTTCAAAAGGGTTAACGAGGGTTTATCTCCTTATATCTCCGGTGTTTAGGATTTTTGAAGTAATGCCTTATATCACCAGCAGAGTTTTATTCAAAAGCATACAACAAAAGATCTTACGTTTGGGATTTCATCATCCTCCATTCAATTCTCTGCCGAGGCAAGAGATTGGGCGACATTGGCATTATAAAATAGAAAAATCATTTTAAAACGAGTAAAACAAATGGATTTCTTCAAGACAAACATTATTCATTGCATCAATCATTCAAAATAACAAGTTCTTTCACGCAAATAACAATGCATTAACAAATAAAAAGCATCACACGCAAAAAGCAGTAAATTAACTAAAGCTTTGAGGAGTTCGTCTCAGTCTGAGCTTATGGTTTTCACATTAGGTCTAGAGTCTCAAAAAAACAAAACACCACTTCGCATTAGCCTTTGTACTTCACGCTTCAAAGGAAAACAGTCTTTGATGTCGTGTCTGGGCGCACCTTGATGGAAAGTGTCGCGGTGAAAATTAGATACCATAGTTATTAATGAACTAGGATCACATTTATTTCGACACCGACTTTGATTTATCCAAAGGAAAGGTTCAAGGTCAAAAACCTAAAAGGGGGAGATCTAAGGTTCGGGGGTTGGTTACGCCTAAGGAAGGTATTAGCATCCTAAACGTCCGTAGTACTCTACGGGAACCTCTCGTTTTATTATATTATTTTTATTTTTATATTTCGCTTGCTAAGGGTACTATGCTAAAGGTTGAGAACCCTATGGGTTAGTATCTAAGTATACTCGATAAGGCATCGCACCTTACGCCTACGTATCCTCGGGTGTAGAATCAGAGTATGCGTAGTTCTAAGAAGAGGAACTTCTTGACGGGGTCAAGGATCCAAGAGGGAAGTAAAGTTTTGGGCAAAACCTTACATAGATTACGGTGACTCTAAAGTTGTAGGATGGTCCAAGAGGGGTGGGTAGGTTTGTAAATGTTCATGGAGGACATTTACTCGCAGTATAAAAACTCCGATCCTAAAGCTAAGGTTTTTAAGTGTCTACAACGAGACATGGAGTACGAAAACTCCGAATTTAAGGCCAAGGGGTCTAAGAGTTAGTCTTATGACGGTTTAGTCAATATTAGTGACATTTCTTTGGATTTAAAGGGGAATATAGCCGATATAAATAATTTAAAAGTTAATTACAAATAAGGTATAATATTTCATGCAATTATATTATGAAAGTAAAGCATAAAATCATGATTTAAACTTCAACATATAAGGCAAACAAATAGCATTCAAACAAGACATTCAAATCATGCATCATATATGTATTTGCGGAATCAACGAGATTTAAGCATGCATTTAGAAAATTAGAGACGAATACGGTATAAGAGGTTATGAGTTTATTTTAATTGAGAAAAGAACATGATATAAGTCAAAGGATTATTATTTATTATTATTTTTTAATTGATAAGAGGATTAATTCTAAATGACCTTATAAAAAAAAATTCGTATTAAAAATTTATTAAAAAAATTGTGCCAGAAAAAAATTTATTATAAAACCCATATATTTTTTCTTTGATGATATATTTATATAAAAAGCTGCGTTATTATTAAAATTAAAGTTGTTTTACAAAAACCAAATTAACTTGTTATATAAAAAGTATAATGTTAAGTTAAAACAGAAACAAAAAAACAAAATATTTTTATTATGATAACAAAAACAAATTGTATTTTATTTTATGACTAATATCAGATTACATTTTATTTTTAACAAATTAACTTTTATAACAAAAAACAAATTATGTTTTACTTAAAAACAGATTATCGATGTTAGAAGCAAAATGGCCAAAGCAGATGAAGCACAAACAGTCCTCCTCTCTCGTTCGTACCCACCCTCATTCATCTTTCTCAATCAATCGATTTTAACGAAAAATCCCTTTTTTGAAACCCTAATCGGCGCAAGCATGTATGATCGACGGAGGTAAACATCAAGACAACATATTTCAGAAGGATAATGACAATTTAACATGGATGCGGGAAACGAAAGGTAAAAGAAAGGGATTTAGGATTACCTATCGGAGACCCTCCGATGGGGCTTTAACGGAGGCGCGAGAGCTGAAGATGGATCCTTGTGATGCTCCAGGTGATATCCTTCTTTATCCGTGCCTTCGTCTATGCTTGTTGCATGCTTCTGAGTTCTCTGGGCGATGATGAACACTTTTGGTGTTCTGAGCCTCGATCGTATTGTTTAGAATGCGTGGGATCCCCGTTGTTTTTTCGTCGATTTTTCTGTGTGTATTCTGCTAAGACCTTGTCCCTTTTTATAGGCCGATGATGAATTAGGGATTTTTGAAAATCTTGAATGCTGATTGATAATGTGTTAAATGATTTGATCTTATTTGATTTTGATTTGGGAAAGGTTTTGAAGGGTTTGAAAGCTTGATATGATCTGATTGTGATTTGAATTTTTGATGCCCTGTTGCTGACTGTTTTCCAACGTGTCTTTAGTGAATGATTTTGGAAAGTTTTGAATTGTTTTGAGTGATTTGATACGATTCACTTGGTTTGCTGATTTGGAAAGTTTTTTCGAATTTGAAATTTGAATTTGTGATACGGTTTTAATCTGGAAGATCCAAAAAATTGTCCGCTTTTGATATGATCTCTTGTAATAATTGAGTTGAATGCTCTGATTAATCCAAAATGGAAGGAATTGATGTTGGCGGCGTCTTTACGATGTTGCCCTCAATTCTTAAATTTGAAGATGATGAAATCTCTCTGATTCAAAAATATCTCTGAGGCCAAATACGACTATTTGAAATCGGTTTGAGTGAATTTGAAAACTTGCCAATATCGTGATTGATTTCATATTGAACATTCTTCCTGATTTTCCTTGTTTGCACGATTTTATTTCCAGCTTACATATCAATGTCTTTTATCTCTTCACTTATTTCTCATTCAATGGCCCTTCCATGATTGTGATCTGAATATTGAAATATGCTGTTTTAGTTTATTAATGCAGGTATTGGACTGAGATTCTGATTGATTCTCCATCTTGCCAAAGTCATGGACATCAACCTACAGTGTTTACGATGGAATTTTATCCAAGAACATCAACTTCTTGCAAAGTGGACTTCAGAATTTGACACAGACTTCTCGATGTATTCCGTTGCCTTTTTTAACATTGATGCTTTGTAATCACGAGAAATAATCATGTATCCTTGAATGCTTTGACCTGAATTTTTGGCTTTTGCTTTGGACAGGTTGGTAATGAAGGGTCGCACGTAGCCAAAGGATTCTCTGCAATGAAGGGAGAAAAATTTGAATGATGGTGGGTGGTATTTGTGTGGTCGCGGCATGGTGTAAAAGTGCCTATTCAGGTATGTTGAATTCCAGCTTCTTATGCGTGATCCGATAGTTTGTGGCCCTATTCGTGTGACTCGTAACAAATGTGACGTGAAAACCAGTTTCCTGCCTTGCAATAAACACTTCGGTGCCATTAATTTGTCTGAGTCTATTTTATTATCAGTAGCAGTCAATTTTGTTTAACCAATACGAATAACTGACTATGCAGCAGCCATGGCCTCGAATGAAATCCTTTTGGTTTGTTAAGTTTGATTGTATCTATCAGATAAGAGCTTGTCATCAGTTGCTAATGGCTTGAATTTGAACAAAGTTAGTTTGCCAAAAGAGAAATAAACACCGTTTGAAATCAGTTCCGCCTCGGAAGCATTATTCTAGCCGTGCCTTGACACATTCCATTGGAAGTGCTTGTAGTAATTAGTTATTTGTGTTCTTGGTTTCTCCTTGTTGACAGGTATCTGCAGCTTTGATGTTCAAATAATGCACTCGTCTAAGTAAATCAGGGGCTACTGAGGTATGTTGAGGTTGATTTATTTTCTTGAATTTACTGTCGAGCTCCACTTAAATCGTGTTCTGTTTGTCGGCAGCAACCAGGTGGTGGGCTTGCTTCCTTAGGAGTTTTCATGTACGCGACATTCTGGAGTAACGGTTGGAGGCTGGTGAACTAGTACCAGCAGTAAGAGGCATTGCGTTGTCGCAGGATACCTTGAGGGTGTTGCTGAAGCAGGTTGTACGTGCCATGAATTTTACTTGAATCATGTTAGAGTTAGTTAATTTGAATGACTAGTGCAAGTACAGTATGCTTAGACGACCTTATAAAATACAAAGGCATTTTGAAATGCCGTTCATGATTGCCTTGTCTGTTACCTCATTTCGGCGTTGATAAAGTTTATGGTGACCAGGTTCTTAATGGATATGTTGCTCTGATCAGTAAGTCCTTCATATATTCCTATGTGAACTCTTGTAGTGTGCTGACAAGTTCCCAATTTTTCAGGTGCAAATCTTGTCGTAGTTTTGGAATTTTGTGGCATAGATCCTGCACGGCCGTATTCCAAAGTCGCAATTGAAGTGGGCTTCTCGGAAGCGTCACCCATGGTGATGTCTAGAAGTTACTTGGCAAATGAGCAAAACTTTAGGAAACCTGTGGAGTAATGTAATTGAATCCATGACGTGACAGTTATGCTTTGGCTATCCTTGTAACTTATATTTCAGTCTGTACCTTTGGCAATGAAGGCTTTGAATTGTAAACACTTACGAGCTCATGTCTTCTTGTAATTAATTTTGGCCAATAGCAGCAATATTGTTGTTCTTTTTCAATTTTGTGGCTGCCAAAAGGGATACTCCTTGATGATGGCGTAGGGATACGTATGAATTAACATTACTGTATGTGACACGTCATACATTGCATTATGATCGACCAGGATGTTCAACCATTTACGTGTACTTTCTTTTTTCTTTTCACTGTGCTTCCAGCGTGAAGAATAAATATAGTACCTTATAGTGACTTTGATTTGAGTTTGGAGTCCTACAATTTTGTGAAACACATAGATCCTGGAATTGACATAATTTGAACATGTTGCACCCATTGGCGATAACTTGAATATCAAGATGATGGCATGACTTGAATTTTAACATGCTTATCAATTCTAATCCAACCAAATTAAATCAATTGAATTTGAAACATTATTATGCCACGGGGAATCCATAAACCAAGCCATGCCACCTTGCCACCTTAATCCAACGAAATCACAAACCCCTCTTTTGCACCATGACTTGTTACTTGTGTTAAATCCGTTGTTTTAAACAGACTCCTTTGTTTGACGGCTTTGAGAAAGAAACGACTCTAGAACTTGAGAAGAACCAAAGAACTAATTTCAAGTATCCTTAGTTGAAATAGTGATGATGCCTTGATCACACACTCTATCATCTTGATCTTAGAGTACTGTGAAGATTCACAAACTACCAAAGCTCGATTTCTCAAAATATAGCCAGCAAGTCCATTCAGGATATCCTTAAAGTGTTGATCCAATAATGACCCAAGAATGACGAAAGAGTTCTAAAAAATGGAAGCCCAATCTATTAGAAACCACATGACCATTTTGAGTCAGGCGCAGCTGGTCACACCCTGAAATGCTTAACTTGGAAAATGAATACTGTCTCCACTTGAAATTACTGCGCTTGCACAAACTGGTTAGTAGCAATAAACACGCACACAAACTCTACTATGCAAAAGAAAGGTGGGGATCTTAGGGTCAAAAATTAGGGTGCGACAGAAAGCACAACGAGCTTCGGGCTTATACCACCACAGGAGGTCCTCCGGGATGGGCGACGGAGCTCGTGTCTGCACCAGATTCCTTTGTATCAAGTACGGATACAATTTCGTATAGGTCATCAGAATCAGATCAAACTGTCTTTGAACACGGTTTTGATTGTTAAATGATGGACAGACCTGTAGTTGATAAGCAAGAGTGTTGGTGACATGAGATGTAGCAGCAATATGCTAAGGTCGCTAATGCCTTCTTCTAGATAGGTCGTGATGCACAACACTTACTTCTTGCTCCTTCCTTTTGAGCAAACCTTCTCTAGGATCCTTAGAGCTGTTAGGAATGTTACTGGGAACCGTAAAAATGGGTATTGGCGTGACTTCAGAAATCATGGTCCTTTGAAACGGAGTCTGAGAAATATAAGGAGACGGTTGACTTCGGGCAGCAATCAGAGTTTCAACCAAAGCAGAGAGCCTCTCCACACCAGCCCTCAAAGCAGTCACTTCCTTGCGGAGTTCACGATTTTCTTTCTCAATGTTATCCATCCTTCCTGCGACTGGCTCGAGTATTGTATCGATAATTCAGCTTGACTGGGAAGAGAAACACAAATGAGAACCTGGAATGTGAAGGAATGCAAATGTAAATGAGATGCAACAAGATTCATGGAACTCGGCTATTTATAATCATCAAGGGATATCAAGAGGCTCGTTTTTTTTACTAAAATGATTACAACCATTAGTATCGGAATACTAAAAGATTGATTTATTACAAAATTGATTACAAACGCGTCTGTACGTCTTACAAGAATCATGACATAAAAGCTAAATAAAAGCTAGTAATGATGGATCTAAGGAGATTCTTCCAACGGTCCTCCTTCGAGTCGCTTGAATTCTTCTTCCAATTGAGCTTCCAAGGCATTGACTGAGGACGAAAGTAGGTTAAGTCCAAAATTTCCCCTTTTGTAGTCAGATTTGCTCGAATATTAACCGAAAAATGGATACTTGTTTTGAATTAGTAATTTCATTAGCTGAGATTATTCTTCAAGAGTCAGCACCAATAGTTATAGGTTGGGTCATAAACTGCAATAAAGTTGATAGAAGTTCCTTATCAAGCTTCCCATATCTGGTCTTGAACTTTTCTTTATCTGTTAACAAGGTCTCCATTCTCCTTAGATCGTCCAGATCATGACTCTTATAAGTGTATTTCAAAGTTTTTTTCAGAGTCCATGATATCCCTATGATGTTTTCAAACAAAGCTAAGTTCCATGAATCTTTATGATATGATGCTAATGAATGCAGGGATGCAAACACACAAAGCACAAAGCACACACAAGCAATCAAACAGACAAAGAGTCCTAGGTTTGAAAGGTCTTGAGCATGGAGCCAAGGTCTAACCATCCCAATAGGTGTGTTCTACGGTTTCACATGTACTTGTCGAACGGGTTCTACAGAGTTCCCAGCGTCTATAACCCATCTTTCAGATATTATCAATTTTCCAAATCACTTGGTAGTCAATAATATTCTCAAGAGAATCTCGTCTGAGTGTAGTATCGCGTAGCAACTAATTCAGGAATAGACTCCCTCATAGTCCCCGTACTACATCCTAATATACCAAGTTGGGTTAAAGGTAACTACGGTCCTCAGCCTCAATAGCCTTTAGTTCGAAATAATATCGTCTTCACGAATGGACTCATTGAACAATATCAAATTCGAGAGGGCCTAAACTGAGTGGTGAAGTCTCAATTCAACTTCTTCAGGAATCGACTCCCTCAAAGTCTCCTTGAATTCTCACCGTCCTATCATAATTTTCACTCAAGTCCGGGTGTAGGACTTATCTCACCACACAAAGTGACAACCCTGCACACAGAAAAACCAAGCAAGCATAACACAGATATAAACATATAACAAATAACATAATTAAACAAGTTAGGGGGAACCCTCTTATGAGAAATCCCCAGTGAAGTCGCCATTTCTGTCGCGGTGAGAATTGGATACCATAGTTATTGATTAACTAGGATCACATTTCTTTAAATGTTCACAACCGTCTTTGATTCATCCAAGGGAAGGGAGAAAGATCGAATTACCCACAATGCAATGCAAATGTAAACTAAGATTCTAAAGTTCGGGGGTTGGTTATACCTAGGGAAGGTGTTAGCATCCTAGATATCTGTAGTACTCTACAGGAACCTCTTGTTTTACTTATGTTATTTGTTTTTGTTATCTGTTTACTAAAGGGTTAAGGGTAGGGAGCCCTAGAATTCTATTCCTAAGCATGCTCGACAAGATATCACATCTTGTGCCTACATATCCTGTCGGGAAAAGGAATCAGAGCACATGTAGTTCCTCTCTGAAGGATACTAAAGTTGTTTAAAAGTTTAGGAGAGAAGATGAGTCATCATCTTAAGAAACCACCACAGTTTTTTGAAAATTGTTTGTATTTTGTGGGGTATGGGATTGTATGTCCCTTCTTTGAGATGATTCACATCTAATTCTCTTGTGTGGAGAATTAGGTGAGCTAAAGTTTGATTGATTTTAAGGGGGACTAACTTAACTTAGGAGGTATATCCTAAAGTTGTCTAATAAACTTATCTTAAGGGTGTAAAACCTAAGGGGAGGTATGATGCAAATGAAATGCACCATGCACAATAATTTGATTATCATGCATGAGATTTTCCCTTGGATATTAATGCAATTAATTATATTAACGTTTAAACGAGAGTGCTAGCAAAGTGGGCTAGTCTTGTGTATGGTGACCAAAGGTTGGTAGCGATGCCCAAAGGCGATCAACTTACATAGGTGGAAAATGGCTCGACGTTGGATCGAGAGTTTTTACTATTTTGAAAGGTTTAAGGCACAAAAGCACGCATACATCAAGTAAAAAGATAAACACACAAATGCATAAGCTAGTGGCACGATATCAAAAGACTAAACTTATTCCACACAAACGTACTATTAAGCGCGAGGGATCCCAAGAGACTAGTTTATTCGGAAGAGTGTTTGTTAATTTTAAAGGGGAAATTGAAAGGTTTATATTTATTTGAGACTCGCTAAAGATTATTAGCAGTTTGAAAAAAAGTTAAAGGTTTTCTTACTAATAAAAAGGTTTTAATCATTCTAAAAAAGTTTTTTAATATTATTTTTTAGTTTTAAAGTTATATTGAAAAAGAAAAAAAAATTAAGAGAGTTTTCTTATTAAAAAAAGAGTTTTAATTTTATTTTAATAAATAAAAGTTTTATTATAAAAGGATTTTTAAAAAGGTTTAACAAAAGTTTTAATTTATTAATTTAGTTATACTTTAATTAAAAAGGATAAATTAATATGAAAGAAGTTATATTTTTATTAAAGATTAAAAGGTTTTACTTATTTTAATTAAAAATAAAATTAGATTTTGATTATTATAAAAAAGATAGGTTGAATTAAAAGATATAATAAAACGGAGGGATTCCACGCGCACAAGGGGGAGAGGGTCCATCGCGGACCCTCAGATCATAGCTACTGGATGAAATCCTAGCGAGATCAAACGCAAGTGATGGAGGGTGCATGGTGTATGTTAAGTGTGTGCGGTGTACAGGATAATGCATCCAAAATAAAAACAAAAGAAAAAAGCTCTCTCATCCTCACTCGGACTCTCTCGTCTCTTCCTCTTTCTTTTCTCCCAAAAATAGGGTTGGAAACCCCAGCGGCTGCCGCTACCCAAAACGGTTCTCTCATCTCTCCCGTCTCTCTCGATCAAACAAACAAAGTAGAACCCTAATCCCACACAGTCCTGATACCCCAATTCACTATGATTTCACGATTACATATTACATCAGATTGCAAAAATAAAAGACGGAAAAGAAAAAAAGGCCGGTGACAGCTGCAAGCACGCCGTGAATGGCTCCTCATTTAGGGAAGATTCTCCATCTTTACCTCTCGTGTGATTTTGTTTGCCTTCGTATTGTTCTGTCTCTTTTCTGAATTTGGAACTGATGGATTGCGTATGAGATTGGTGTTTTGTATGAGGTGATGATGAACGAGTGAGTTTTTGAATCTCTGTACTTTCTGTGGGTTTGATGATGGAATTTGTGATTTTGGTCAATGTGGTTGGGTAGCGTTTTTTCGTGTGATTTTCCTTCTAGGGTTTGGTATCTGATGGAATTTTGGTTATGCAAGATATGATATTTGGAGAATGATTTTTTTGATGAGTGGGTTTTGGAATCGTGATGTTTTGCTGGTGAGTTTTTTTTTAATTTTTGATGAATGGTTTTCTTGGTTTTCGGGTATGATGAAGGTATGAATTGATGTGAGTTTTTGGTGGTTATTGTTTGAATTTTGAATGGAATTTTTTCTCCCCCTGATTGTGTATGAATCTTTTCTTTTATAGATGACCTGAAACTCTCTTGAATAACCCGCTATGATGATGATTTCCTTTTTAGTGTGAACATGTTTGAGCTTGTTTGGAATGTCATCGATGACTGTTTTGGAATGTCTTTAACAGTTGTCTGGAGACTTTCCTATCTTGTTTGGGAAGGTGTTGTTGGTGGTGTCTTAAAGATATTGCCCAAAATTCCAAATTTGAAAATGATGAAACTTTATTTTTAATTCTACGAAGCTTTATGATTTGTTAGTGATGATTAGGAAATAAGCATCCTTGTCTGAAACGAATTTAACCTTGTTGTGGAAATGTGATTGATGATGATGTTTCTGCCTGTTTTGGAAAGGATTGGAATTGTGATTGATACATTTTGATTTGGAAAATTGATCTGACCGTTGCCCTGTTTGAATTGTCCACTTCGGTTTTTGGAAAGTTATGCTGGCGGTATCCCTTTGGGATATTGCCCATAACTTCAATTGAAACATGATGAAAACCTTCTGATTTCGAAAAAAAACTGAGGCCTACTCTTTCCCTTTTAGTTCAACGTGCTTGTAACTCAATGAATAGCTTTCTATTATCATGTAATCCTTTTTCTGAATTTGTCTGACTCGTTATGATTCCCGATTCTTTCCCTTATTTCTACCATATAACCATACACGCATTATTTTCAATGCTCTACTTGATTTTTGCTGAAAATACTAATATTCATATGGCTTGTAGCTTGTAGGTAGTTTGAATGTTGGCTTTTTGGTCTGGATGTCTGCGGTTGGATGGATGAATCTGGGTACCTGTTCTTATTACAGTACGAGAGGTTTTTGTTCTTTCATTTCTCTTTCAATGCGCATATGACCTTGGTTTAAACCAGGATATTCCCAACTAAGAATAACACCAGATATGCTCAATTTCACGTTACCGTCTTCATGATTTCGTGACGTCTTTGGTACAGCTGTGATTCAGGACTTAGCAAATTGACATTCTCTTATGTTTACAGTAAATAGAGTTCCAGCTTTGAACTTCCGCAAGCATTTCAACATGGGGACCTCATACTCAGAACATGGGCTCTTTGTTCCAAGAAATCTTCAACAAGTATGGTATAATCCAGGGAATCATTACACTGCTTCTCGCCGGAACTAAAAGTTATTCAGCTCGTTTTAGAGTTCTGTCCTTCCCTTGGATACAATGGCACCATTAAATGCCTGAAGTATCTCTCCGCACCAGCACGGTTAGTAAATTCACACTAAGATTGATATGTGTGGTGGTGATGGATTATTCGTATCTTCACAATGCCGTTTATTTCTTTGTTGAGAATTCTGACCTTTTGATTTTGTTTTGAGCAGGTTACGGATATGGTGGCGGTATCATCCTTGCCAAGTCTAACTTGATGGCAGCCTGATAGCAGAAAAGAGCCCTCACCTATGGCTTCTGCTGCGAGAATCGAAAATGCATCTCATAGTTCAAAATGTCTCATGACGTAATGGCAGCTTTGATAGATGTCTCGGTGAAAAATACAGTGAATTTTCTTCCAATGATGTAGCTGGACGGTGTACTTCGAAAGAAGACACCCAAGGGAAGTTCCACTGGCCCAAAGCATGCTGAAGTTTAGACTCAAAGTGAACTCCAAATTCTTAGCAGCAAATTATAGTGGCGAAGGTGTAGTTTAGGAAGTAACAGTGAATGAGTGACGTCATAATCCTTCATTGTATTCAAAATTTCTTATATGAGCAAAACTGATTTTATTTCCATCTCACTGCTTTGTTAATGAATGGAGAACCGAATTAAGGCCATAAGAACAAAATCTATTATTGTCAATCCAATACGAACTGAAAATGATGTAGGACGTCTGAGCATGGTATTGTAATATACTTCATATATGCACATGTAACCCACTACTGTTGTTTGACCACGTTGGCCACAAAATTATACCAGCAGTGTGCATGGACTCAACATACGGTGCACTAAAGCCATCATGTGCAATTGCCTTGGCTATTATCACTTGATGACTTCCTCCTTTGGACTTGTGAATTCCAAGTGAACTTTGATTTGGAAACTTCATCTTAAAATTGAACTTTTTATTGAATGTGTTAATTGGCAAGGAACTTCCCAATTTGTGGAAATTTTTGGACATGAGCATGAATTTTGAAACCTTGGAATCTTGGTCTTGAACTTGAATATCGTGGATCCACTTAAACTTTCAAAGTGAAATTCCTTGAATGTAAATACTTGAATCTCATAATGATTTGATGTTGAGTCTTGTACGTTTTGATGAGATTTATTCACATAAGATCAAATATTCATAATTTTTCCGAATTAAGCTTGAATTCTTGAACGAGGGCCAATAAGATGCATGGTTTACAAACTATCAAAAGTCCAAACTCCTCTATACGGAAATCCAACCAGTCTTCACACGACTATGCTCAAAACCAAAAGATAGGAAGCCCTAATCCTCCTTGGGGGAATCTCTGAGAAATCAGAGAACCTCTACGGACTCACACACAACCTTCAAGACCTTGAATCTTCTGCATCAAGCACCTGTGTTCACAAATGAAACAAACAAGCCAAAATCTAGATAAAGCGGGGATCTTAGGGTCAAAAATTAGGGTGCGACATAATCCAAATTCAAAAATCTATATGCTTTAATGTTAGTACACAACCTATAATAGTGCATATGATCCCTCGAGGATCCAACTTAGTCTTTTTTTATTCTTTTTGCTATATTTTTTTGTTGTCGTGTACGAGGTGCAGAACTTTCATGTATAATGCCATATTTTTCACAATATGCATCAAATTAGATAAATACTCTTCACCCCTATCACTCATAAGGACTTTAATACTTCTATTTAATTGATTTTCTACTCTCGCTTTAAAATTTTAAATGAATTAAATGCATCATCTTTAAGATTTAAAAGATATAGATGTGTGAACCTAAAGCAATCATCAATAAAAGTAATGTCACTTTTATCATTTAATTATATTGTGTCACATACACAATTTTTTTCATTATCAATAAAATAGTTAATAATTATTTTACTTTGAAGCTACACGTCCACTTGAATATATCTAAAATATATTCGATGCATTAAATATTTAAAGCAACCAAAAATCATGAACATAACTTATTTTATAGAGATTTAAACATGAAAGTCATATGCACCATATTAACTAACATTCATTATAATTTATTTATATTCTCTTAAAATAAACATTTTTTATTGCGTAATTAACATATGCATATATGTATTAGTTCTATGTTTAACAATGTTTTATGTTGTAAGAATCACATTAAAAAATAGACAATGAACCAAAATCATTATTATTTTTTATAATTCTTTTCCATAAATATTTGTCAACTTTCAATAATAAAAAAATATAAATTACTTTTAATATCAAGATTATCAAGAAATAATATTTTTATATTAGCATGCACATATAATAAAAGATGAATAACTTTAAATGTAATAAATTTGTACACAAACAATAATACAAATGAAGGAGACTCAAACAATATTTTTTATACCATTTTATGTTTCTAATACATGCACCATAAATTCACATTCATAATAATTTTTAAATTATTTTATCCACAAATAAATGTTTTATTCATATTATGATATTTTAAGTATTAATTTTAACTCAATATAATTTTTTTATAGAATAAGACTCAAATAAATGTCAAAATAACACTTAAACTCAAATTATTAACTTATTTTAATGGTACATGCATATTGCTTTCTCATAAATATATAATACATTTATCGGTCACTTATCTTTATCCATTTTTCTTTCAATGCACTAGACATATTAACAACATTTCAATATATTTAATATCAATATAAACTTTGATAAAAAATAATTAATAACCAACAAAATTTACATGAAAGAGTAATATAATATTACATGTTAAATATGTACCTTTCGCCATGGTAATAAATAAATAAACATGGATTTTATATCTTTCACCATCATAGATAATTGATGTCAAATTTTTTTAAAGTACCAGTCTTTATTATTAATCACAAATAAAAGATCTTCAAGGTAGTCAAAAGGAAGAATATATTGTCTTGCTTCATCACTTTGATGCTTGAAACAGAAACCTTGGTTGTCTTTATATGTAATACTATAAAATATTGTTAGAAAATTAATTTTAAATTAAATGGATTCAGACTATAATCATGAATGAATCACTTTTTTTATAGTAAAACATTCTCAAATGTCTTAAAGTCAACGCGCAAAAATACACAGGACAATTCAACCTATTTTGAGTTTGCATAAAATCGATGAAAAATCGAATGTAAGGAAGAAGAAATCTGACATTTATAATGAATAACATGTACTTTTTGTTATATCTTTTTATGAATTCAAAATTATGAATTTATAGGCCAAGTAGTTTTATTTTACAAGGTTGCGACCCTTGATAAAACACACAATTTCAACAACAATTTTTTTTACCAAGTGTTGTAAATTTTTTCCTACTGCAAGACTTCTTACGTGCTGCCTATTTCGATTGTTTACTGCTACAATTTACGAAATATTGCCTATATCGAATTCAAAAAAACAAACTGTTTTCTGCAACACTTCAGAAAACGTTGTCTATTTCCAAATTCAAAATACAAATTACCTATTGCAACACTTCACAAATATTGTCTATCTTCAAATTCAAAAAATAAACTTCACTTGCATATTTTTTGTCATTTTAAAAAGACACACATAATCATTAATTATTTTTATTAATTACAACATTGAAATTATCCATTAGGCAATCTATTATTATATATGATATAAATTATTTTACTTTTTCATTTAGCATTTTTTTTATGAGAGTAGCAGAATTTTTTTTTGTGATGATAATTAATTGATAGAATCATTTACATAAATTAAATGACAATTAAATATGAATTCAATAGGAGAACAAGGGATCTTCGATCTAAAGTACAAAGAGTAACAATACAAACAAAGAGAATTTCAAGTTTCGTCGAACTAAACACCTCTTCGTATTAGATCGAGCACCACCCAGACCAAACACACCCTTTACTAGCTATGATAACATCGATATATACTTCAAAACTGTAAGTAAACAAGAATAATTATTTATAAAAGTCAATATTATTAGATTAATGTTTACACAAGAATTTGAACTCTAGCTAACTCTCACAATTATATGTATAGATTCTTAATTATTATGACTACTTCGTCTACTGTTAAAAAACAAGAGAAATAAACCTAAGTAATATTGAAGTAGTGCCACATATACATAAGTTCGTGAAAATAATAGTCAAAATAACTAATTATATTAGCTAATGCCTCATAATTTATAATTAGCAAAATCATTTGAATAAAATCTAATGACAAAGAAATATGTTTGACATTAATTGTTTTATATGACTAATAGAATTTAACATAAACATTCAATATAACATCATGTTTTGTATTTTTTTTTGGTACGGAAAAAATCAATAAACTTTTTTTTTACATTTAACTATGTTGGCACTTTAACAGTCAAACAATCATTTGCACCATCCAATAAAAATATAAATAGAAAATAAATATAAAGAACAACAAAGAAAATATAAAAAAGTTTGAATTAGTGAAACCTAGAGTTTCTTTTAATGTTAAACATATTTTCAATAAATATGAGGTGAAACACAACAATTGACATTACAAAAAGCGATGAGACCAACTGCAAAAATAGAAAAAATGAAACAAATGGGTTGTCCTAAGCTAGATTGTATTCTATATAAATTGTTTGGTTAGGAATTAGAAATAGAAGATGAAGTGGTTAAGTTGTGTCTCACAGCGATAAAATAATACTTTTGATGCGATAGAATAAGATGGACATGTAAGGTTAGTACTCAAACACTCAAGTTAGTGAAAAAATCAAAAGTAATGTGAGTGTGAGAATAAATTTGAAAATCTGAAAATACACGCTTCTACCCTTATATACTATGAGCGCTTGAAACCGTTTGCGAGTGATGTGACATGTTGTGAGGTCAACCATATGATTGAGTTTGGACGGTGATTGATGCACTAGAGGGCAAAAGCACCTACTTTTAATCAGAGTGGAGGGCTACCTCTTGTGTGTGCCTTTTAACTTATAATTTGATTTTGGGCCTTTTGCCATGGACCTTGCAGATGATCCAAAACAATTGGCCTCATAAACTCTTGTTCCTATTTTGTAGAAGAGGGTTACTTTTCCGACCAATAGGGTTTCTTCCCCACCATGGTGAAAAGTCACAACTTCCCCTAGCATCCGGAGATTCATCTCAGGACGCACTTTTTTTTACACACACTTTAGCGCAAATGGACGACCCACCCTTATTTTTCCAAAATTTAGTCCGGAGATGCATCTCCATATAACATAAGTGTGAGTTCGGAGATGCATCTCCGTAAATACCATTAATTCAAATGTTAGTGAGTTTTACGGAGATGCATTGCCGAATGTTTTATGAACTATTTATGGATATACATCTCCGTATTTGTACCTAACAGAATTTTGGGTGGATTTTTTATGTGACTTTCTGGTTTTATTACAGGTGCAATGGATGAAAACAACCAGGATAGAATTAAGCTCAGTCCTGTGTTACGACACACATTCGTACGACGTGAGAGGGCCAGAGGCAGGGCTACGAGTTAATGTCACCTCTTTTGATGGTTCAAGAGGTCGAGATTCACAACCATCTTGTTCTACTTCACATAGCCACCTGTCTCACGCATCTACTTCACGGGGCCACGCGTCCCTATCTCACGAAGCCCCTAAAGCCTCTAAAGTCTAGGAGGAACCCAATGTTAATTCTCTTATAGATAGTTACTCCAGGAGGCCCATTTGACACCTCCTTACTTCATCTCTATAGAGACCATGTTGATAGGCATGTATAGGAAGGAGAGAGATATTTATTTACCTTTGCACTACATCTGTTTTAAACTAATTTAATATCGACTAATGGTGATATTTGGTTTTTTAATGGAGCGTCCATGTTTAAAATCCGTAAATCACAGAAGGAAGATATTGGATTTGAAACATCCAAACAATGATTGGTTCAAGAATATTATTCGCTACTATAGTCTTGTTGGTTTATTTTCTATTTGTATCCTACAATAAACCATGACATACATGCGACATTTATAGAGAAATAAAATTCAAATACGTCAATTTTCCACCTTTTTATTGACGAAATAACCATCACCCTGGATGATGTCTCATGCCTCTTGCATCTTCCCATAAAGGGAAAATTACTGGACCACGAAAGGCTCGACCGAGAGGAAGCCAGGAGATACTGGTTACATATTTGGGGGCTGACCTAAAAAGGCTACAAATGTTGTAATTAACTCCATAGGTGCTCATGCTAGATTTAAATGTTTTGAAGAGCTCTACAAAGACCATCTGCATATGGTGTTGGATGCTAAAAGTGATTGTTGTACCCCAAATTTTACCCTCCAATATTCTGATCATTTGCATATCCTTTTCATTAGTCTCTGTTTTCGCATTTTAGTAAACATATCAATAATCATGCATTTTTTTGTTAGAATTTAATTTGTTTTATTTCTTTTTTTCACTAACTATTTTCAGTTATCTTTTTTAATTATTTTTTAGTTTTATTATTATTATTTATTATTATTATTATTATTAATTTTATAATTATTAGTTTTATTATCATTATTAGTTTTATTATTATTAGTTTTATTATTACTAAGCTTTATTATTATTATTATTATTATTATTACTTTTATTTTGTTTATCTTTATGGTAAGTGGGGACCACTACAATACAAACACTTCACATGGATTGCCAACTTGGATTTATCAATGGCCAAAAAGCATTCTTACACTTCATTTATCAATGGCCAAGAATCATTCTCATAAAGTCACATGGATTGCCAACTTGGATTTATCAATGGCCAAAAAGCATTCTTACACTTCAATTATCAATGGCCAAGAATCATTCTCATAAAGTCACATGGATTGCCACATCAACACTCCCACTTTATTCACACTATAAATAAGATCTCTCATTCTCTCATTTCACACACCAGATTCACCCCACACAAAGGCTGAATACTCTCTTAATTTTCTCCCTCAATTATTCTTGCAAATTTTCTGGAGAGAAAGCTCGTCTTCATTTTTCCATAACTCGTGTCATTGAAGAGGCAGTGGACCGTCTCCACTAGGTAACATTCACCTCTTTTATTTCTCCGTTTTCAAAGTACCATGATCATTTATCTATGCTGTTATCAAGTTCATTAGCATGTTAATATTTTTCTGGAAAAAGTATTGTAATATCCTATAATTTTTGTTTGGTTTTATTATGAATGATGTTTAAAAGATAAGATAAAAATTCAAAAAAGACAAAAAACATGCTTCATCACCACCCTTTTATTATTTCATACTATTTTTATTTTATTTTCCATTTATTTCTTAATTTTGTTTCTCTAGTTTTTATTATAGGAGCACTTTGAATTTTTAGTTTCAATTTATCATGTTATTTCTTGAATTCATAACTTTTTCTTTCGAATTTTGTTTTGATTTTTATTTTTCGCTTACGATCTTTATTTCGATTTTTTCGGCCGATGATATAAAAAATCTTGATTGGTTGATTTTATTCAAATCACTAAAAATCTTGATAAATATGAGGCCATATTTCATTTTCTTTTTTTGGTCAATGAAAGTTGAATATCAAGATTGTCGATTCCTCGATTAAATCATGTTTGAGATGAGACCATTTCGATTTTTATTTTATTAAACAATTTTTATTAACTTCGACGAATAAGAGCCGTCAAGATCTAGCATCTTGGCACAACTCTTTGAACGATTGGTTTCATCAAGCGTTCATCGTCCATCAAACCTTTTCTTAATCAACACGAAAGAAAAGGACTGTTGGAATCTAGCATTCTAGCACAACCCTCGAATGATCAGTCCTAAGCCTTTGTGCATTGGGGTAGCTATTCATTCTCCTCTTCCGTCTTCGAAATAACTTTCATATCGATTTAGACAAATAAAAGCCGTCAAGATCTAGCATCTTGGCACAACTCTTCGAACAATTGACTCTCGTAAAGCGTTCATTGTCCACTAAGCGACTTTCATATCAATTCGGACAAATAAGGACCATTAAGATCTAGCATCTTGACATAACCCTTTTGAGCTTTTTTATCATCAAAAGCTTGTTGTCTTCAAAACAATCTTAATCATAACTCGGACGAGTAAGAGCCGTCAAGATCTAGCATCTTGGCACAACTCTTCGAACAATTGATTATCTTCAAGAGTTCATTGTCCATCATTTTTTTTTTCATTTCAACTTGGATGAATAAGAGCCGTCGAGATCTAGCATCTTGGCGCAACTCTTGAACCATTGATCGCTATCAATGTTCATTGTCCAACAAACAATTTTACAATTAATCTTGAATGAAAAGGACTGTTAGAGTCTAGCACTCTGGCATAACCCTTTGGCAGTCTTAAAACATATTCAAGCCACTTTTAAACCACTAGCTTTTCTAAGAGATAGCCATTAATCTCTTCTCCTAAACAATTAATCCTCACAAGCTTTGTTTTCAAGCTTTTTACCGTAGTAGCCGGAACTACGGACGCTCTGATTTCTCAAATTCATTTTGAGAATACGTAGGCATAGGATTGCGACGATCCTAGCGAGCCACCTTTTTTCTTTTTCCTTTTCCTTTACATCCAATGCCTTCTTGGATTCTACCTTTCCATTTTTCATCGTAGCCCCGAACTTCGAAGGCTCTAAGTTCCTCATTGCACTATGAGGATACGTAGGCACGAGATTGTGAAGTCTTGTCGAGCCCCCTAGTAATAAAAACCCTTAGGTCTCCCCTCTAAAAATCCTAAAAACATTTCTCTCTCTTTCCTCAAGTAGAAGATTAGAAACAAACCTTAAGTTAACATACATTTAAACTTAACTAAATGGTTCCCGTTGAGTACAAAGGACGTGAGGGGTGCTAATACCTTCCCCTTGCGTAATCGACTCCCGAATTCAGACATTGGTTGCGATGACCATATTCTTATCCTTTCTTTTTAAGGGTTTTATTCTATATTTTCCCTTTCCCTCTATGGAATAAATAAAGATTGGTGGCGACTCTATTAAGTCCATCCCGCGGGCATGCGATTGCGCCTCGCGAGGTCGTTCTCATTTTTTGAGGTACGACATTGATGATATGCTGGTTGATTACCATTGAGAGTGTGCATTGAGGTGTTACCTCTTGTTCCTAGGTGGCACGTCCATGTTTGTGGACAAAAGTGTAACCTACATTGATGCAGTTTATCTTAGATACTTCATTGGCTTGACAGAAACTCACAAGTACAATTAGGAGGCCAAACAAGTATACCAAACAGGTAATTTACTGTTACTAGTATTTTCATAAATCTTTTTTTTATACTTGTTATTAATATTTTATCTGAACCATTTTCAGGGATAAACCATCTCCCACATTCCTTGCATATCTGGGTGGGAACCTGTGCCTGACTGCATTAAGGATTGGCCACGTGTTTCCGCCTTTGCCATGCTTAAAGGGAATTAGACAATTGAGTCATTTAAGGTTTATCTTGATTGTGATGTAGTAGATGACATTTCCTTCTAAACATATGGCAGTCACCGCCAAACACGTCGATTGTACTTTATTTCGTTATACTTTGGATAACTGGCATGTGGGTTAGGTTTGATGTATCCCTATCTTCCCGAGCGAGTGATGTGCTAGTTTGGGTATTTGTAGATTATTTCGAGACACCCTGCAGAGTTACAGAGATTTTGATGCGATACTTGAGGATTTTGAGAGTCATTTGGTATCATATGACTACCGCAGAGGGTCAACTCGTGTACATTGGACTTATGTACACGATGACATGACATGGTTCTATATGGTGTCACATCCTATCATGACACCATATGCTCTTGGAAGACCACATAAGCTTTCTAATTAGGAGGTACTGAAGGCTAGGGATGACTACACTAAGGACGTGAATATTGTTTGTTGGCGTATTGTGGATATGGTGAGATTGAACATTGAGGAATGACTTTTTGAGGACGGCAGTCCCCAGTTAGCCTTTGTAGAATACATTATTTCTGAGGCACGAAAATTCTTGCAGTACAGGCGGAGAGGTCGGGGGTTAGACATACTCAGCAATTTATGTTTGATTTTATTATTTTTTGTATTTTTCCTGAACAAATCATGTATTTTTTAAACATTTTAATTTTATTTTAATTAATGTGTGAATTTTTTAATGTATTTGTAGCATGTTCAAATCAATTAAGGTATCCATGTTTTAGTTTATGTCCTAAAATATAAGTTGACCTTAAAAATATCAATGTTGGGACAGTGGTGCTTCCTTGAAAGCATTCAGGGGGTTTCCGAAGATCCATCTTCAAATACACCCCATAAAATTTACGGAGATGCATATGCAGATCTTATTTTGATAAAAATGGGGTGTGTGGCTGAATTACGAGGTCTAGTATGATTTTAACTGCGCCCGGAGATGCATCTCCGAATACAGGAAGCACATTTTCAATTTTTGAGAGGTGTGGGGACAATGGTGTTTCCTTGAAAGCATTGAGATGGATTTCCGAAGATATAACTTCGGATACACCCTAGAAAATTTACGGAGATGCACCTCTAATCCATATTTTTGTAAAAATGAGGTGTGTGACTGAATTACGAGGCCTGGTGTGATTTTAGGTGCATCCGAAAATGCATCTCTGAACACAAAAAATACATTTTTGGATTTTAAGAGGTGTGGGGCGCACCTTATAGGGTGAAAAGAGAATCCTTCTTGTAGAATAAGGACTTTGACATTCACACCCTTAGATCGGAAACCTGGTCTTAATAATATATTAATGATGACATCTTAAATATCTTAAAAAATATTTCTTAAAAGAATTTAATATTGGTGTGTGTTAAGATAGGTTTGAATTTATGCTTTATTTAGATGAGAAAAGAAAGTGAAAGGAAAGAAAGTAAGAGGAAAGAATATTGAAAGAATGAAAGTGGTGAGAAAGTCAGAGAAAAGTGAAATGATTTTTTATTTGTTTGTTATAGGTGAAACTTAAAAGAAAGAGGGGAAAGAAAGACATACTAATAAAAATAACTAATTTTTTTTTTAATTTGAATAAAAAAATTTAAATAGTTCTAATATATTTTTTTAAAATAATATTGATTTTATTATTTTATATAAACTCAGATTATTTGTTACCAATGTATTAAAAAATGATTAATACATTTTTTTAAAATGCAATGTTGTGATGGTGTTTTTTGATTAAAATATCATGTTTGAAGTCACATTTCTATATGTCATATGACATGAAAAAAAATTAATTGGTGACGTAAAAAAGTACATATAAGCAAAGAAAATTTTGAAAAAGTGAGGTACATTTTTGTAGTTTTACAAAATTGAATGAACACTTTATATTTTCTTCTCATATTTGGAGAGAATGTTTTTTTTGACACGATCAATTTAAAAAAAAAAAAACTTTATTTCTTCCCAAACAGTGTATCAAAACTTCATAATTCCAAGAGGATTTGACCATTGGTCAATTTATTTAGTTCTCAATAATCATTATAGTTGTTGTGATTACAATATATAGAAGAAAAGTAGTAACAGTATCAGACTAATTCCCTATAATGGTGGAATTTAATTACTTATTAATAATCATTAAACTAAAGAATAATTTTTATTTAATACTCCCCACAAACGGGACTGTGGATTGAAAAAAGGCCCAACTTGCTAAGAAAAGCTGAGAATGCAGGAGCAGACAACAATTTCGTAAGAACGTCAGCTATTTGTGCAGAAGAGGGAATCAGGAAGAGCTTAATCATTTCGGATTCCAACTTTTCGCGTATGACATGACAATCAAGTTTGATGTGCTTTGGGCTTTCAAGGAAAGTGGGGTTGTGAGCAAGATATACAACTGAGCAGTTATCACAATAGATGGAGATTGGTATGTTGAATTGTATATCAAGTTCTTTGAATAGGAAATGCAACCATTGGATTTCGCACGTGAGCGCAACAATAGCTCGATATTCAGCTTCAGAACTTGAACTTGAGCTGGACATGTGGCCCAATCACCATTTGCAAAACTAGAAATCACTATATCAGAGGTAGCAGGATAAATAAAACCTTGAGCAAGATTAGTTTTTAAATATTGAAGGATGCGCGTTGCATCCTTAAAATGGTTATTAGTTGGGTGTGAAACAAATTGACACAATTATTGAACGGCAAACAAAATATTCGGATGGGTGGCAGTTAAATAAATTAATTGACCTATTAATCTTCTATATTGGGTGGAGTCATAGAAGGGATCAGAGTTATTGGCAAAAAGTTTAATAGATAGATTATAGGGAGTGGGAGATGGTTTGGATGCCAACATACATGTGCTATTTAAGAGATCAAGAGTGTAGTTTCTTTGATTTAGAAAAATACCTGAGGTGGACCGGGCTACTTCAAGACTAAGAAAGTATCTTAAAGGACCAAGGTCCTTGATACCGAACTTGTGATGAAGAACAGTTTTAACATGTTTCATTTCATTAATGTTGTTACCTGCTAAGATAATGTCATCTACATAGACTAATAAAGCATTAAAACAAGGTGCATCATGTTTAGTGAAAAAATAATAATCAGCATTTGAATGGTGATAACCAAGAGAAATTAAAGTATCAGATAATTTAGAATACCATTGTCAGCTGGCATGCTTGAGGCCATAGAGACTTTTATTGAGTTTGCAAACTTTGGTATTGTTAGATGAATGGAGAAGTAAATATCCTTTGAGTATTGTCATTTAGACTTCCTCATTTAAATCTTTGTGAAGAAAGGCATTGTTGATATCTAGTTGTTCTAGATGCCAATTTTTAATTAAAGCTAAGGATAAAAGTGTTCTTATAGTGGTTAACTTGGCAACAAGAGAGAAAGTGTCGAAGTAGTAGACACCTTCTTGTTGAGTGTAGCCCTTTGCAACAAAACATGCTTTATACCTGCCAATACTACCATCAGCAAGATATTTAATACGATAAACTCATTTACAACCAATAGGGTATTAATGTGGAGGAAGGTCAATAATGTTCCATGTGTTAGTGAGTTCAAGGACTTGTAATTCTGATTGCATGGCTTTGAGGCAACAATCATGTTTGCAAGCTTGGTTGTATGTAGTGGGTTCTAGTTGGGATGAATGGGAAAGGCAGAAGTTTCTGAAATTTTGGTTGCAATTGGTATAGTTAAGGACATAGGAAAGGGGAAATTTAGGAGTTGTAGTAAGGGATAAGGGTTGATTATTAACAAGGTTGCAGTGGTAATTGTTTAAATATGAGGGCATTTTAGTTTGCCTAGTCAATTTTCTAATGGGATGGCATGGAAGATATTGGGTTGGAGGATGAGAAGTATCGTGCGATTTGGTGCGATTTTGGAAAACACTAGAAGCATAAGCAAGGCAGGAAAATGTTTTAAAAACAATATAATAAGGCATTTTGTTATGTAAAAGAAATTAAGGATAACAATTATTAAGAATGGGGGGAGAAGGTAATCTATTAATTAAGTGAGTGGCTTGGGCAATAGAATGATGCCAAATTTTTTTGGGAATGTTTGCTTGAAAGAAAAGTGATCTTACAACATTAAGGATGTGTTGATGTTTCCTCTAAACAATCCCATTTTGTTGAGGACACTCAACATAAGACCTTTAGTTCAAGGTCCCTTTGGTTTTATAAAAAACATTCATTAAAAATTCTTGTTCATTATCAGTACGCAAATATTTGAGGTTAGTAGAAAAATGGTTAGTAATATAAGTAAGGAAATTTATTAAGTGTTTTCTTGTTTGACTCTTTTGGGGTCATGAAGATAACCCAAGTAAAACGGGTATAGTCATCAACGAGGGTAAGAAAATAACGATGGTTGGTGGTAGAGGTGGTTGAGTAAGGCCCTCAAATGTTAGCATGTAAAAGATCATAGGGGCTGAAGAAATACTAGTGCTATCCGGATAAGACAAGCATTTTTGTTTTGATAAATGATAGAAATGACAGTGTAAATCTTTATTAAATCTATCAGTAATTTCAAGACATTGAGAAGATAGACTTTTATGAATAATATGTAAACGATAGCCTAATCTTCTATGTCAAAGAGTGGAAATAGATTCAGAAACAGTATTACAGGTAAAATGGGAGGGAGAGGGAGAAGTAATGGTCTGAGCTTGAAGGACATATAGGTTTCCATAGTGCTCAGCTAAACCAATTGTCATCGTTGATTTTTTTTTTAAATGAAGTAATCCTTGTGTTAGCTGGAATTTTTTACAAGGGTAAAAATCTCAATACAAGGGGAAGGCTTGGAAAGATTTAAAGTTGAACTAGTTGATTGCTGACGTGTTATCGTCGAAGTCTCAAAAGGAGAGGAAAATGAGACTTAATATTTTTCGGGGAAAAAGAGAGTATTTTACTTGACATTTCGACATTATTTTCGACATCAAGAAGGTGCAATGAATCAACAGTTATTTGGGCCTGAAGAGATGTTTTATTCAAAATAAATAATTACTTATCAGTCTCATCCCAAAGGACACGTGGAGAAAATTCAGAAACGAAGTACATGCAAGAGTTTACCTGGAAAATGTTGGAGAAATGAACGTTAGGAAGCAATTGTTTTGCACCTGTATAAACAGGGATTCAAGTGTTAGGATTCGGGAGTGGTCATTTGATTTCACTATAAAATCTCACAAATACTCAAAGTACCACCATTAGAGAAACAAGTTTCAATGAGAGAATGTATGAATCTTGAAACACAATTTTCATTTAAATGCAAAGTTTTTTTTTATTTCAGTTTATGTTATTTGCCAATTTACTTTCATATCTCTTTTAACTACATTGTAACTTTACATTTGTTTTTACAAACTTCTAGGCCTTTGTTAACATTGTCAAACTTATATTTCACCTTCCTTTTCTTAACAATTTTGACCAAGTCGAAATTCTTCATATTTACATAAAACTATAAACAAAAGTCTTTAGCACTATGTCCTAGGATTCTCTAATTGATCCTGTAAGTAACCTTCAATAAGAGACTAGAAGTTTTTTACCAAATTTTATAGTAAACACCTTGTTAGTGAAGGTTAATGTACAAGCAGAAGAATCAATAAGCTTAGCTGCAGAAATTAAGTTAACATGAAAAGTGGGAATGTAATAAACATTGAAAAGAATTAAGGAATTTGAGAGGTGAAATGTGACAATGATATTTGTGGATACAACAACAGTGCCATCAAGTAGCTTCATGTGAATGGTAGGAACAATGGAATGAAATTGAAAGTTATGAAGAATATAAGTAATATGATGAGTAACACATGTATCGATTACCCAATATACATGTGGCTTACCATCTTTGGAGGTAGTGATAGAGTTGAAATTAGGAAAGGAGGCGACATCAGTAGAAGTAGCAGAAGAAGATTGATGGTGTTGGAGTAAATGAAGGTTTTTTTGTATTGATTGTGAATGGAAGAAAGAGGGTGAGGATTATCAGGTTCAGAGTCATTGATGTTATCATTGGCGGTGGTCTCAGCAACATTGTTTATGTAAGATTTGGAACTTTTGTTTTGGTAGGCAGGTGGATAACCATGTTTCATGAAACAGGTATCCACAATGTGATTGTTACGACCACAATGAGTGCAGGTGCGTTGGGGCATACTTCCACGACCAGGAGAGGATCTTCCACGACCACGTGAAGGAAAAGAAGTGCCATAGGCTCCCTCATAATTTGCATTAGGTTTAAAATGTATGCCCATAGGGGAAACATCAGTCAGATCATAAGTAGGTGTGATGGATGTGCATTCTTGACCAAGAACCATAGAGAAAGTTTTCTCTAACGAGGGTTAAGGATCTAATAAGAATATCTGGGAATGAACAGTGGAAAAAGTATCGGCGAAGCCTTTGAGAAACTTTATAAAATGATTTTGCTCTTTCTATTTGCGAAGATCGGAAGCCGCATCTTAAGTACAGGGAATTGCACAAGTGCAATCACGAGTTGGACGGAGATAATCGATTTGCTCCTAGAGAGAGGTGAGTTTGGTGAAATAGGTAGAAATGTCCAAGGTGCCTTGATTTAAATTGCTAAGATCATCTTGAAGATCGAAAACCTTGAAGATATCACCTTGAGAAAATCTTGCTTCCAGATTTTTTCAAACAACATGAGATTGATCAATCCATAAAATCGATTGTACAATGTTGTCCAAAAGAGATTGGTTAAGCCATGAGAGTACCATATTGTTACATCGGAGTCATGGATCATACATAGTGTGACTGTTAGCAGGTTGAGCGAAGGTTCCATCGATGAAGCGAAGTTTTTTTTAGAGATCAAGGCAACTTTCATAGGTCTTGCCCAAGTATTGTAGTTGTTGTGATCGAGGGGTGGTGAAATAAAGACAATATAAGGGTTTTCGTTTGGGTGGAGGTAGTAGGGATTTGAGGGATTGGTGGAAAAGCCGGAAAAAGGAATTGTAGTCGTGAAAGGTAGGTAAGAATGATTTTATGCAAATTTAGGGTTTTCGAAAAAAAAGGGTTTTGGGATGAAAACAGTTCGAAAAAGGGAAGAAATTTGTTGGAGATGAAGATTTCAGATAGGGATTGATGATGATTATTAAGATTTAGGCTTAAATGCAATTTTGGTCCCTCTGTTTTTATTTTGTTTAGTTTTGATCCCCTATTTTAAAATCCGGAATTTTTGTCCCTCAATTTTTAGTTTTTTTGAGTTTTGGCCCCCCTATTTTAAAATCCAGAATTTCGGTCCCTCTATTTCATTTTTGTTTAGTTTTGATCCCCTATTTTAAGTTTTGTTTTGAATTTTAGTCCCCTTTTAATTTGGAACTAATTTAATAGGGAGACCAAAAGTTTAAAAATATGAAAATAAGGGAACAAAACTATAAAAAAATGAAAATGGAGGGACAAAAAATTCAGATTTTAAAATAGGGGGACCAAAACTCAAAAAAACTGAAAATAGAGGGATAAAAATTTCGGATTTTAAAATAGGGGATCAAAACTAAAAAAAAATAAAAATAGGGAACCAAAATTGCAATTAAGCCTAGGATTAAAGAATGGAAATCTTGATTTTTGTGTGGGTAAGATCTTGATTTCTGGGTTTTGTGGGGATAAATGGTTGATGTTCTTGGTGGGTGAGATCGTGATTTCTGGGGAGAGAGGAATGAAGAGAGAGAATTGAAAAGAGAAAATGAGAGAAAGAGAAAGAAGTTTTACCAATGTTGTACCAAAGAGAAAAATAAGGAAATATGGAAAAAGGAATCGAATGAGGACACGTAGGAGGATGAGGGACAGTTGTGAAGCGAAATTTAAGGTGATCACGTGAAGAGGAAGGAAAAGGGATAGAACATGATACCATATCAAAACTTCATAGTTCCAAGAGAATTTAACCATTGGTCAATTTATTTAATTCTCAATAATCATTACCGTTGTTGTGTTTATAATCGGTAACAAACTAATTCCCTATAATAGTGAGAATTAATTACATATTAATAATCATTAAATTGAAGAATAATTGTTATTTAATACTATCTCCGTTTCAAAATAACTGTTATTTTAGAGAAAAAAATTTGTTTCAAAATGATTATCATTCTCACTTTTCAATGTAGTAATAATTGCTATTTTTTCAATTGTGTCATGTAATTATTAGTCTATGCACTATTTCCAACACATTAATAAGACTAATTTAGTAGTAAAAATGTACAGTAATATTTTATGACAATATCATTGCATTCTTTAATCTGTGTGCAAAAATCTTAAACGACTCTCATTTTAAAACAGAGGAAGTACAGTGGAATACATATTTCAACAAACTTTCTTCTTTCTTTCTAGCTTTCTATCCCCTCACAATCCCTAAAGCTAAGCAATATGTAAGAGCTCTAATTAAAAAAAAAAAAAAGAACTTTCTTATCATTTCATCCTAGTGTTACAATAATTAAATTATATTTGACTTCAAAAATAATTATAATTTTATTTCAAAAAATTAGTTTCAAGAATATGAATTGAGTTACTAAAGGTCAGTGAAGTCAACCCCAAATTTAATAATGAAAGAAAAGACCATTTATTAAACTCATGCAATCTTTATATTGGTTATGCTTAAGTTTTATCTTATAAAACTTTTAATAAATAAATATTTACTTACATCTCTTAATATATTATTTCTACTACTATTTTTTTTATTATTCAACTTTATAATTTATCTAATGGGATTTTCCCCCTGTCTATGGTGAAAGGATAAAAGCAAAACAAAAATAATAATAGTAAAACAATAGTAAAATAAAAACCAATGATATCCTATGATCATCCAGATTTATTTATGCGACATTTATTAGGTTTAATGATCAATTCAATAAACTATAAAGACAAGTGCAACATATAGATAAACCGAAGAGACATTTAATAATAATTCTAATTTGAAAAATGTGAATTTTCACACTATAAATTAATCATACAATTTTTTTATTTTAACATGCAATTTTTTAAAAAATGACTAAAATTCTTAAATTTATTTTTGTTTTGGTTACTCTTCTTTTTAAATTAATTATTTTAACTAATGGAGCAAGTAAGTCCATTTTCTTTTTTTTGTTTTTCTTAAAACTTTCTTCTTCATCATAAACACAATATTTCATTCTCTATTACTAATACTTAATTGTTCTTATTTGACATTACAGAGGTTTTTATGTGCTTTCATGACTTAGATTGTCATAGAAAGTACTGTGAGCGTCCTCTAGTTGCAATGTGCTTGAAGCAGTTGTGTAGGTGTGTGTTTGATGCAGAATTAAGATGGTGAATAATTATGTGGTAATTTTAAGAGTATAATTGGATTTGAAATTATAATCTTGGTATATTTATGATTTTCATAACACTTCAAAGTTTGTCATACTTTTAAATTTAATTGATGAATCAAGAGAATATTATTGTATTTTGAAAGTGTTGTTAATTTGTTTTTTCTTGGAAGTTTTTGAGAATAATGTCACTAGACAATTTAACTATCCACTAGACAATATATAGTTATATGTAATATTATTCTATTTTTTTCATTTAATATAAATTTGAGTTCTGATATTTATTGAATTGAAGGCGGTTGAAATTTACCACAACTTATGAAGAGTTTTTATCAATCTTGATAAACAAGATTATTATCGAAACACAATAACAATGAAAAGAAATAAAAATTATGGAAGAAAGAAAATTAGAGTTTAACAAAATATAGAAGATGGTGATTTTTGCAAAGTAACTCTCTGCCCGCAAACTATGAAAAACTTATTCACTTTGCAACTGCAAAATTCTGTGAATTCAAGTCGTTACAAGAATAGGAGTTACTCCCTCTATTTATAGTTTTAGGTTAGCTTGCTCCCTAGGGCAAAGCCCAAAACACAAAGCCTAAAATATCCAATTTAACCAACACTACTAAAATATGCCTAAGTCAAAATCCTGTCGAACAACCTGCTTCGACATTTTTACACACACACACACACACACTAGGCTAATTTCGACACATGCTTGTTTTTATCGAGCACTACCTGCTTCGACACAAGGAATTACATTCTCAATACACAACCAAATTCATTGTGTCAAAGCTATCTATTTTCATCATAACTCTTGGTCTTCTGAACACTTTGACCTACAATCCATTCGTCATGATATCTGCAATCTGATTCTCAATTCTACAGTGTTCCAAGTTCATCTTCCCTTCTGCTACCTGCTCACGAAGATAGTGGAACCTCATTTTGATGTGCTTGCTTCGTCCATGTGCTATCAGATTCTTCGCCAGATTGATAGCAGACATGTTGTCAATCTTCATGGTAATTGCTTCATGACTCTTCGCTGTAATCTCTTCGACCAGGTTCGCCATCCACTTTGCTTGACAAGAATAGAGAGAAGCAGCTATGTACTCTACTTCGCATGACGACAATGCCACTACTGGCTCCTTTCTCGAACTCCAAGTAGCTGGTGCACCACCTAGCATAAACACATAGCCAGTTGTGGATTTTCATCCTCAGCATCACTACACCAACTTGAGTCGGTGTATCCCAGTAACTTGCATTATTTTCCTTCATCAGCTGCAGGAAAAATTTTCCATAGTTGGGAGTTTCTTTCAGATACCTTAGTATCCTTTTCATCGCTGTTAGGTGTACACCTTTGGCTTCTGTATGAATCTGCTTACCATACAGACACTATATGCTAAGTCAGGCCTTGTGTGACAAAGGTATCTTAGTGACCCAATAAGTCTTCTATATTGGGTTGGGCCGATATTATCTTCATCTGAATCTTTTGACAGTTGCAGTCTTGGTTCAGCAGGTGTCGAAGTCGAGTTGCATTCTTCTATCTCAAATCTCTTGAGAATTTCACTTGCAAATCTTCTTTGATGCATCATCAAACCTCTACTACTCGTGTATAATTCGATGCCAAGGAAATATGAAATGTCACCCAGATCAAACATTTCAAATTCCTTGCGAAGATCACCTTTGAAGTCTTCAATCTCTTTCTTGCAGCTACTTGTTATCAATAAGTCATTAACATAGAGACATAGTATTAACAATTCACTCTTGCTTCTTCTTACATATACTTCATGCTTAGTTGTGCACTTCACAAATTACTTCTCCCTTAGAAAGCTATCTATCTTCTTATTCCAAGCTCTTGGAGCTTGCTTAAGTCCATACAGTGCTTTATGCAACCTATATACCTTGCTTTCTTTGCCTTGTAATCCTAATGAAAAAACTGTTATGCTTTCATTGTCTTCCATCTGAAGCAATTCATAGGTTATTTTGTAAGTTTGTAACCTCACCTCTTTCACCTTTTTTGCGCCTCCAAACGATTTCTCCAGAATTTCCCATGCTTCTTTCGTTGATTCTACATTACTAACCTTTTCAAAATTAACTGGATCAACGCATTGATGAATTATAAAGAGGGCTTTATAATCTTTCTTCTTCAATTCTTTGTGTGTGGTCTTTTTTTGATCTGACGCGTTTTCTGCAAATGATGTTACTCCTTCCTTCACAAGATCCCAAAAATCTTGATAACAGAAGGCAACCTTCATCTGCTTGCACTAATTCTCATAATTATTGTTCTTGAGAATCGCAAGACTCGCCGAAAAATGCCCGTTTGGATGATTCATTGCCATCGTGATTTTCTTCCCACGAATCGTTCAGCTAGTGCTCTAGATACCAGATGTTGGAAATCCACCACAACCTATGGAGAATTTCTATAAATCTTGATGAACAAGATTATTATCGATACACAATAACAATGAAAAGAAATAAAAATTGTAGAAGAAAGAAAGTTAGGGTTTTGAAATTCTGGTATCAGATATGTGATGTCAACTGCGATGTCACAACATCAATATCTGTTGTATGAACAAGACAATAATAGTAATCAGAAAATGCACACAGAATTTGTTCACCCAGTTCGGTCTAACAACCTACATCTGGGGGCATACCAAGCCAGGAAGGAAATCCACTATTAGCAGTATCAAATTACAGACTCAACAAACCAGTTGAAAATCCACTAACTTAATCACTACCCAATGACCCTTCTATCTAAGTCCTCCCTAGATAAGAGACTTCATCTCACTCCCAATCATCGCAATGATGTCTAGCAGTCAACATCTCAGTCACTGCATCAACAACTTGATTTCCAAAAACTCTCCAAACACGTAGAAGACACACTCCTATAACAATACCTAGACATGACCCTCATGACTAAGAACAATACTTAGAGTTGCTTAACAGCTTCCTCTAAGAACAATGACCATCTCACAATCCGAGTGGTTCACACATACCAACTCTCCTAGAGAGTGGTTCACAAACTCAGCCCTTAGAATTTACATGATGGATGGCCTCTTAAAACTAGGTTACAATGCTTCTATTTATAACCTATTTCCCAACTGGATTTGGGCCTTCAAATCACAACAAAGCAGATGCTGCAAATCTGCAAAAGATTCTGCTACTAAATAGATCTTCAATCAAATCTTCGATTAAATCTTCAATTAAATCTAATTATTCTCCATATCTTTTTGCATGAAAATAGTAACAATATCTGCTCAATATAAGATTGCAACAGAATATATTTGTCCCATGATATTCGCCTGCAATCTCTCCACCAAATCTTCTTAAAACACACTTAAACAAATGCAGCCCTAATAAAACACATCAGACTGATGTTCTGATGTTCTGTCAATTGATGTCAAGACATCAGGTTTAACATCAGCATACAAAATTGCAACCCTTATGAACTTAACCTCAACTCAATGTTAAGAACTTATGTTAAGACATCAGACATATGACATCATTAACAACCCCATTGTTTTACCAAAATTCCAGCCAATACAAGAACTAAGAATCTCCCCCTTTGAGTAATTTTGGCTAAAATAATCTCTGCCAACATCAGAGATACCTGCAGCGGAAAAACACCATACTAACATCAGCACACAACTAGCAGCAGCAACTCCCCCTCAAAACTCACACCAGCAAAACAGCTGCACACCCTCAAGCCTAGAACCACAACAGACAACTAGGCAACCACTAGGCTAACTCTCCCCCTTTTTAGCCATAATTGGACAAACTCTGAACATAGCAGCAAGCAAAAAATTCCAAAGGCAAACTCTGAATCATCCAACCAATATACTCAGAACAAAATCCAGACTCAGCAGCTACTAATGTACATTCTCTCCCCCTTTTTGGCCAAAAATTAACAACATTGGTGTAAATGTATACTTCTGATTCAATCCATTGACACACAAATCTATAGAACCAGGTCTAAACTGTCAAGTACACCATGAACTTCACCAGTAACATAATGTCACGACATCTTGTCTGACATTACAATCTGAATAAACCACTTTTTCCACAAAAGATCAACTCTCCCTATCTAAGATAACCAGTGCTCCTTTGCAAGAAGAACGCCTTAAATGAATGGAAAACATAAGACTCATCTTTATGTATTCAAGAGCGCACCCTCTGTTCAACACACCTGCTGAACGCATTCACAAAATGCTTAATCCTCAAACAATCCAAGTACCACACTAGTACATACAGAAGTTCTCCCCTTATATTTCACAATTGATGCTCCTTGAATAGTACATCATAGCATTTGGAAAATCCAGACACAGTCTTCATCCATCCAGTCAGGAATGCTTCACACAATCATCCACAAGTTCTGAAGCACACTCACAATGCCTTCCACTGAACTCTAAGTAAACTCCTCTTACTTAGAATTAATAACACACATCAAGACAAGTGTGACATCTCCCATCAACAAAGACCCTCACAAAGTTTTTCCAAATCTGCATAAAATTGTCTTCAGACTTCTCCTCAGAAGCATGTGCGCACATGATACAAACAATTAGCTTCACATGGCTAGAACCATTCATGTCTACACCAACATGCCATCCAACAGCCTAATGTCATAACATGTTATCTGACATTATCTCCTCATAAGAGGCAACCAATCTCCACAAGCTTGATCAGCATGCAAGCTTCACAATATATGCACCTTTGCAGCAAAATCCATAGACAAGTACTCCCCCTGTCATGGTTAACTAAAGCTCTAGATGGAGATGAACATTTGAGCACACTTGCTGAGCACATTCACATATTGTACTTTCACTCTTGGAGAACACATTCAAGTATCCTGACTGGTATGACACTGCTCACAGATTCCACAAATTCTCAGCTTTACTGAGATCTAATCTCTTCAAGAGACACTTGTAGCAGAAAAAGGAACATCTCTTAAAAAATGTTCTGATCAGATCACATCACAATCACTTCTGACAAGAAACAACAGTCACTCACACATGAAGTCACATCATGCTATTCGTGAGGAACAAAAGGATCACCATCCCCCTTTAAACAAATTGTTGGATAAAGATCAAAGTCACATAGATCCCCCAATTTTCCAAAAGTAGTCATTCCCTATCATACTCTTCATCTTCAGATTTCCAAGCAATCAATACCTGATCTACTTCAGTCTTCTCTACATTCTCCATCCAAGGCAGACCTTCTACTTCATCATTCTCCCGTATGACTATGTAGACGCTCCTTAGGCATAATGTATGCACCAAACTCCAGAACCAGAACAAAATCATCCTTTACCAAGGATATCCAACCCAAAAAATGTTCTAACATCTGTTAGGACATTCTTGACACATCACATATACCACACACCATGGTTCTAGATATGCTCAACTACTGAACTTACTATTAGCATAGTAATCTAAACTGAACACTGCGCCACCAGCTTGAACAAAGAGAGCTTCAGAAAGCCAGAGAGGACTAAACTCTCATCCACCAAAAGAAGGTATACTTCCATCCTCAACCTAGAAATTCTGCCAAAAGCTCCAAGAGAATTAGAACCTCCTTACATTTTCAACTAAATACTCTTCTGCACAAGAGCAATCAGTTTCAAGCATCCTGCTTGAATGCACACAATGAAACCAACCAAATTCCACCTTTTGATTGATCTCAATCTTCTTCAGAACTCCCACAAGATATCCTGATCCACCTATGAAACCAGATCTTCAAGTCATATGAACTACTTGCTCCAAAGCAAGACATCTTGGATTCACCAAGCCTCTTAGTCATGTAACATCTTCTCAAACCACAGCTCCCGCAAACTGTATGAGATAGATCTTTTTGAAGCATCCATAACTTCCATTACTGTAGATCACCTCTATCTTAAGCTGATGTGCCACATCACCAGCTGAGACTTCTGATGTTAAGCTAGATGTAAAACATTATGATATCCAACTGTTGAATTCAGCTCTTCCTTCTGCCACTTAGAAGAACCTTCTCCCTTTGTAGAAACAGATTTCCATGCTCTCATAGACTTGATTCAACAATCAAGTTTGAGTAGACAACCTCCATCCTGCTCAGAAACTCCAAAGACTTCAAACCTACCACATCTGAATCTTCAGAAAATAAGTAGTCCAAGACTACCCCATAACTATACCAAATAATACCACTTCTAAATACACTATAGAACACACAATCTTATTGTTATAATCTCAAGATTCTTTTAACCATCATGATTGTTTCACAGAGTTCTCACACACCAACACACCACGAAGGGAAATAAACAGCCACATAAAGAAAAGTATATTCTCAACACTTCAACAGTCCTGCACTTTTACATCAGACATATACATAGTCTCTCGTCAATGTATTTTGTCATTAGTTGAATGCACAACCTTATCAAAAGCAGACAAATACTCAACTCCTGTCAAGGTAACCTTCTCACACAACAGGCATCTGCTGACAAACCATCATGACAACCATTCACACCACAAAAGTATTCCAGGTTAGTCAGTGTCTTGACCTTTCACTCCTCCCTGAGCAAAGAACTGAAATGATGCTTCAACATCAGTTCCGACATCAGCAATCATAGTAAATCACACTAAACATCTACTATGGCTTTGGAGACAACAACCATAGTAATCCACACACATCTCTTGCAAGGGACACAAGAGGATTGACCATCAGTAGCTGATCAACCTTCAAACCCAAAACATACACACAAACAGGAACCAACATACTCTACATTTCAAGAATCTTCAAACTTTTAATGTTCAGATGTTTGATGCCATCCTTCTGTACCTAAAGGAGAGAAACCATTGACTGGTCATCACAAACAGTATAGACAAATATGCTTCTCCCAACACTTCAACCTATAAGGATGCCCTTCAATCCTTACAAAAAGATGTTCCATTATATGAGGACACCACATAACTGAACTCCAGCTTTAGAGGAAACTTCTCATGCAGATACCAGGGAACCATAATCCTTTGGTAAAAAAACACCAACTTCTCCTTGCACAAATTTGAAATGATCATCCTATGGTTGGTACACACATATAACTCCTTTCAAACAGAATATGTTCCATGGCCATAAACAAGATTGCAAACAACTGGCTGCTTTGATCAGAAGGAACTTTCAGATAACAGAGAAAATGTCCTTGACATTTGAGCTTGACCTCCACAAAAACAAACAGCCTATGAACAACTACTCACTTGGATCAGAAATACACTAATCCAATGAGTGACACTATATTAATCATCTCTTGACCAACATACATATCTAAGACATATTTCTCGAAGGAAACTTCTTAGACACACAACCCAGATGCCTCATCTTCCAAGCCAGGAGTAGGTTCCAAACAGATGTGATCAATACACATTTGTTTAGCCCCCAAGCATCTGTTATGCCATACCTTTATCCAACACGATTCTGCACAATCTGCTGATTTTATGTTCCAACAACTGGTAGGACATAAGTTCTCTTCACAAGAAACACACCAAGAGATCCTTTAACACAGCCCAGAGATTGACCTTGTAGGGTTGGAGACAAGAATAAATTGCTTCTAACTTTCTTCAGATCTCTTTTCAACAAGCTCATATAAGAGTTCCTTTATGAGTGGACTTGGGATGAACCACAAGTATCTTTGGCAACTCTAACAAGCTAGTTGAAGATATCCTCAAGTATCACCACACCATGTGATACATCTTCAGAAGAGAACAGAATGTTGCAGCCTTAACACAAAACCACCAGGAATTTTCCATCAGATATATATATGCAGCGGAACACACACCAGAAAACTCCTCTACAACCTTCAGGCAAAACATAATAACCCTTGCACAAAGCTCACCACCAAAGCTACAAGCCCGATAACAATAGACAGGTCCAATACACACCCTATCATGAACAGTTCATCCTCCACTTCAAGGGATCATACAAAAATCTCTATGAACTGACCAAGCCCATACACCATCTCAGCAAAACTATCTTCCTTGCTCATGAACCAGAAAGTATCTTCCCTAGATCTCATCCAGAAACAGACATGATGCCTGCTCTGATACCAATTGAAATTTTGGCATCAGATATGTGATGTCAAGTGCGATGTCACAACATCAATATCTGTTGTATGAACAAGACAATAATAGTAATCAGAAAATGCACACAGAATTTGTTCACCCAGTTCGGTCTAACAACCTACATCTGGGGGCATACCAAGCCAGGAAGGAAGTCCACTATTAGCAGTATCAAATTACAGACTCAATAAACCAGTTGACAATCCACTAACTTAATCACTACCCAATGACCCTTCTATCTAAGTCCTCCCTAGATAAGAGACTCCATCTCACTCCCAATCATCGCAATGATGTCTAGCAGTCAACATCTCAGTCACTGCATCAACAGCTTGATTTCCAAAAACTCTCCAAACACGTAGAAGACACACTCCTATAACAATACCTAGACATGACCCTCATGACTAAGAACAATACTTAGAGTTGCTTAACAGCTTCCTCTAAGAACAATGACCATCTCACAATCCGAGTGGTTCACACATACCAACTCTCCTAGAGAGTGGTTCACAAACTTAGCCCTTAGAATTTACATGATGGCTGGCCTCTTAAAATTAGGTTACAATGCTTCTATTTATAACCTATTTCCCAACTGGATTTGGGCATTCAAATCACAACAAATCAGCTGCGGCAAATCTGCAAAAGATTCTGCTACTAAATAGATCTTCAATCAAATCTTCAATTAAATCTAATTATTCTCCATATCTTTTTGCATGAAAATAGTAACAATATCTGCTCAATATAAGATTGTAACAAAATATATTTGTCCCATGATATTCATCTGCAATCTCTCCACCAGATCTTCTCAAAACACACTTAAACAAATGCAGCCATAACAAAACACATCAGACTGATGTTCTGATGTTCTGTCAACTGATGTCAAGACATCAGGTTTAACATCAGCATACAAAACTGCAACCCTTCTGAACTTAACCTCAACTCAATGTTAAGAACTCATGTTAAGACATCAGGCATATGACATCATTAACAACCCCATTGTTTTACCAAAATTCCAGCCAATACAAGAACTAACAGGTTTGATAAAATATAGAAGAACATGGTGATTTCTGTAAAATAACTCTCCGCCCACAAACTGTGAAAAACTTATTCACTTTGCAACTGCAAAATTCTGTGAATTCAAGTCGTTACAAGAATAAGGGTTACTGCCTCTATTTATAGTTTTAGGTTAGATTGCTCCCTAAGCCAAAGACCAAAACACAAAAGCCCAAAATATCCAATTTAGTTAATACAACTAAAATCGACTTAAGTCGAAATCCTGTCGAGCAATCTGTTTCGACATTTCGACAGACACACACTATACTAATTTTGATACATTCTTATTTCTGTCGAACACTACCTACTTCGACATAAGGAATTACATTTTTAACAGATAGAATTATTAAAATGAGCTAAATCACAATCAAATTTATTGACAAAAATTAATATTATTAAATTAGACGTCAATATGAAAAGAATAGTCAAAATAACTAATTATGATAACTCATGCCTCAATAATTAGCAAATTATTAGAATAAAATCTAAAGACAATGAAATATATTTGACATTATGATCTCTCGGACCTAATTCTAGTTTGAGGATGAAAAAAAAAATCATATTTTTAATATACTTTTTAAATTAAAGGAGTCAATATAAAAAATTTACATTTTATGTTGGCACTCCAACCGTCAAACCATCCAATAAATATACATAAATAAAAAAGAAAGACAATGAGCAACAAAAGGTATATTAATAAAGTTTGAATTACTTTGATTAATTCAGAGCGAGGGTTGCAAAGTAGAAAGGGAAGACTGTGTTTCTTGGCGGCAGAATTACTTTGATTAAATCGGTTATGAACAGTTTATCAACTTTCTTCCTTTCTTTGTACAAAGCTCCATCTAAGATTTTGAAGGATATTGAGAAGATTAAGAAGTAGTTTTTGTGGGGTGAGCATGGAGATAAGAGGAAGATTCATTGGGTTGGGTGGGAAAATATTTGTAATCCTTTTTACTTAGACGATTTAGGAGTGAAGAACTTAAAAATTTTCAATATGACTGTGTTGAATAAATGGAAATGGAGAATCATCCACGCAATGAGGCATTATGGTGTGAGATTCTTTTGGCTCGGTACGGTGACATTCGTTCTTTAATTTTGTCAGGCCAAAGGAACAATGTAAGGCGCGCAGAATCGGCGTGGTGGAAGGATCTTTTAAATGCAGACTCATCTTCTCAGTTTGTAGGTTCTGGTTTTGCAGATAGTATCTCTTGTAAACTCGGCGACGGATCCTCTATTCCGTTTTGGACGACAGCTTGGACATGTACTATTAAGTTTGCTGATAGATTTCCTGAGCTTTTTTGCATCAGCAGCAGAAAGTTATGCATGGTTCCAGACATGGGAAGCTGGCAGCAGAGTCATTGGTGTTGGGGAGAATTTGGAATTGTATTTGAACAGAGGCTTTCTTATCATTCTAGACTGCAGAATCTAATGGTTGCCTTGGATACTTTCAGTCCAGATCAGTTGTTGAAAGACAATTTGTTTTGGGGCCCAGACTAGGATGTTGGATATTCAATAAAGTCGGGATACGATACTCTTTTGGCGGCAGCAAATCACTCTTTTATTTCTAAAGAATTCAGCAATGCTTTCTCGCTTCTATGGAAAGTTCCATCTCCTTTTAGCTTTAAAGGGTTTGGTTGGAGGAGCTTTCATGATAAGCTCCCTACGAAGGGTAAGTTGCGATCGCGAGGTGTCTTTTCTTCTTCCAACAACTTTGTTTGTGTTTTGTGCAATAGCCACGCCGAAGATTTGGATCACTTGTTCTTCTATTGTCCTATTGCTTTGATTATATGGAGTAATATCACGACTTGGTTGGATATCGATGTGGAGGGTAACAGATCAGCTTGGCAAAAGTTCATTCAATGGAGGGGTAGCTGCAGGTTTAAAAAGGGCTTTAGAGGCATATAAGGGATGCCCTGGTTAGCAGTCAGGTGGAGTTTGTGGGTGCTCAGAAATGACATTTTATTTAATGGCGCAATCTGTAATGTTTCAGATTTATTGTGGAACATCAAATTGAAAGTTTGGAAATGGTCTATTTTAAGAAATATTCAGCATGCCAACGATAGTTTTTACGATTTCTGTAAGAATCCCTTTTCTTGTAATCCTTAATTTTTGTTGGTGTTGAATTTTTCTTGTCCGGATTCCTCCGAGAGTTCTATTTGTAATCGGGATTCGAGTACCTATAGTACTCGTTTAATCAAACCTTGGTTACAAAAAAAACAAAGTTTGAATTAGTGAAACCAATTGCAAAAATAGAAAAACCTAAAGGACAGGGGTTGTCCCAAACTGGATTCTGTTCCATACAAATTTAGCCATAGCCTCTAGATTCTGAGCTTCATAACTTTGTTCTCTTATTACAAAATGATGTTGACCTCTAATTGTATTTATTAGGATTAACTATTTCAATTAGAATTTATTATTTTAATTAATTTTAGTAAGTTAATATAATAGAGTTTTAACTTAATAGAATTTTAAATTTTGGAATTTCATCATTTTTAAGAATGACTTAGGATTAGAACATATTTTCCTATTAAAATAGGATATTATCATTTAAATTTAAATGATAAGTGTTCTGGACTAGGCCGTGGTTTCCTACAATCAAACAGGCCCAATCCATACAACTTGAAGAAGCCCAATAAAGTCCTAGAGAAGGACACATGACTGCCATACGCGAGGCCAAAGGTATGTCGGGCACCTGGCACCTTGACAGTGTCGAGCATCTGAGGACAAACAGCAAAGGAAGACATCACACCCTGATGAAACGGACCTCCTCGACAGATTAACTTCTCCCCGGGAGAATACTCCTAATCTCGTTGACTCATAGGTCCTCAACAAGCATGGTTCTCCTCCGTTAGGTCATGTCCAGACCACGACCACCATATCTCCTCGACATTGTATACTCTACCCCGAGGAGTCTACTAACGGTCTTATCTACACAGGTACGTTTCATGTAACCGTTTACTAATGGCATTAAAGGGACGGTTACACTAGGGTGTTGGCCACGAGCTGGTCATTATTACTACACGTAAGCCCTAGCAGTTACTTGGAACGGGTCACACACTGGTCCCACCCGTTGCAAGTGACCGTTGGCCACGCGCTGGGGGTCTCCTATAAATACCCTCTTACTTGAGAGGGTCAGGATAGTTAACTTCTTACTCTCACTCACTTTCTTTGTATTTGTTGTGCCCTCGCTGACTTAAGCATCGGAGCGCCCTGCAGGTACAACCCCCCCGCCGTCTTTCATCATCATTAAAGTAGCAACAATTCCAGACGCTGTTGGCCACCTTCAAACAGTCTGATCCAGGTACGATCAATAAGTTTAGGGAAATTATTGTTATTAAGCTACTATAGTTAGGATTCTTATCAACCGTAAGTTTACTTAAAGACGTTAAGATTGGGAATAAAAAACATCTATAATTATTATAAAAATATTTGTGAATTTAAAAAGAGACTTTGTCAAGAATGAGTTTGTTGGTGCTTTCGTCATTGATTGAAGGAAAGGTAATTAACATATTTGGGACTGAATCAACGCGATCTAAGACTAGAGACTATAATTTGGGATCATGAGTCAACATGGGTGAGATGGATTAAACATCTATCATGAAGAATTCATAGAACAAATGACAGCCAGATAGACTACTAGAAAAGAACATAAGGAACCTCTCCATCATAGTTCAAGGAGGGAATAAAGGTTTTAGAAAAGTCAATTTGAGAAAGAAATAGTAGTGGCAAAAATAACAGTTAGTGTGTCAAAAATAGCTCGAAGATGGGGGATGCACGATTCCCCACTATTCAAAAATAGAATTTTCCACTTATGATAGAACAGAGGACTCATTTGGGTGGCTGGGACGTTGTGATAGATCTTTTATAAACCAAAGGACTATTTAAAAATACAGTGTGGGGTTACCAAAAATGGTTCGATCAAATTGAAGAAGAAGAATTCAGAATAGTGTGGGAATGCTTCAAGAAATGTTGCCTTATATGGTTTAGATCACCTATGTGAAATAATCCATTGAGAGAACTTACTAACCTCAAGCAAACTGGACTTATTTACTGTTAGTTTAATCGATGAATTAGGGATGGACATTAAACTTTAACAACTAGAAATTTAGAAGTTATTATGAATATGACTCCAACATTTAAGCACAAATTGAAGTGCTCACAAGGAATGTGTGGTGAATTGATATCGTCAAGAACAAACCAAAATATGAGAAAAAAATTGAGTTTCTTGAACAATCACAAGAAACCCTATTAGGTTTTACGAAAGAGAGAGAAGACGGAAGAAGAAGAACTGAATTAGTTAAAACCTCTTTACTATTCACTTACTCAATAAGGGTTTAAAGATTACAAGTGAATAACAACAATTAACCTCTCTCTAAACAACCTGAGAGAACTAGTCTATTTATAGATTGCTAAGCTAACTTAGATTATAATCTAATTTAACAGTTGGACTCACAAGCAAGACTCAATTTGACATGCTAACAATCCTAGCATTTTGACTACTGCATGCTTGAACATACTTCTTCTACAACATACATGATCAGCATGTGAAGAGACTTCTACTACACACTAAACCTTTGTCGAACCATGAAGTTATCCATGTCGAGGCTACAGTTCGATCCAAATACCACAAATCTCCACCTTGGAACAAACTCTACACTAACAAGGGAACAAACTAGCTTTCATCATGCAGCTTTATCAACTACATAGAGCGGAAAAACTTGCTATCTAGAAATGTCTTGGTGATCATATCAGCAGCATTATCATCAGTTAAAACCTTCAGCATTTGGACTTTTCCACGCTAGATTATGTCTCTGATGAAGTGGAGCCTCACATCGATGTACTTCGTTCGCTCATGATAGGCTGAATTCTTCGACATGTGTATTACACTTTAAGTATCACATTTAACAGTGATAACTCGAACTTGAAATTTCGGCTCCTTAGTCAAAACTTCAAGCCACAATGCTTCTTTCACAGCTTTAATGAGGGCAATATACTTGGCTTCAGTGGTTTATAAGGAAACAACCTTTTGAAGTGTTGCTTTCGAACTGATTTTCGGGCCAAACATAGTGATCACATATCCAGAAATAGATTTTCTAGAGTCCATACAACCCGCATAATCAGAGTCGACAAATCCTTCGATTTTGAATTTGCTATCATCACCACGGGCTCCACCATAAATCATGACTCTACTCGGAGACCATTTAAGGTACCTTAGATTCCACTTTAATGATTTCCAGTGCGCCTTCCTAGGATTGACCATATACCTGCTGTAGCGGCAAAAATCGTGAGCGTAAGCTATTGATTAACTTAAATCGAAAATGCAAGAGTCGTCATCGCACTTTTATTTTTATCCGAAAGGAAATTAAAAAGAGCAAACAAAACCTAAACAAGTTCTGAACAAGAACAAGTAAATAGAGACCGGGTAAGGGGGTTGGTTACGCTAAGGGAAATTGTTAGCACCCAAAACGTCTATAGTACTCTATAGGAACCCTTTGAAATATCTACGCTTTTTGGTTTGAAAATGTTTGTTTGAAAAGCGATTGAGGAGATGAGAAGAGAAGTGTTTTTTAAGATTTTTATGTTTGGAGAGACTTGTCGCCTCATGCCTACGTACCCACAAAGTGCAATATAGGATCAAAACCTCGTAGTTCGTGGTAAAAATAACAAAATAGGTTTGTTATGGTTGATTTTAAATGTAAAGACAAGTCGTCATTTCCAAACGAATAGTTCCGCTTAAAGAGATGGCTAATGTCTAGACTTGTGAAAAAGTTTTGAAAGAGAAAGTGCATAAGGCACAAAAAAAGTTTGAATGAGTTTGTGTGTTTTTTATGTTTTTTGAAAAGAGTCAAAGTATGATTAACATTGATTGACATTTATTTAAGAAAAAGAAGTTTGAAAAAAGCACTTGACGAAAGTCAAGGTTTATTGTGAAATAGGTTATGGTTTTGAAAACAAGAAGGTTTTGAAAAAGAGAGAAGATTTTGAAAATTGCAGAATGGGAGGAGAATAAGTGACTATCCTAAGGCATAAAGTATAAGCAAAGGATAAGAAAAATCTAACCATAAATGTAGCCATATTCACCATAAACTAAGCAAAAACACAAAGCTCCAAAGTCTTCAAACCATAATTCCAAAGCAAAAGGAGAAGGTCCTAGTTCTAAGTCCAAGGATCCAAGAATAGCATTGAAGTCCAAGGTCTAGGTTCAAAATTCCATGTCCAGTGCAAAGGATAGTAGCCATAGTCCTAGATTAGAAACAATTTTTTTAGAGGTTTTGGCTTTTATTAATGTTTTTGGTCCAAGTGGACAAAGAGAAAAAGGCATAAGTATAAACATATGGTCCAAGTGGACAAAGTGAAATGACGGAAGTATAAATAAGATATGATATGATATAATGACATAAAAATAAAGAGAGATAGGGAGCAAGAAGGAAACATAAAGGTAAGGTTTGAAGTTAGTGATTAGTTGTTAGAACAAATGATCAATAATGATTGAATAATGCACTTAGGTCAAGGTTAATGAGAACTCATTAGAGGATTGATAAGACCAAAGCCTCCTAATAATAAGCCTCATAGGTATTGAGCCAAAAGACAAATAATCAACCATCCTTGGGCTTGCAAACGTAAGTTTGGGCCACAGATGATCATTTTCCGATACAAGACACATGTAGCGTTATGTTAAGCAATCGTAGAACAATCTATGAGGAAGATCATACTATGGGAGGCCAGTTAATAACGATGTTAGTGCTAATGCATGCTAGAGAAGTGATGTGTAGATCACTCTCCGAAAGCAATACCGCACGAAAAGAAAAGTGGTAACGATCTCATCTTCATCAAGAAATTAAATAAGTTCAAATGATATCGAAGATTTTCATCGATCAAAAGAAAATGAGAAATTGATGAAGAAATGCCTATTTGAACCACACAAAGATGTAATCCAATGCAAAGATCTAAAGGAAATGGAAGGAAAAGGAAAAGGGACCAAAACAGTCCCAAAAACAAGCAAATATCACATTCTAGACACTAGGTAATCGATTACCCTAATGCTGGTAATCGATTACTATTGTAAGAAAGGCAGGTCCAGACGTGAAAAATAGGGTGTAATCGATTACCACCAGGAAGGTAACCGATTACACCTGCTAAGACAGCAGAAAATTAGTTTTAAAATGTGCAAAAAATTGATCAATCATTTCTTCAAACACCTCATGATCAAGGATGCAATTGTGAACGAAAATTCAAGTAAAACAACAGCAAATAACACCAATGGATCACAATTTGCAAGATCCGAAGACCAAGCAACAAGATCAACAATATATCATGTTGTGAAGGATGTATCAAGAGCAACAATGGTGGATCAAGAGTTTACCACTTCAAATATGAAAATTATTCAAATCAACTCCAAGAACCACACTCCAAAGCCTTGATCTACAGAAATTGATGATGAAAAAAGTGAATGGACGAAGGTTTAGCTCAAAGATTAGTAAGTTCTAATGATGAACTTACTAACTTTCAATGGAAGAAAGAGCTTTGGTGAATTTGGTAGTTGGAGAAAATTGAGAGAGTCAAGAAGAAATTTGACAAGGTAAATTTGGCTATCAAAAGCTTGAAGAATGAATGAAATGAGGGTTCTATTTATAGAGATTAGGCTTGGGAATTTTGGTGGCTTTGAGTTTGGTTTGGAACCAAAGTTAGGATTGGAATTTGAATTTGGAGGCAAAATCAAGATCAAGTGGTGATTAGTGAAGGTGTATGGTGGGAATTAATTGTGATGAGGTATGGGAATTAAAATGAGGCGATCTAAAATATTCTCAAATGATGAAATTGGTGCCAAATGCTGTAGAATTTGAATTTGCTGAATTTTTTTTCAAATTTTCCACGTGGTAATCGATTACCCATAAGTGGTAATCGGTTACTTCAGTGAAAAAATGGGAAAATTGCCTTTTGATTGCACTGCTGTGGCTCTGGCTCGATTCTTTTTGCTTGTCAAAGAAGGCATGGAAATAAACACATGAACCTTGGAGTCTCTTGAATAATAGTCAATTAATTCTTGAAAAATCTTGACCAGATGATTTTGAATTGTTTGCATATCAACTTTGACTTTGTTCATATGAAATTCACTCAAGCTAAGGAACTGGTATTTAAGATTCTTGATCCAAATCCTTCCTGAAAAAGTTAGAAAAAGGGAAACAAACATATTTTTTTTGGATTTTGATTAAAGGTTAGTAGACATAAGCAAATAAAGGCAAATAAGAAACACACTGATGCTCGGTGATCCCTGCAAGGCATAAACCCAAAGAAGAGAGGGATAAAGGAAAAAAATCATAATTTTGTTTGTGGTATAAGATGCAAATGAGATATGAGAAATCTTAGGGGTAAAAATTAGGGTACAATAGCTGCCCCTATTTAAGTTCTTCTCTCCGGAGATATGAAGGTTGAAAACTTTGTCTCGACAAGATTGAAGATACTTAAATACAGGAAACCAAATTTTTATCCCTAAGATGCCACAAGATGATATGAATGCAAAGGATAAAACACTCTGTGGGGAAACTTAAAACAAGGAATTTACGGTAAATTGAGTGAGATAACGTGAAAAGACACACCAGGGAAGACAAGCTATTTCTGGAGATATGTCAAGGTGACAGGAAGTATCGATCAATAGTTGGAAAGAGAGGGACAAGACCCTGGGAAGACAAGTAGTGACATCCAAGAATAACCTTGGATGGAAACTACGAACGAGACAAAAGTATGCCAATAGATGTCCAAGAATGGCATTGGACAACAACAAGAAGAAAAAAAACAACAGCGTCATCCAAGAATAGCATTGAATGGAGGTGAAAAACACCCTATTGGGGATAAGATATCCAAGAATGGCATTGGATGAAAGGAACTACAACATTCAAGAATGGCATTGAATGGGGCAACAACAAACATCAGAGACATCCAAGAATAACCTTGGATAGAAACAAACTCAAATGACGATGTATCAATCAATATCCAAGAATAACATTGGATGGGAACAAACTTCCATTTGAAAAACTTCACTGGGGACATCCAAGAACGGCATTGGATGGCAAGGGTAAACATTAGAGATATCCAAGAATAACATTGGACTCGGTTAGGGAAAAGGTGTCCAAGAATGACTTTGGACAGAAGAAATCACAACATTCAAGAATGGTATTGAATGAAGTGAGAAAAGTTATGGAAAATACATCAGGAGTATCCAAGAATGGCATTGGATAAAAAGAGGACACGATATCCAAGACTAGCATTGAATAAAGTGAGGAAGAAATTTCAGGAATGACACTGAAAGTAAAGGTAAATCACTACATTCAGGAATGGCATTGAATGATAGTGAGAAAGACGTCCAGAAATGGCACTGAATGCAAAGGAGAAAACTCATCCAGGAATGACACTGAATAAACAGATAAAACTTTTAGGAATGACACTGAAAGATATCCAAACAAATATGATGGGGATTACATAAGAGAGACAAGACCTCCAAGAATAGCACTGGCAGAAACAAGAGGAACAAGGTATCCAGGAATAGAACTGGAGATCAAAAAAGACAGACATCGAGGAATGGCACTGGAATGAAAGAATACAAAGATCCAGGAATAGCACTGGAATGAAAGAAGACAAACATCCAACAATGACATTAGATGCCCATGGAAACAATAACATTCAGGAATAACACTGAATGAAAAGACATGTAATTGTTTTGGTAGGCGCCAAGTAAGTTGGACTTTGATCACAAGGTAAGATGTTGATAGCAACAGGACCTCGGGAAATGTACATGAACGCGAAACATACTTCGAGCTATGCGAATCTTTCTATGTATGATATATGAAAGATTTATGTATGCAATGCAGATAATTGGGATAACTGGGATAACCTCTTTTGTGAGGGAAGAAAGCAACTCTGATTCCTCAACACAGGGAACACTGCCCACTCTGCTTGGAGAGAAGATGTTAAGCATATCTCTGTCACTTATGAATTGCATTAGGCTGATGGTATTTTTAGGAAAGGCATCTTGAGGATTCTTGAAGAAAACTGCCCCAGATTGATTGACTGACGAGGATAAACTGATCATGGCTTCAGTTTGACTGCTGCGGGGAAAAATTGATCATGGCTTCAATTCTTGAAAGGAATGTTGAGGATAAACTGATCATGGCTTCAGTTCTTGAAATGAATATTGAGAAGGCTAAACTCAGTATGGGTCTTGAAAGGGATCTTCTGGTTAACCAATTCTGAGAATAACTTGCACTGAGCAACAAATCTTGAACTAATTCACAACAGGATCTGGAAGTAATGTGCCCCTGATAAGATCACTGACCAAGTTTCTCAACTGTTCGAAATTTCTTGCTGAGGAAAGTTTGTCTACAAATAAAATCATTCATTCATGGTAATTTTAATGCAAAGTGTTGCACCCCAAAATTTGCCCTCCTTACTTTTTTACTAACTGGCTTATGTTTCATTTCATTTTTTGCATTATCATATCATTAGCATGGGGTCAAGGTGCCTGAGGCAGGTCAGAAAAGTCTTATCTGGTCTACTATATCATCAAGAGTTCACAAGTGGCAAGGGATCTCAAGTGGAGCACTCCCTCCTGACCAATGCATGAATTAGGGTTTTGAAATTCTTGGGTTTATTGCTTCAATGGGCAAGCTCCTTGGGTTTTTATCATCACCAAATGGTATATCTCATCTTTGTTGGAGAGGATACACATTATATTCAGAGGAATTTGGATTTGGAGACTGTGTTATTTCCTCCTAGACTGAGGGTACCAAAGCTAGGGTTTGCTATAGAGTCAGTTTATTTCTGATTTTTTGGGCAAGACTTGAGTCCATAGTATTCCTTGGGTCCCTAAGTATCTAGGAGTGGAGGATTGTCCATCAGTTTGATTCAGGAGAAGTTTCAATTGGCCAATGGATTGAAAATCAGTTAATTTGGTCAAAAAGTCAACTGTGGTCAACACAAAGTCAAACCTCAAGATTTTTGGTCAAAATCAAGATTATGGGGTGAAATTTATCATTTGACCAAGGGTTGATCATGATTCATCAAGGAAACCTCAGAATCATCAAGAATCAGGAGTTACTAAATTAGGGTTTTTGTAGGAAAAGTCAACTATACTTTGACCAGGCCTAACTTCAACATACTTCATCAAAAATTCCTCAACCAAATCCCATCTTGAAGGAAATTTAATTCCCTACAACTTTGTGTCTCACAAGCTAAGTCCAGAAATGCTTCATTTGGGAGATATGAGCCAAGACATTATAGGTCATTTTGAAAGTCAACAAAAGTCAACCTTTTTCAAAAGCTCATAACTTGAACATGGAAGATCAAATTGACATGGGACTAAAAGGGTTGGTTATAGGACATCTTGAGGTTTCTAAAAAGTATTAGTTTGCATTAAGGAGTTAAAAATTGAAGGAGTTATCCTTAGTAAAAGTTGGGCAATTTTGAGGAGGTGCACAAAGCAAACTATGCCTAAAATCCAAATTTTGACAAATGGGCCATAAGTTTCTTAAACCAAACTCAAACATACAGCCATGCACGACCCAAAGAGCATATATTTGACTTTTCCTCATTTTATTTTATTTTTATTGGATTTAATTTGTTAAAATTCAATATTAAATGAAATAATTCAAAAAATAATTAAACAATGGATTATCCAGGCCCAACTCATCATCAAAAGGATAACCCTAAGTATTTAAAACCTATTCATGCATTGGTTAGGGTTACACACGAAAATTTGGAGAGGAATCCAAGCATTGAACCTTAAAGCTCTTTTTCACAAAAACTCACGATCCACAAGGTTTTCTCAAAGGATTTTTCCACAGACATCTTCCTGGGGATCGAAGGAGTAGAAATCAATCACCATTTGCAGCCAAGAGCACGCACGCGTGTGGAGCCATCTCAGGTTAGGGGTGATTTTGATAATCGTGAAACTTGTTTTTTAAGCATGCATGTTGTTGTGTGAATGACACTGAGTATGCTGATGTAATTTGCGTGGTGTTTGGACGTGCATACCGCTTGCTATGTGTGTTTGAATTTTCATGCCCTAACCTTAACTTCTTCGTTTTTCAATATATATGGGTTGTTGTTAAATTTTGATTGCATATTCGTGTTCCTTGCAAAAATCCGGACAAAATGGTATATGGGTTCGCGCATTCAGGGTTTTTTCCACTTGCAGGTGATCGGAGATGACGACCGGAACCCTAGTTCCGGCGTCTGGTGCAACTCCGGCGAGGTAGGGTTTTGGGAGGTCAGAGACATAATCCTGGCCGTCCGTTGGCCAGATCGCACGGTCCCCAGGTGGCCACGTTTTGTTTTTTTTTTATTTTTTTTCTGAATAAAAATTAATGATCGTGTGTTATTACCTCACAGCAATTACCATGCTCTTCAAATGAGGACATAATGTTCTGCTTACCTTTTCATTGACTGTTGACTTGTTGACCCAATCGTGTCCGCTTGATGAATCAGACGAACAGGAATGCGCCAACGCATTAAAATCCCACGCCCCCTGCACGTGGCCAGAACACGGTGCTCACCCCTTTTTTATTTTGTTCACTGATTTGGTTTAATGGGCTGGGGTGCTATTTGCACCCTCCCCCTCTGGCCCAACCTTCTTTTTCAACGTGAATCCTTCGCTAAACACACCCCCCAGGTTTTATTTTTTTTTATTCGTTTTATTTTTCTGATGGACTATGTGCTGTTCTCACCCCCTCTATGCCCATTTCAATTATCCCAACGCCTTTGGGCTCCTCATTGCACCCCCCATACTATTTTCTATTTTTATTTTTATTTATTTCATTATCATTTCATTTCTAATTTTAAAAATAGTAAATTGCATTTAAAAATCCCTATAAAATTAATATATCATCTGTATTAATTTATAAAATTTTTACAATTTTTATTTTTATTTTTATTTTATTTCTTAACATTTAAATTAATTGTTTGATCCATTTTCTTTTTCAATTACACATCTCATGCATACATAAATTTCTTTATTTTCATTCTCCTCACCTATAAAATATTTTTCACTCGTTCTTTTTGCATTCATTCATTAACATATTAAATCGCATAAAAATATTTTTCTTTCATTTTTAAATATTTTTCACATTGCATTCAGGTCCTTCTCTTTGGCGCATCGAACCCTATCCCTTACTTGAGTTTTGTGTGATTGTTTGAATGGCTAACTTTTTGGATCTTTGCAGGGACCTCTTATATGTTGTTTGCCTCTGGTTTAGGAACCTTAATGATTAATTTGGGCATTTTAGGGATCACTTTGCTAATTATTTGATTTGCTTTCTTTTGAGGTTCTCTTGTGTGCACATCTTTGACATTATATGATTACCTTGTTTGAAAGGCATTCATGCCATTTGCTTTAGGGGTGCTCTTTTGATTTCTAGGTTCATGATTGAATGGTTTTCATTATTGTTTGCCCTTGCTTGAGTGTCATTCACCTCATTCCTTTTATTTATATCTGTTTCTCACTAACCTTTTATGCAGGATCAAGGTAAGTTCCTTAAGGGTATGGATAAGTATCCATGGTTACCCTTACCTTTTTCTCTCCTATCTTTATTCTTTAGGGTTTAGGTTGAACCTCACTAACCGTAGGCCACCCATGCATGATAACATTAGGACTCTTAGTTCCCTTTAGAGTTACTCTTGTGTCTTCTCTCTTCTCATCTCAAAGTGTCTTTAAAACACTTAATAAGAATAAGGTGTATTGCGCATGAGCCTTAAGTATGGGGAATGAGAAATGAGGGGCTTCCTCTCATCTTTCTAGAGTGCTTAGCGAGCGTCCTGTCTTGGGACGATGCGTTAAGTATTCGCCCCTGTGCCCTAGACTTTGGTGCAATGCAACTTAGGAACTAACCTAAGCCACTTCTGTCCTAAAAAACACAAACCAACTTCAAACCTTTTTTTGTCCCGCGGGATCGTCAAACTAAAAGATATTTTCAAAAAGGGCACGTTACCTTCCGTCTGAGTCGCAAACAGGCATCGACCCTAACTGCCGGACGCGAACTTAACGTCGCTCATAAAAAACACAAAAAGAACTTGGTCCGAACTACGTTGACTCTGAATTCCCCATTGCACAAAGGGGGTACGTAGGCCTAGGGCGTCGACGTCCTACCGAGTCGGTCTGTGTCTTTCCCTCTCCGTTTTAGTACAGCCCTAGATGATAGTATAACTCACCCTTAGAATAGACAACAAGCGTGGATCCCATCGAGTACGATGGACGCGTGGGGTGCTAGCACCTTCCCCTCGTGTAACCGACTCCCGAACCCAGGCTATGGTTGCGATGACCATTCCTTTCCCTCTTCCTCAGGTTTATGCGGTGTTCCCTTTCCCTCTCTTGGGATAAATTTACACGGCTGGCGACTCTGTTTTTCCGCGCCACTCTCGCGTTTGTACCTGGATGAAAATCCTGGGAGCGACAACTGGCGACTCTGCTGGGGACTCTGGTTGACCTATGCTGGTCCATCCCTAAGCGAGTCAATCCTAGCGCTTGCTTGTCTTTGTTTTCCTTGGGTGTTCTGTTTTTGTTTTGCTTTATGTGTTGTATTTTATTTTTATTTTTTTTACCGCATTTTCTGCATTTCATTTTTTACTGTCATGCTGCTGTGCTGTGCTGGCTGTCTTTGTTTTGCAGGTTGGGTGGGACCGAGAGCTAAGCCCAATACCAAGGCTTGAGAATACCCTAGGACTAGAGTGGAAAGTAGTGGGACCTACGTGCCCGCTTGGTACGTTTATGTGATCACGAAATTCACAACCAGATGAGGCTATCTTGGGACGCATTCTAACGTGTGTGTCTTGCGCATGTTGGGGTGTTGATCTAGAGAGCTGTCGACTCTGGTGACCGATCATTGAGGACCTTAGTGGAAACATCCCTCTTTAGTGGTGACAGTGGCAGACCACATCCCGTGGCAAACCCATTCGCACCCGAGGGCCCGCTTTGGAAATCGCATAGGATGGCCCCTACGTTTTGAAGGGAATCAGTGGAGGCACTCCTCGATTGACTTTAGTACTGTACCCAGAATGATGAATGTACTATTGTTTCTCGACCTCAGTGCCAAAGCTGAGGACCTTCCGCTTTGGAGAATCAGTTGAGGCCTCCTCGATTGATGATGATGCCAAACCAGAAATGGTGAACGTATCATCATTTCTCGACCTGAGAGCCTGGGATACTGAACATCCTAGTACCCACACGTGATAGGGGATGGGCGTTTGCAGGTTTGCAGGTAACCGAGACCTTCAACCTACCCCTATTCTGGATTTCTCGTCAATGTCTGATTATGTGGGTTCCTCAGTGGTTCAGAGTTCTGGTTATCTGGTTTCTCATTCAGCTAACAGCACATCACATCCAGCAGTGTGCCTTGACCCCATGTTTGCATGAGCATATCATTTTTTTTGCATTCTAACATGTTTGACATTCTGTAGGGCTTGCATCTTACTCTTGATTCCGGTTTTCTGAGGTTACTTCAGCATGGATGTTCGGAGAAAGAAGACTGTTGCCTATTCGTTCCCAGAGCCGACTTTGACACTGATTCATAAATTGATTAATATGGCTGGTTCCGGAGTTCGTACAGAGTTCAGTGGAAGGTATGGAAGACTTCTGAAATTTGTCTATAATATCTCCCAGTATGAGAAGGATGCCATTCACACACTTCTTCAGTTTTACGACCCGCCTCTGCGTTGCTTCACTTTCCCGGACTACATCTTGGCTCCGACGTTGGAGGAGTTCTCATTTATTTTGGGAATTCCTATTAGTCATGATATAGTTTTCTTTTCTGAAGAACACCCCGGTATAAAAGATATGGTTGTTGCTCTTCACATTAGTGAGCCTGTTCTGAACGGTAACACTGCAGAAAAACAAGGAGTTAAGGGTTTCCTATTGAAGTTCCTATTTGATCAAGCTTGTATACATGTCAAAGAGAAGAACTGGACTGCTTTCCAAGCTATTTTAGCTGTGTGTATCTATGGGATTGTTCTGTTTCCGAATATTCCTGATCTGGTGGATATGCACGCCGTCAGGATCTTTATGTCGAAGAATCCTATACCTACCTTGCTAGGTGATGTGTACCATTCAGTTCACTATAAGAATGAGAATAGGCGTGGGAAAACTGTGAGTTACTGTGCGCCGCTCTTACCTACTTGGTTTTTGAGTCGTCTCCCTGAATCTGGCGCTTTCGTTGATACGAAAGATTCTCTGAAGTGGTCTAAGAGGGTTATGGGCTTGACTGCCGATAACATCGTTTGGATTAATCGTGACTTGCTAGGAATGGAGATTATTTGCAAATGCGGAGAATTTCCTAATGTTCCCTTAATAGGGAGGAAAGGTGGAATTAACTATAATCCCTCCCTAGCTATCAGACAGTTTGGCTATCCTTTGAAGAATCCACCCGAAGAGCGAGATGTCCGAGAATCCTTATTCTTCAATGGTATTGAGGATCAAGGGTTGATAAGGAAAGTTGTGAATGCTTGGAAACAGGTAACTAAGAAGGGTAAGATTCCATTCGGGAAAAGTAACAATCAGGCTTTCCCTCCCTATAAAGAGTGGATTAAGAAGAGAGCAGAAGAGGAGCTTCTTCCATTCCCGGTGGAACCACCTTTGTATCCTTTGGTGATCGAGCCTCCTACCACCGTTGAGTTGGAGAAGTATAACACATTATGGGATGAAAAGGAAAGGTTGCGGGAGGAAAATAGTGAGCTAAAGAGAGAGATTTATCAGTGGAAGCATGAACGGGGTGAAGTTGTTCATACCGCCAAATTGAAGACAGAGCTCCTTGCTAAAGCAGAAAGAGAGCATGCTGACATGGTCGCATCCAGAGAAAGAATGAAACAAGCTTTGGATGGTATCAGTAACGTTCTCAGGTCCAAGGAGGAGGAATTAGGCAAGGCTTTGTTGAAGATTCACAGGTTCAATGATCACCAAGAGACTGCCATGGCTGAGAATAAAAGAAAGGAAGACGCTTACCTAGCTAAGATTGATCAGTTGAAGTCAACGCTCAAGAAGAAAGACGCTGAGATCTTATCAGGAATATTCAAGAGACAAGTAGTCGAAGGTCGACTCAATGAAGCCATAGCTTCCATGGAAGAACTGAAAGTCCAAGCTGAAGTGAAGAAACCTAGACATGAAGATGGTGTTTCTAGAGAAGACGCTTGGGAGTTACACTGCCAATACTTGGATGGGATCATACACAGGAGAGACCTTCTTATCCAAGGACTGATTCAGAGACCGAAGCATCCCGACACCAGAAAGTTGTTCGAGGAGATTCAAGACTGGTGCATAAAGCATAATGGATGGGGGGGATTGACACTTGTGAACTTTGATGATATGCCATAGTCCTGTTCTCTTTTATTATATTTGGATCACCACCAGGCTTGTTGGTTGGGATCTAGGGTTTTTGTATTCAAACTTGTTGTCTCGGATTTATGATTATTGACATTTGGTTTTCCTCTGGTTTTCTTAATATATGAGCAGAAGTTCCATTGTATCGTGTTATTAAACTGGAATCAAGGGGTGGATCGCCCTGCGAATTTTCAAACATGTTCATTTGCATAGTCATGATCATTTTGCATAATTATTTTGCATAACAGGTGTTTATCTCTGGTGTTCTTATTTTTGCTCTCCATCTCAGTCAGGATTGATCAGCCAGTTCACTGGTATTCTACTCAGCCTGTGATAACTAGGGGATAGCCATGGAACAACTCTGTTCAGAGATGCTTGAAATGAAGGTTCAGATGAGGCAGTTTGGGGAAGACATGATGGTCATGTCCCAAGAGCAGAAGATGCTGAAGGAGGAGGTCAATCAGATGAAGACTCAGATGGGTTTGATCATGGAAATTTTGAAAACAGTGTTAAAGAAGAAAAACGGTCATGTGCTCGCTTCCGCGACAGAGGTCCTTACTCCTCCCATCTCTTTGGAACTTGATTTAAATCGTGGATCTCTTCCACTAGCAGAAGCTCCTGAACTTTCCCAGCAGCAGCTAAGTCTTGGCTCCCAAGAGAAGCCCAAGGGCAAAAAGTGTACACAGAGACAGAAGAAGTCTGAAAGAATTTTCCACCCGCTCCCTATGCCATATTCTCAACTACTGCAACATCTCCTTCAGTTACGATTGGTACGAAAAAGGACTTTGGCTCCTCCCTCTTGTACTCCCCCACCAGGTTATGATGCAAGAGCCCACTGTGATTTTCACTCTGGCGCGCCGGGGCATAATGTGGAAGATTGTAGGGCATTTCAGCATGTTGTCCAGGATCTGATAGATTCCAAGGCAATTGAATTCGCGCCGAGCGGTGTAAGCATACATGGTGGTCCTACTCTTGCTGTTGAAAAAAAGGTGGATATCCCTGGTGCCTCTCCCAAAGCTACATCAAGTCAGGGGCATTTCTTGCAGTCTTTGGCCTTAGAATCCCCACATCCGCAAATGCTGCCTACGCCTCGACCAAGTCTGAAGAGAAAAATGCCTGAAAAGATTATGCGCTCAAATCAGCATCAACAACAGAAGTATCAGCGTCAGAATCAGCATAGGCCGTGCAACAACTTGGAAAGAAGGAATACTCCTCTTTATCCAGTTCCCATGTCGTACAGTCAACTCTTGCCACATCTGGTTCGAAACTCATTGGTGGAGCCTAAGACTTTGAAGCCTGTTCCAGAACCATACCCTCCGGGGTACAACCCCCATGTGCAATGTGGATATCATGGAGGATCTATAGGGCACTCAACCGAAGATTGTAAAGCCTTTCAAGCCAAAGTGCAACAATTGATTGACCAAGGGTACATATCATTTCCCGAAGGAGACTCGGTTGTGCATGTCGACCTCTCATCTGCGTGAAGACTTCAAAGGACATCATCAGAAGAAATTAGTCCAGACGGAACCAAGCTTCCTCAGCAACGACAGTCATCAGTTTCTTTACTGCATTTTCATTTATAGTTTTTCATTTCTTGTTAAGAGCATCGTATGCAATTAAGCCTCGTTTGTTTTTTTATGATGATATTAATGCAATGAGTATGTTTTCCTTGAAGTAATCCATTTGTGTTCACTCTTAAATGTTTATATGCGCTGCAATACCAACTTTTTTGTTTAGAACTCTTGAGGGAGGATGATGAGACGAAAACGCAGAATCTTTGGTTGTATGTTCAAGGATAGAACCTTGTTGAGGATGTACAGGCATTATTTCAAACCCCTAAACACTGGAGATATAAGGGAGATAGACCTTCGTTAACCCCTTCGAGCCTTGAAGTAGGAGTCTCTTTCGTACGAAAAAACCCTCATACTTAACCCAGGGGCAGGGTAGGCGTCAGTTAGTTTGACCAAGCGTTCAAATTTCAAGGAGAGGGTGCATCTGAGGAACCATTACCTTCTATCCCACCGTCGAGAGGTCAAGAGATCAAGAGATGTGAAACCACAATGGTTATCCATCGACAATCAAGAAGTGAGGCAGTCACAACCCTTTCAAGCAAATAAGACAACCAGTGTCACACGCTTTGTTCAAAAGGGGAATAAAAAGAAAGCCCGCTAAGTCGAAACTTGAAAACAAGCGACTTAGGCAAAAGTCAGGGCATCCCGCTGGACTTCAAAATCGAAAAAACTCAAAAGAGTCAGTCCAGGAAAAAATTAGGGATTAAAAAAGAAAGAAAAAGCGAATGGCGAAAAGAAAATCCCCGATAAGAACAAATTCATGTGATTACAGACACAGAAGATAAAAAGGGATGACTGTCACTCCAAAACCTCCTTAGGTGTCAAATCATCAGTTGCACGGGTTCCTTAAAGATCATAAACCTTTGGAGAGATGAGCGTTTGTGTCAGATTAACTGAATATAGGATTGGAGAACATCACGAAGAGTGGGGGGGGGGGGGCACCGATAAACTTTAAGCCATAAATCCTTTTTCTGAAACCGTGAACCAGACCACGTTACAACCCTTAAAGGTCCTAATTGAAACAGGGTTTATTCCGAAAGCATACTTCAACAGGATAGCGTTCCTGACTCCTATAAGTTGTGCTAATAAGATTTGTTGGTATTGCATGTGCACATTGTTTTTCCATTCAAAAATCAAGGTCGCATCCCAGCTAGTGATTCGTTCACAAGGTTGGGCGACGCATTTTTAATAAAAACTTCAAGGTTAACATGAGTGTTGCATTAGAATTCTCATAGATAACTTGTTCTGTTTGCATACATGTGCCTAAGCATCAATGTAGCTTACACAGTGAAAGTCAGTCAAGAAGCTTGATCCTGCCAAGTTGGGTTGCTTGAAAATTCCGAAGGACAATTATATCAAGGGGCATGCTGCCAAGAGACTCAGTGTAGAGTGGACTCTCCCAGTAAGTCGTGTTAGGACGTAGCCAATCTGGGGCAGTCACGTCGAGAAGTCACTCTGAAATTCAGTTATTCTGGGGCATTCATTCTAAGATCAGGGGCAAAGTCACTTCAAAGCTCATATTAGGACGGGCCACCTCTAGAGGGTGGGAGACTGTCCATTCCTGAAAATGGTTATTTGAAAACACCTCTTCAAGGTACAAAATACTGAGGTAGAGTATTTCGAGGTAATGTACTCCATAGATTATAAGGACTGGGGCAGTTAGGTCGAGATCTGATAAATTTCTCCAAGAGTTTGAAGACCCCGGGGCAGTGCGAAGGCCCGGTCTTCTGTAAAATCCTTTTGAGACGATTTCTTCCATTAGACCTGGTGGTCTGGGGCAGGTGGAAAGTTCAGAGAGCCGCTTATGACCATAAAGACAAGTTAAGCTGCAGGGCAACAGGGTCATACTTCCCCAGCAGTTTGCTCTCCCCAGCATTTGAGATTGCACTTTCCACAGCCGAGCAGAACTTCCCCAGCAGGAGACTTGGGACGTATTTTCTCTGGATTAAGAGACATTTCCCCACAGAGTCTGAACGCTTATTTTCCTCAACCAGTCAGGAAATGTTTTCCTCAGCAGCAACGGTGCGACCTGATCTTCAACAGATAAGTAAGCTTGATGTTATCCGCTAGCAGGATAGATGTCAGCATTTACCGTTCCCCCAAGCAGAGTTTGGTGGTGATCCTCGCAACAGTTTGTCCAACAGGGGTTGACATCCCTAGCAGGTTTTAAATCCAAGTGATATCTGGCACTCTTCTGATTCAAGCCGTAGCCTCCCTTTTCAAAAGGTTATGTATAACCCCCAGTGGAGCAGATGTTCTTTCGAGATTTCATCCCCAGCAGAAGTTGTTGATCCAAAGAGTCGGTTGGAGTGATCCTTCTCAGCGGAGTTCCTGTTCAAAGGACAATTTATTTCTATCGCCAGCTAAATTAGTCTTTTCTTTCCAGTATTTATTTTGCTGGAGGGACCCTTTTTGCATATCATAAGCATTTGCATCGCATCAAACACATAGCATTTTCATTTGCATTCGAAGCATAAGCCAGGTTTGATACTTTCTTTGCCAATTCTCTTTCTCAGCAGAGATGGCATAACTCAGGAGATTTTTTTTTGGAGAGATGCGCTCCCCGACAGAGTCTTTTATTTAGACTTCTCCTTCCCCAACGGAGTCATCTTACCAATAGATTTTGAAACGAGGTGGTTTAAAACCAGAAGTTTCGTTTCACGTTATCCCCAGCGAAGTTGCCATTTATTTTGCTAGATTCTCTTTATCAGTAGGGAACAACAATATTTTGGAGATTTTCTTTCGTCAGTTTCCCTTTGTCAGCAGGGATGGCATTTATGTTGCTAGATTCTCTTTATCAGCAGAGGATGGTAATGTTTTGAAGATTTTCTTTCGCCAGATTCTCTTTATCAGCAGAGGACGGCAATGTTTTGAAGATTTTCTTTCGCTAGATTCTCTTTATCAGTAGAGGACGGCAATGTTTTGAAGATTTTCTTTCGCTAGATTCTCTTTATCAGCAGGGAACAACAATATTTTGGAGATTTTCTTTCGTCAGTTTCCCTTTGTCAGCAGGGATGGCATTTATGTTGCTAGATTCTCTTTATCAGCAGAGGACGGCAATGTTTTGAAGATTTTCTTTCGCTAGATTCTCTTTATCAGCAGAGGACGACAATGTTTTGAAGATTTTCTTTCGCTAGATTCTCTTTATCAGCAGGGAACAACAATATTTTGGAGATTTTCTTTCGTCAGTTTCCCTTTGTCAGCAGGGATGGCATTTATGTTGCTAGATTCTCTTTATCAGCAGAGGACGACAATGTTTTGAAGATTTTCTTTCGCTAGATTGTCTTTATCAGCAGGGAACAACAATATTTTGGAGATTTTCTTTCGTCAGTTTCCCTTTGTCAGCAGGGATGGCATTTATGTTGCTAGATTCTCTTTATCAGCAGAGGACGACAATGTTTTGAAGATTTTCTTTCGCTAGATTCTCTTTATCAGCAGAGGACGACAATGTTTTGAAGATTTTCTTTCGCTAGATTCTCTTTATCAGCAGAGGACTGCAATGTTTTGAAGATTTTCTTTCGCTAGATTCTCTTTATCAGCAGGGAACAGCAATATTTTGGAGATTTTCTTTCGTCAGTTTCCCTTTGTCAGCAGGGATGGCATTTATGTTGCTATATTCTCTTTATCAGCAGAGGACGGCAATGTTTTGAAGATTTTCTTTCGCTAGATTCTCTTTATCAGCAGAGGACAGCAATATTTTGGAGATTTTCTTTCGTCAGTTTCCCTTTGTCAGCAGGGATGACATTTATGTTGCTAGATTCTCTTTATCAGCAGAGGACGACAATGTTTGGAAGATTTTCTTTCGTCAGTTTCCCTTTGTCAGCAGGGATGGCATTTATTTTGCTAGATTCTCTTTATCAGCAGGGAACAACAATCTTTTGAAGATTTTCTTTCGTCAGTTTCCCTTTATCAGCAGGGGTGGCATTTATGTTGCTAGATTCTCTTTATCAGCAGAGGACGACAATGTTTTGAAGATTTTCTTTCGTCAGTTTCCCTTTGTCAGCAGGGATGGCATTCATGTTGCTAGATTCTCTTTATCAGCAGAGGACGACAATATTTTGAAGATGTTCTTTCGTCAGTTTCCCTTTGTCAGCAGGGATGGCATTTATTTTGCTAGATTCTCTTTATCAGCAGGGGACAACAGTCTTTTGAAGATTTTCTTTGTCAGTTCTCTTTATCAGCGGAGATGACATAACTCGGGAGTTTTGTTTCACTTTATACCCAACATAGCAACATTTATAGCTAATTCTCCAGTGAAGGATTGCAAATTTCCTGGTTCTTTGGTATTCAATCTCCGTGTATCCTGATTATCTGAAAGCTGTCGCTATCTTACACTCAGGACCAAGTTGATTGAATAGGGGCAGCTGTTGCACCCCAAAATTTGCCCTCCTTACTTTTTTACTAACTGGCTTATGTTTCATTTCATTTTTTGCATTATCATATCATTAGCATGGGGTCAAGGTGCCTGAGGCAGGTCAGAAAAGTCTTATCTGGTCTACTATATCATCAAGAGTTCACAAGTGGCAAGGGATCTCAAGTGGAGCACTCTCTCCTGACCAATGCATGAATTAGGGTTTTGAAATTCTTGGGTTTATTGCTTCAATGGGCAAGCTCCTTGGGTTTTTATCATCACCAAATGGCATATCTCATCTTTGTTGGAGAGGATACACATCATATTCAGAGGAATTTGGATTTGGAGACTGTGTTATTTCCTCCTAGACTGAGGGTACCAAAGCTAGGGTTTGCTATAGAGTCAGTTTATTTCTGATTTTTTGGGCAAGACTTGAGTCCATAGTATTCCTTGGGTCCCTAAGTATCTAGGAGTGGAGGATTGTCCATCAGTTTGATTCAGGAGAAGTTTCAATTGGCCAATGGATTGAAAATCAGTTAATTTGGTCAAAAAGTCAACTGTGGTCAACACAAAGTCAAACCTCAAGATTTTTGGTCAACATCAAGATTATGGGGTGAAATTTATCATTTGACCAAGGGTTGATCATGATTCATCAAGGAAACCTCAGAATCATCAAGAATCAGGAGTTACTAAATTAGGGTTTTTGTAGGAAAAGTCAACTATACTTTGACCAGGCCTAACTTCAACATACTTCATCAAAAATTCCTCAACCAAAGTCCATCTTGAAGGAAATTTAATTCCCTACAACTTTGTGTCTCACAAGCTAAGTCCAGAAATGCTTCATTTGGGAGATATGAGCCAAGACATTATAGGTCATTTTGAAAGTCAACAAAAGTCAACCTTTTTCAAAAGCTCATAACTTGAACATGGAAGATCATATTGACATGGGACCAAAAGGGTTGGTTAGAGGACATCTTGAGGTTTCTAAAAAGTATTAGTTTGCATTAAGGAGTTAAAAATTGAAGGAGTTATGCTTAGTCAAAGTTGGGCAATTTTGAGGAGGTGCACAAAGCAAACTATGCCTAAAATCCAAATTTTGACAAATGGGCCATAAGTTTCTTAAACCAAACTCAAACATACAGCCATGCACGACCCAAAGAGCATATATTTGACTTTTCCTCATTTTATTTTATTTTTATTGGATTTAATTAGTTAAAATTCAATATTAAATGAAATAATTCAAAAAATAATTAAACAATGGATTATCCAGGCCCAACTCATCATCAGAAGGATAACCCTGAGTATTTAAAACCTATTCATGCATTGGTTAGGGTTACACACGAAAATTTGGAGAGGAATCCAAGCATTGAACCTTAAAGCTCTTTTTCACCAAAACTCATGATCCACAAGGTTTTCTCAAAGGATTTTTCCACAGACATCTTCCTGGGGATCCAAGGAGTAGAAATCAATCACCGTTTGCAGCCAAGAGCACGCACGCGTGTGGAGCCATCTCAGGTTAGGGGTGATTTTGATAATCGTGAAACATGTTTTTTAAGCATGCATGTTGTTGTGTGAATGGCACTGAGTATGCTGATGTAATTTGCGTGGTGTTTGGATGTGCATACCGCTTGCTATGTGTGTTTGAATTTTCATGCCCTAACCTTAACTTCTTCGTTTTTCAATATATATGGGTTGTTGTTAAATTTTGATTGCATATTCGTGTTCCTTGCAAAAATCCGGACAAAATGGTATATGGGTTCGCGCATTCTGGGTTTTTTCCACTTGCAGGTGATCGGAGATGACGACCGGAACCCTAGTTCCGGCGCTGGTGCAACTCCGGCGAGGTAGGGTTTTGGGAGGTCAGAGACATAATCCTGGCCGTCCGTTGGCCAGATCGCACGGTCCCCAGGTGGCCACGTTTTGGTTTTTTTATTTTTTTTCTGAATAAAAATTAATGATCGTGTGTTATTACCTCACAGCAATTACCATGCTCTTCTAATGAGGACATAACGTTCTGCTTACCTTTTCATTGACTGTTGACTTGTTGACCCAATCGTGTCCGCTTGATGAATCAGACGAACAGGAATGCGCCAACGCATTAAAATCCCACGCCCTCTGCACGTGGCCAGAACACGGTGCTCACCCCTTTTTTATTTTGTTCGCTGATTTGGTTTAATGGGCTGGGGTGCTATTTGCACCCTCCCCCTCTGGCCCAACCTTCTTTTTCAACGTGAATCCTTCGCTAAACACACCCCCTAGGTTTTATTTTTTTTTATTCGTTTTATTTTTCTGATGGACTATGTGCTGTTCACACCCCCTCCAGACCCATTTCAATTATCCCAACGCCTTTGGGCTCCTCATTGCACCCCCCATACTATTTTCTATTTTTATTTTTATTTATTTCATTATCATTTCATTTCTAATTTTAAAAATAGTAAATTGCATTTAAAAATCCCTATAAAATTAATATATCATCTGTATTAATTTATAAAATTTTTACAAATTTTATTTTTACTTTTATTTTATTTCTTATCATTTAAATTAATTGTTTGATCCATTTTCTTTTTCAATTACACATCTCATGCATACATAAATTTCTTTATTTTCATTCTCCTCACCTATAAAATATTTTTCACTCGTTCTTTTTGCATTCATTCATTAACATATTAAATTGCATAAAAATATTTTTCTTTCATTTTTAAATATTTTTCACATTGCATTCAGGTCCTTCTCTTTGGCGCATCGAACCCTATCCCTTACTTGAGTTTTGTGTGATTGTTTGAATGACTAACTTTTTGGATCTTTGCAGGGACCTCTTATATGTTGTTTGCCTCTGGTTTAGGAACCTTAATGATTAATTTGGGCATTTTAGGGATCACTTTGCTAATTATTTGATTTGCTTTCTTTTGAGGTTCTCTTGTGTGCACATCTTTGACATTATATGATTACCTTGTTTGAAAGGCATTCATGCCATTTGCTTTAGGAGTGCTCTTTTGATTTCTAGGTTCATGATTGAATGGTTTTCATTATTGTTTACCCTTGCTTGAGTGTCATTCACCTCATTCCTTTTAGTTATATCTGTTTCTCACTAACCTTTTATGCAGGATCAAGGTAAGTTCCTTAAGGGTATGGATAAGTATCCATGGTTACCCTTACCTTTTTCTCTCCTATCTTTATTCTTTAGGGTTTAGGTTGAACCTCACTAACCGTAGGCCACCCATGCATGATAACATTAGGACTCTTAGTTCCCTTTAGAGTTACTCTTGTGTCTTCTCTCTTCTCATCTCAAAATGTCTTTAAAACACTTAATAAGAATAAGGTGTATTGCGCACGAGCCTTAAGTATGGGGAATAAGAAATGAGGGGCTTCCTCTCATCTTTCTAGAGTTCTTAGCGAGCGTCCTGTCTTGGGACGATGCGTTAAGTATTCGCCCCTGTGCCCTAGACTTTGGTGTAATGCAACTTAGGAACTAACCTAAGCCACTTCTGTCCTAAAAAACACAAACCAACTTCAAACCTTTTTTTGTCCCGCGGGATCGTCAAACTAAAGGATATTTTCAAAAAGGGCACGTTACCTTCCGTCTGAGTCGCAAACAGGCATCGACCCTAACTGCCGGACGCGAACTTAATGTCGCTCATAAAAAACACAAAAAGAACTTGGTCCGAACTACGTTGACTCTGAATTCCCCATTGCACAAAGGGGGTACGTAGGCCTAGGGCGTCGATGTCCTACCGAGTCGGTCTGTGTCTTTCCCTCTCCGTTTTAGTATAGCCCTAGATGATAGTATAACTCACCCTTATAATAGACAACAAGCGTGGATCCCATCAAGTACGATGGACGCGTGGGGTGCTAGCACCTTCCCCTCGCGTAACCGACTCCCGAACCCAGGCTATGGTTGCGATGACCATTCCTTTCCCTCTTCCTCAGGTTTATGCGGTGTTCCCTTTCCCTCTCTTGGGATAAATTTACACGGCTGACGACTCTGTTTTTCCGCGCCACTCTCACGTTTGTACCTGGATGAAAATCCTGGGAGCGACACAAAGCTCGTGCAATTTTGAAATCAAAAATCATTTTTGGAATGATATTATTGATGTATAGCAAATGAATTACTTGTAAAAAAACACGGTGGTTTAGACATTCAAAATGAAAGAGAAAGCAAAGGTATGACATCAAAACAAATGATTGGCAACAATCTTAGGAGTCAATTTACGCAACCTTGTTGTAGTATGCTTTTAAAAGAAACCTGGCTTCAATTAGGTCTTTTGAGGGTTGTAACGTGGTCTGGTTCACGACTTTTGAAACAAAGGATATATGATCAAAGTTTATTTGTACCCAACCCATTCTTCGTGGTGATCTTCAGACCTATGCTCAGTTAATTCAACCTATGCATTCAGGTTCCAAGCGATTTTGGAATTGCAACACTGTTATGATGATAGCTCAAGAGCCAAGGGATTTTTGAAATGGCAGTCACTTTTTCTTACGATGTTTTATTGTTTTTTATTAGGACCTCGGTCAAATCATTTTGTCTTTGAGGATTTTGGTAACCTCTTGATTTTTCTTTTGTTATCCCTAACTTTTGCCTAAACTGTGTCATTTGAGCTTACAGTCAGCGGAATGCCCCAATTTTTACCTAAGTCTCCTTCATAGGTTTTAACTTAGCGGGCTTTTCATTTTGATTTTTTTTCATTCTCTTTTTTTTTAAAGATAGTGACTGCTTGGCTTAATAATTACAGTGAACCATCATTAACTTTTGATTTGAAAGACATCTTCAACACTTCTTTGATGTGCGAAGAAAATCTTGTGATTGCAGCCTTTATTGAATGATTCTCTTGTGTTTAAATACACAGTCAAATTAACTGAGAACTAACCATCCCCAGGTTAAGATTGCGGGTTTTTTCGTACTGAAAGAAACTCCAACTTCTAGGCTCAAAGGGGTTGAAAAGGGATTAACTTCCTTATTTCTCCAGTGTTTGGGAGTTGAAACAATGCTTGTACATCATCAGTCAGGTTTTAATTAAAAGCTTACAATTCAACAATTTTGGGTATTTCGTTTTCGTCATCCTCCCTCCAATCTTTGCATAAACAAAAGATTGATAAAGAAAGTGAACAAGAGATATATTTTTGTTTATGTGAAAAAGAAAGCATAAAGATGCACACAATGGATGTAAATGAATTGAATCAAAACATTGCAATGCTCATTTCATTAAAATTAACCATGAAAGTACAAACAAAGTTTGAAAGCAAACAGTCAATACAATCAAAGAAAAATGCAAACAGAAAGAAACAAGGCCGAGTGTAATACCCCATATTTTTATTTTGTTCTGGATAATATTAGTTCTGATCAACTGGGTTCCGGTGTACTCTGAGAAATTATTTGCAAAGATAATTAGAGTAACTAATGAGCTCAGAGCAGGTCAAATTAATATTACCTGACCCTGAGGTTTTATCAAGTGATACTTTAGAGACAAATTTGGACATTTAAGTTAGTGTTAATAACTAAATGATATCTCTACATATCATTTCATTTTCCTTTCCTCTTCATTTGGAACAAAGATAGAAAGAGAAGTTAATAAGAGTAGAGAGAAGGAGGAGCAAGAGGAGGAAAAGAGAAAGAAACCTAGAAGAATAAGAAAGCTTGGATATTCATCATCTCTTCAAATCATCTCTCAATCTTCATCATCATCTTGTTTAGAGGTGGGTTCTAGTTAGAACTTGAGTTTTAGAAATTTTGGAAATGTTAGAGTTTAGGTTAGAAATGTTGGATTGTGAATAATATTATGGAATCGATGTTTCTAACGGTTAAAATGTGGAATTAGTCGGGTAGTATAGTCGGGTTATATGTATATTGAACCTAATATGCTTGCTTGATGTTCCTATGAGTTTTGGATGGGTTTCCATTGATTTGTATGCTAAAAATAGCAGGGTTTTGGCTTCTAGTTCAGTGGTAACCGGTTACTCATTTGGAGGTAACCGGTTACTTGCAGGAAAATGAGAGTTTTTACGCAAAATTGAACTAAGTAACCGGTTACTCATTTTGAGATAACCGGTTACCTGATTGAAAATTGGCTACTGTAATACGCAGTGATAATGGGTAACCGGTTACTCATTTTGAGGTAATTGGTTACCACTGTTGTGTTTTTAGAAAATGTTGAAAAATTAATATCTTTTGAACCGTGTTTCTGATCGAGACATTCTTGATACCGATGGAAAGCTATGAAAATATACTACATGATAAAAGTGTGAAATATCGGTTTTGTTTCCCGATTAAATAATCAGGAGGAAAACCCAAGAATGGGTAATTATTATGAATTAAATTTGTTCGTGTATTTTATCACACTATTGTGTTGTGCTATATCTAAATTCTATTTGTGGATTTTGAATGAGAGGAAATGCATGTTTAAAATATGAATTAGGGAAAGTGAGGAAACTTTACCCCAAACAAAATGTTATGATTCTAAGATTGTGATAGAAACTCTAGATGACGATGCTCGTGCATTGATGTAGAAAGGTGCATCCTTGACGAGTAATGGTCTAGGAGAGAGTGAAACACTAGTATGGAACATGTGTGTGAACCTTGTGTTCTTTATGATTAAGGAATTGTGGCCTTGTGATTGTCGAATACAATCACGTTTGAGTATATTAAGTAACCGTGACCCGTGTTGAAGGGCCTCTTGCGTAGACTGTCCGGGGAAAGTTACTTAGTGATTGGTATTAGTGACCCGTGTTGAAGGACCTCTTGTGTAGGTTGGCCGGGGAAAGTACCATGTGTAGATAACTGTGACCCGTGTTGAAGGGCCTTTTGTGTAGGCTGGCCGGGGAAAGTTATCTATGTTAGCTCCGGGACCCGTGTCAAGAACTCTTTGGAAGAGTTGGCCGGGAATGGATGTTTACACTTTTAAGGATCTGTGACCCGCGTTGAACTCTCTCGTAGGGTTGGCCGGGGAAAGATGCCTTGGTAAGGTTATCGATTAGAGATATTTCGAGTTACCAGACTCATGGCATATTTCCATATAGTGTGAGATTGAGAGCTCAAGGTTATTTCCATTCCCTTTGACTTGAGTTAGGTTTGTTAGAACCTTGTAAAGCCGAGAGAATCCATAAGATAGGGAACTCACTGAGATTTAATATCTCACCCCATGTTGTTGATTATATTTCAGGTACTCCAGGTTCCGCGAAGGGTAAGGATAAAGTCGTTTGATTTTCTTTATATGTCTTGGCTTTTTGAGATGGTGTGGCTTCCGTTGTGGAGTTTATTTTTTGAGATCATTGTTTTGATCTAGTTCTTAGTTTTTGGAACATCTTGTATATATTATGCCATAGAGTTTTTTTTGTATGCTATATCTTGGGCATGTAATGTATACAATGTGTTGACTAAGAACTTATGGTATTTCAGTACCAAGACTTGGATTCATGTATAATATTTATGCATTGATGTATGATGTTATATGTGGGTGTTATAGTTTGTATCAGAGTAGGTCGTATCCTCGACCTAGCCATGAAATCGTATAAGTATTTTTTTTCCGTTTCATATGCGTTATGTCACCATTGGTCTTAAGTGTTATATTTATAGCATTGAGCCTGATCAACTTAATCCTATCTATATGACCCTTAGGAACATGGCTGACGGGCGCAGAAGCAATCGTGGTAGACCCATAACTACTCCTGCTAGGACGAATCCGCCAGGCGGCGAAGAATATGTTCCATGGCCTCAGTTTTAACAACAGATGCAGCAACAGCAGAACCAATTCTTGTAGCAGATGGTACAACAGATGAATGTGAATCCTCATCCTCCAGTAGTTGTTTCAGATGCTGTAGGTGGAAATTTTCGGGATTTCATCCGCATGAATCCTCCAGAATTTCATGGCGGATTAGATCCTGTGAAAGCTCATGATTGGGTGGATGGTATGGAGCGAATTTTTCAGATAGTCCAGTGTAGTGAAGAGAACAAGGTGGTATTCGATTCTCACTCGTTGAAGGGTCCTGCTATGAGGTGGTGGGAGAGTGCTTCAGCCCTAATGACTATCCAAGAGGTGCCTAAGGTCTGGGAGCAATTTAAGATTACTTTTATGGAGAATTATTTCCCTAGTTCTTTGAGGACCCAGAAAGAAATTGATTTCCAATAGTTGAGACAAGGTACTTTGACTGTGGCTGCTTATGCTGAGAAGTTTGAGATCATGGCTGCTTATTCTAGGCAGGCCGTGTATGCTCCAGATGAAAGGTGAAAGATTGACCAATTTCTTTTTGGTTTGAAGGCTGAGATTTCTCATAGTGAATCTCAAAGAGAGTTCACTACTTACGCTGAGTTGCTAAGGCAATGTTATGTGGCTGAAAACAGTTTAAAGAAAGTTCAAGCAGAGGGGGATTTGAGTAGGTCGAATCGGAATGATCGTGGAAGATCGAACCAATAGTTTAGGCCTAGACAGCAAGCCTTTAAAGGGAAGCATATGCAAAGTGTTAGACCTAACACTCCTCCTTTGTGCCGGTTGTGCAACAAGTATCACTACGGGAAGTGTGTCGATGGAACTTTTAGGTGTTATCATTGTGATGGAGTGGGACATGTGGCTAGAGATTGTCCTCAGAATAGGAATAAAACACAAGGGAAGAGTATCGGTCGAGTTTATACGTTGGATGCAAGGAAGACCAAAGGTGATAACTCTTTGATTGCTGGTACGTGTTTCATTAATGGACATCCTTGTTTTATATTATTTGATTGTGGAGCTACACACTCTTTTGTGTCGATGCAATGTATGAAGCGACTTGGGTTGCAAGCTATTCCGTTGTCTCTACCCATGGTGGTTACTACTGCCATGGACGAGATAGTTGAAACACCTTTAATGTGTGAAAACCGTGTTATGTCGGTGAATGGAAGAGTTTTCCAGATTGATCTTATTTGTTTGCCGCTTAAGAAAGTAGATGTTGTTTTGGGAATGGATTGACTTTCTGCTAATTTGGTATTTATTGGTTGTGAGGAAAAGCTAATCATCATTCCATCTGTTGAAGCTACTCCGAAGGATGTGTTAACTACTATTTTAGAAGGTACGGTTGGAATGATAAATTTCTTGTTTGAGAAGGAAAAATCTGTTCTTTTGGTTCTCACTAAGGAGGAGATTAACAACCTTCAAGTTCTGAATATTCCTGTAGTCTGTGAGTTTTTTGAAGTTTTCCCCGAGGATATCACTTCTCTTCCTCCGGAAAGGGAAGTGGAATTCTCTATTGACCTGATACCATAAACGGCTCATATATCCGTTTCTCCGTATCGGATGGAACCACTTGAGTTAAGAGAATTAAATAACTAATTGGAAGAGTTATTGGCTAAGCATTTTGTTCGACCCAGTGTTTAGCCCTGGGGAGCCCCAGTGTTGTTAGTAAAGAAGAAGGATGGTGGAATGCGGTTATGTATTGATTACCGGCAGTTGAATAAAGTCACTATTAAGAACAAGTACCCATTACCCAGGATAGACGGCCTGTTTTATCAATTGAAAGAAGCATGTGTGTTCTCGAAGATTGATTTACGGTCGGGTTATCATCAGATCCGTGTGAAGAGTTCAGATGTATCAAAGGCTGCATTTAGAACCCGTTATGGCCATTATGAATTCTTAGTAATGCCTTTCGGTGTGACGAATGCTCCGACAATTTTTATGGATTATATGAATTGGATATTTCAAGCTTACTTGGACCAATTTGTAGTGATCTTCATTGATGAAATTCTTATTTACTCTCGTACCTCTCAAGAGCACGAAGAGCATTTAAGAATTGTTTTATCGATCTTACAAGAGAGGCAACTTTTTGCCAAGCTAAGAAAGTGTGAGTTTTGGATGTCGGAGGTTAGTTTTCTTGGTCATGTCATATCTCAGGGAGGTGTATCGGTAGATCCATCAAAAGTGGAAGCGGTAATTAATTGGGAGAGACCAAAGAATGTTTTAGAAGTTAGAAGTTTCTTAGGACTGGCAGGTTATTATAGAAGGTTTATAAAGGGCTTTTCTCAATTAGCTTTACCATTGACTAAACTCACTCGAAAGGATAGTCCTTATGAGTGGGATTCGTCTTGTGAACAAAGTTTTATGAGTTTGAAGGAAAGATTGACGACTGCTCTTGTTTTAATCATTCCTGATCCTAGCAAGTCATACGAGGTTTTTTGTGATGCATCAAAGATGGGATTAGGAGGTGTTTTAATGCAGGATAGTCACGTGGTAGCTTATGCTTCTCGACAATTAAAAGTTCACGAGAATAATTATCCAACGCATGATTTGGAGTTGGCAGCAGTTGTGTTTACACTGAAAGTGTGGCGTCATTATTTGTATGGGGTACGTTTTGAGATGTTCAGCGACCACAAGAGTTTAAAGTATCTATTTGACCAAAAAGAGTTGAACATGCATCAAAGGAGATGGATGAAATATTTGAAAGATTATGACTTGGAACTAAAGTACCATCCGGGTAAAGCGAATAAAGTAGCAGATGCTTTGAGTCGGAAAATGTTACATAATGCCGAGTTGATGATGTTAGAGTATGCCTTATTGGAAAAGTTTCGAGACCTTAATCTTCAATTTATTTGGACTCCTAATGGTGTGATTATGGGAAACTTGAATGTTAATTTTATTCTCAGAGAGGAAATTCAACAAGGGCAAGTAGTAGATGAGAAGTTACAAGATGTGTTAGTTCAACCGGGTTTCTCGCGAGCTACTGATGGAATTATTTTGCTTAACCAAAGGATTTGTATTCCGGATGATGCGGTGTTGAAAAGAAGAATTTTGGAGGAAGCGCATAAAGGTGCTTTTACTATACATCCCGGGTCTTCAAAAATGTATCAAGATTTAGAGAAGGAATATTGGTAGTCCGGTATGAAAAGAGATATTGCGGTATATGTATCGGAGTGTGCGGTATACCAACAAGTGAAGATTGAACACCAAAGACCGGGTGGCTTATTACAACCATTAGAAATTATGGTGTGGAAATGGGATAGTATTTCTATGGACTTTTCAGTTGGATTACCCCGTACTCAAGGTGGTTATGATTCTATTTGGGTAATTGTGGACCGGTTGACGAAATCTACGCATTTCTTATCTGTAAAGACTACTTACAAGGCGAGTCATCTCGCAAAGTTGTTCATTTCGGAAATTGTGAGATTACATGGTATTCCCTCTAGTATTGTGTCCGATCGAGATCCAAAGTTTACTTCAAGATTTTGGAGAGCTTTTCAACAAGCTATGGAACAAAGTTGTGTTTGAGTACGTCGAATTATCCACAAACGGAACGGACGATACAAACGATGAAAGATATGTTAAGGGCTTGTGTACTTGGAAGTGGAGGAAATTGGATAGAACTTTTACCGTTGATTGAGTTTTCATACAATAATAGTTATCATGTGAGTATTGGTATGGCTCCTTACGAGGCATTATATGGAAGGAAATGTATGGCGCCTTTTTGTTGGGCGGAGGTTGGCGAAGATAGAATTTTGGTACCCGAGATTATCCAAGAGACTACGGAAAAGATTAGAATGATCTGTGCACTACTACAAAACGCCCAAACAACAACACGAGGTTTACAACGGTATCCTATACACCGTTCTTATAGTGCGTACTAGATGCGCGCACATTATTTTAATTAGAAATCTCAAGGGTATAATAACGGTTGTTATGTAAACCATGGTGGTACAATCTAGCTATCATGGGTTCGAACCTCATCACCCTCAAATAGTTTATCCCTTTGACGTAAATGCTCCCTTTTTAAGTTTTATTAATATTTAACTAAAAAATAATAATGATATCACGACGGGTTTTTCTTAAAACCGTTGTTACAAACTGTTATGTATTTTAAACACCAAGTATATATCAATTTATCCATTGAAAAAAGAAAGAAGACGAAACAACCCTAACACCAACGCCGTCACCATTGTCGGGAAGAAGACAACAACAACAAGAAAGTGTTCTACTTTAAGGTGTTGCAATGTCACATTTGAAGACAAAATCATCCAAAGGTGTTTCTACGTCTTCTTCCAGTGTAAAATCTCGATCTGGAAATATTTGTGGTTGTGATGGTCGTATGGTTTCGTATCAATGCAAGAAGGGACAAAATAAAGGAATGCTTTTTTAGAGATGTCCATTTTGGAGGAGCGATGAAACATGTAATTTGTTCATATGGGATGAAGACGTGGGAGAAAGAGATGGAAATGACGATGAGAGCATTATGAAGTCAGAGTTGGAAGTTATGGGCTATCTGAAGGTTATGTATGAGGATTTAAAGAAAAAGAACAAGAATTTGAAGAACAAACTAAAATCAGAGATATTTTCTGGAAATATCAAGATGTTATGTTTTCTTGTCTCCTTTATGTTTAATGTTTACTTTGTTATGAAATGTAATAGTTGAATTAGGGTTTGAATTACATTGTTGATGTTTAAACTGCAGATGCATTGTGAATTACATTGTTGATGTTTAAACTGCAGATGCATTAAGTGAGAAGTTAAGGCACACATTTTCTTTTTTATTTATTTTAAAATTCACAAATAAAAGGGTTATCACTACGGTTCTCCTGGTTAACCGTAGTGATATATTTATAATAAATAAATACCTATCTATACAGTTTTTATTTATTTTAAAATTCACAGATAAAAGGGTTATCACTACGGTTATTCTAGTTAACCGTAGTGATATATTTATAATAAATAAATACCTATCTATACGGTTGTTATTGTTAACGGCTGTGAAATAGTTTACCCTTATATAAGCAAAATAACTTTCACTTAATTGACAGTAACGCCGTTGCCTTCAAAGTGAAACCCTAGAACCCATTTTTTCTCTTCGTTTTCACCATTAGCCGTGAATCATACATTAAGGTATTCTTCTTCTTCCATCTATTGTTAGAGATTTCCCATTATCTCGTTTGTGGATTGTTATTTTTGTTGATTGTTCTCATCTTTTTAGATTCGTTTTCACTACCTTAAGAAAGACCATGCTTTGGAAACTTCATAATGTTTGCGTAGCTATGGAAACAAGTACAAGAAGCATGAAGCTATGATAGAAACTTCATCCACCTTGTACTTTTTCTTCATAGCTTCACGAACAAGATGTTAGTAAATGAAGAATCAACACTGCAAGCAAACTTTATCTAGTTTTAGAAACAATGAAAAGAAATATAAGAAGTATGAAGCTTTTGTGTAAGCTTCTTCCTTCTTATATTTCTTTTTCATTGCTTCCCCAACTAGTTCAACATCATAATTAATTCCTGTTCCGCGATTATTTTCATTAAAAGGTGCGTTATTCCTGTTCCTCTCTTTACTCTTCACTGGATTATGGTTTTAGGGTTTATTTTCAACTGAGGTTGCTCATTTTTGATGTTTTTTTTGTTTCCTTTCAGGTTAAGGGGATGATACAGGGTGATGATGCTGGTGGAAGCAAGTGCATTATATCAGTTTATAATTTCTGAATCTGGTATAGAATGTTGTTTGAGTTTATTATATTCTATTTACATTGTTTGTTTCACTAACCCTCACATAAAGTTTGTTGGTGGTAGCAAGCGTATTATATGAGTTTATAATATCTGGATCTGGTATAGAATGTTGTTTGAGTTTATTATATTCTATGTAGATTGTTTGTTTCACTAACCCTCACTTAAAATACATTCAGTTAACTTGACATAGATACTTATAATCTGTAAATTAAGTTGTATTTGAAAACCAACTTAAACAAACCAATGTTGTTTTCTGATTGCATGCCTTTCATCATTTATCTCACGTTCTTTTATATATAGATTATGGTATAATGATCTGGCTCCTTAGATGCATCGCCATCTTCCATTATAGTTAAATCAAAGATGACGCAGATTATCCAATGTCTTGTTGATCTTAGGGAAATTTAACTATAATCGAAGATAGCGATATATCGAAGGAGTCAGATCAATAAACCACAATATATGTAAAATAGCGTGAAATGCATGATGAGACGAATGCAATCAGAAAACAACATTGGTTTGTTTAAGTTAGTTTTCAAGAACAGTTTAATTTGCTTATTATAGACATCTTCATCAAATTGAATCCATGTATATTTATTTAGTGAGGTGTTTGGAAAACAAGCAATCTACATTTAATATAATAAACTTAGGGTACTTACAACAACAGTTATCTATTGTAACCGATATCATAAGTAATTTATGTTTTATATAATTTCGCTGCTGATGGGTTTCGAACCTAGAACCTAAGTGTATGTATCACAACGATTTATTATCATAACCATTGTGATATATGGCTCGCGCCCTACCTTTCAATAACGGTTTCCAGCCCGTTGTAGAAACAGATAACTTACAACAACAATCTACATAACAACGCCTTCGCCCGCATCATTATATGTCATTCCCAACCTTTGTTAAATGGGTTTTTCGTAGTAGTGGTGACAAAGTTAAACAAGCACAAGATCGTCAGAAGAGTTATGCGGATAACCTAGGAGACCTTTAAAGTTTGATGAAGGTGACCATGTGTTTTTGAAGGTTACTCCGAGATTGAGGTTGAAAGGACCGTTTAAATCGCGGAAGTTGAGTCCGAGATACGTGGGACCGTATCAAATTTTAGAAAGGATTGGTGAAGTAGCTTACAGATTAGCCTTACCGTCTTCTCTGTCAGAAATGCATGATGTCTTTCATGTGTCTCAACTCAGGAAGTTTATTCCAGATCGTCTTCAGCCAATTCTACCTGATACGATTGAGATAGAAGCAGATTTGACGTTTGAACCTCAACCAAGTCGTATCCATGGAAGAGAAACTAAGGTACTAAGGAATAAAGAGATTCCTCTGGTGAAATTTCAGTGGGATGCGACGCATTCGGGTGATCCAACTTGGGAACTAGAATCAGAGATGCGAGATTTTACCCTCATCTTTTCAGGTAATCTTTAAATTCGTGGAAGAATTTCTATTTAAGGAGGGGAGGATGTAATACCCCGTATTTTTATTTTGCTCTGGATAATATTAGTTCTGATCAACTGGGTTCCGGTGTACTCTGAGAAATTATTTGCAAAGATAATTAGAGTAACTGATGAGCTCAGAGCAGGTCAAATTAATATTACCTGGCCCTGAGGTTTTATCAAGTGATACTTTAGAGACAAATTTGGACATTTAAGTTAGTGTTAATAACTACATGATATCTCTACATATCATTTCATTTTCCCTTCCTCTTCATTTGGAACAAAGATAGAAAGAGAAGTTAGTAAGACTAGAGAGAAGGAGGAGCAAGAGGAGGAAAAGAGAAAGAAACCTAGAAGAATAAGAAAGCTTGGATATTCATCATCTCTTGTTCAAATCATCTCTCAATCTTCATCATCATCTTATTTAGAGGTGGGTTCTAGTTAGAACTTGAGTTTTAGAAATTTTGGAAATGTTAGAGTTTAGGTTAGAAATGTTGGATTGTGAATAATATTATGGAATCGATGTTTCTAACGGTTAAAATGTGGAATTAGTTGGGTAGTATAGTCGGGTTATATGCATATTGATCCTAATATGCTTGCTTGATGTTCCTATGAGTTTTGGATGGGTTTCCATTGATTTGTATGCTGAAAATAGCAGGTTTTTGGCTTCTGGTTCAGTGGTAACTGGTTACTCATTTGGAGGTAACCGGTTACTTGCAGGAAAATGACAGTTTTTACGCAAAATTAAACTAAGCAACCGGTTACTCATTTTGAGGTAACCGGTTACCTGATTGAAAATTGGCTACTGTAATGCGCAGTGATAATGGGTAACCGGTTACTCATTTTGAGGTAACCGGTTACCACTGTTGTGTTTTTGGAAAATGTTGAAAAATTAATATCTTTTGAACCGTGTTTCCGATCGAGACATTCTTGATACCGATGGAAAGCTATGAAAATATCCTACGTGATAAAAGTGAGAAATATCGATTTTGTTGCCCGATTAAATAATCAGAGGAAAACCCAAGAATGGGTAATTATTATGAATTGAATTAGTTCGTGTATTTTATCACACTATTGTGTTGTGCTATATCTAAATTCTATTTGTGGGTTGCGAATGAGAGGAAATGCATGTTTAAAATATGAATTAGGGAGAGTCAGGAAACTTTACCCCAAACAAAATGTTAGGATTCTAAGATTGTGATATAAACTCTAGATGACGATGCTCATGCATTGATGTAGAAAGGTGCATCCTTGACGAGTAATGGTCTAGGAGAGAGTGAAACACTAGTATGGAACATGTGTGTGAACCTTGTGTTCTTTATGATTAAGGCATTGTGGCCTTGTGATTGTTGAATACAATCACGTTTGAGTATATTAAGTAACCGTGACCCGTGTTGAAGGGCCTCTTGCGTACACTGGCCGGGGAAAGTTACTCAGTGATTGGTATTAGTGACCTGTGTTGAAGGACCTCTTGTGTAGGATGGCTGGGGAAAGTACCATGTATAGGTAACAGTGACCCGTGTTGAAGGGCCTTTTGTGTAGGCTGGCCGGGGAAAGTTATCTATGTTAGCTCCGGGACCCGTGTCGAGAACTCTTTGGAATAGTTGGTCGGGAATGGATGTTTACACTTTTAAGGATCCGTGACCCGCGTTGAACTCTCTCGTAAGGTTGGTCGGGGAAAGATGCTTTGGTAAGGTTATCGATTAGAGATATTTTGAGAGTGATAGCTCAAGGTCATTTCCCTTCCCTTTGACTTGAGTTAGGTTTGTTAGAACCTTGTAAAGCCGAGAGAATCCATAAGATAGGGAACTCACTGAGATTTAATATCTCACCCCATGTTGTTGATTATATTTCAGGTACTCCAGGTTCCGTGAAGGTTAAGGATAAAGTCGTCTGATTTTCCTTATATGTCTTGGCTTTTTGAGATGGTGTGGCTTCCGTTGTGGAGTTTCTTTTTTGAGATCATTGTTTTGATCTAGTTCTTAGTTTTGGAAAATCTTGTATATATTATGCCATAGAGTTTTTTTTGTATGTTGTATATTGGGCATGTAATGTATACAATGTGTTGACTAAGAACTTATGGTATTTCAGTACCAAGACTTGGATTCATGTATAATATTTATGTATTGATGTATGATGTTATATGTGGGTGTTACACCTAGTGACTAATCAGCAACAAGGATGATCTGTCCTGTCTGAAACACTGGCTTTAGGAGATGATCTGTCTGAACTGACTCAAACTTCACTTGGCATGCTCTGGCAAAGGATTGTTGACAACATTGTGATTATCATCAAGAAAGGTGAGGATCTTGTCTCTGATCAACTCTTGTACTCTAGCCTTCAATGCATAGCAACCTTCCAATTTATGGCCTGCCCCACCTTGATGGAACTCACAATGAAGATTAACCCTATAGTCGGCTGGGAGAGGATTTGGAGAAGGAGGTAGAGCTCTGGTTGTAATCAAACCTTTCTGAACAAGACCTAGATACAGCTCAGTGTAGGACATCAGAATATGATCAAAGTTAACCCTATTGTGATTCTGATTTTGTCTAACAGCCTGACGAGGAGCTTGAACTAGTTGAGCATTGACATCAAGAGCAACTGCAGCCATATATTGTTGTTTCCTGTGATGAGGTTTCCTTTCAATTGAAACAACATGAGTATCACCATCCTTTTTCTTTTGAAAATTCCCAGCGGACTTTCTAGCACCATTAAAGGCTTCAACATTAGTAATTTTTCCTTTCTTGATACCCTCTTCTAGTCTTTCTCCAATAGTGACTAGGTCAGCAAAACCAGATGATACACTGCCTATCATCTTCTACCAAAAGAGTGGCTGAAGAGTGTCCATGAACAATCCAGTCAATTCCTTTTCTGCCAAGGGTGACTCCACTTGAGTAACTAGCTCTCTCCAGCGTTGAGCGTACTCCTTAAAGGATTATTTTTCTTTCTGAGACATGTTTTGCAGTTGACAGCGGTCAGGTGCCTTGTCCAGATTGTACTTATACTGCTTTAAGAAAGCATCTGCCAAGTCCTTCCAGCTTTGGATACGGTTATTCTCAAGTCCCATATACCATTTCAGTGAAGCCCCACTTAAGCTATCTTGGAAACAGTGAATGATCAATTTGTCATTGTTGGTATAGGCAGCCATCTTACGGTAGTACATGACCAAGTGGCTTCTGTGACAGGTGTGCCCCTTGTATTTCTCAAAATCAGGAATTTTGAGGTTGGCAGGCATAGCCAAGTCTAAAACCAAGCACATGTCCATTGTGGCAGCACCAAAGACATCATTTCCTTCCACGGCTCTTATCCTTTTCTCCAGAGTTTTCCATTGCTCTCTGACTTCCTCAATGTATCCAGGTTCTCCCTAACTTTCGAATTATGGTCCCGCATCATGGTACATGAAAGGAGGATTCTTAGGAGTAGCTTGAGCAGCAGTATGCATAACAGGTTGAGGTTTAGTGAACAATGGAACTGAAGATACTGGCAGTATAGATGGGATAACCATTAGAGTAGTTGCAAAGGGTGGCAAGTAATTCAGAGGTAACCCAAATTCTGGCCAAGTAGAAGATGGTTGCTGAATCAATGGAGGATTAATAGCACTAGTTGAGATTTCAGAAACCACAGTCCTCTGAGGTGGTTCACCTCTAGCAATCAGAACTTGCATCATTTCTGTGAGCTTGGTCATGCTGGCCTTCAACTCATCAATTTCCATTCTGACTTCAACATTGTGTTGTTCTTAATTTACCATTCTTAATCTGACGGCAACTCTAGTTCCATAGTTGTGTCGAGGAAACAGCTTGACGGTGAACAGATAACTGAAGAAGGAGACAGTTGAAATGAGTTTCTTTGACAACTTGAATGATTGTAGATGTATGCTCATGAATGCAAGAGTGCATGGATGCAACAACCACAAACAATATCACTCAAAGCACACGGGTCAAGGGTTCGAGTCACGAGCATGAAGTCAAGGTTAAGAACCAACCCACAATGGTATGTACTAAGGTTATCAGCACTTGTAGAACAAGATTCTAAAAAAGTACCCAGAGTCATAGATCCATCTTTCGGATAATATCGGGTTAAACGACTACTCGTCAGCCAACAATATTCTCAAGAGAAACTTGTCTGAGTGTGGTATCGTGTAACAACTAATTCAAGTCTACACCTGAACAACCACCACACCACGTCCTAATAAGGCCAAGATGGGTTAAAGGGTTCTAAGCTCCTCAGCTTCTCAGGCTCCCAGGTCGGAAAAAGTAATGTTAAATACGACTACTCGTATGACATCAGTAATCCCAAAGGGGCCTCCACTGAGCAGGGGTGTCGCATCTGTGAAAATCAACCGGAAGAAAAGAACAGAAGAGTCGCCACCAAACATTATTTATCCCGACGCAGAGAAAGGAAACGATTAAAGAAAACCTTAACAAAGGGAAAGGAATAGTCGTCGTAACTATAGCCTGGGTTCGGGAGTCGGTGACGCGAGGGGAAGGTATTAGCACCCCCTCGCATCCATCGTACTCAATGGGTTCCACGCTTGTTGTTTTGATCAAAGGGTATAGGTATCTGAAGTTCAACTGCTAAACGGAAAGGAATGAGAAACAGGGAAAACGGGAAAAGAAAAGAAAAGGTGACTCGATAGGACATCGCCGTCCTAGGCCTACATATTTCCTCGGGAATGGGAAGGTCAGAGTCAACGTAGTTCGGAGGACTACGATTTGATGGGGAAGGTTGTTCGCCAAGACATCGCCGTCTTGTGCGTACGTATCCTCAATCGGACGGGAGAGAGGAAGTCAGAGCAGTCGTAGTTTGACCTACATGGTCTTTATTATTTTGTGTTTTTTAAGTGGATAGCGCTAACGTTCGCTTTCTAGCAGTTTAGGGGTTGCCGCTCGTTGTGTGGAGTCTTACGCGTTTACCTGTTTTTAGTAGAATGGAAATAACGTATCCTTTACGATGGGAGTGAGGGAGATGAGAAGAGAATCCTAAAGGAAGACGAATGTTTATTTATGTTTTTTATAAGAAGTGTTTTGATTTATTGTTTGTAACATGTATCGTGCTAAAGTCTATGACATAGGATCGAATGTGTCGCAACTCGACCCAAGATGGAACATATGCTAAATACTCTAGAAAAGTGAAGGGAAACCCTTCACTCTCCATTTCCCATGTACTTAAGGCTCGTGGCGCACTCAACATATAGTATTTATTAAGTGTTTTGAATTTGTTTAGAGATGAGAAGAGGAAGGACTCAAGGTTTGAGAAGAAAACAACTAAGGGAAACTAGGTCCTAATGTTGTCATACATTGTGGCCCTATAGTTGATGTTAAGAGGGAGCTAACCTATTGTTATCATGCATGGATTGCTAGCCAAATGTCTCTCCTATCGAAAATTAAGTGGAGTTAGGAATCCTAAGGGATCATGTGAACAAACACAAGTAAACATTATTCTAAACAATCACAAAAGAAAGAAGTAAAGGAGAAGTGAAATGAAAAAGGAATCATATAAGTGTAATCAATCATGTAAAGTATCACAAGTAACTCACCATCTCCAAGCCAAACTCAACTATCAAGTAGTAGAAAGCAAAATGTAAAACTATGTCTTAATGCACAAAGAAGTGTTCTAGTTCTACTTTAGGAGCAAAGTTAAACCATAAGCAATGAAGAGTGAAGCCTAGAGGTACATGGACCTAAAAGGGGCAGTAGATAAACCTATTATATCCTATCTATGTTAATGTCCTAACCAATGTCAAAAGGTTACAAGTTATGTTCTACATCAATACACAAACATTTGCTTTTTACAAACTATGTCAAAAAAGACTTATAAAAGTCACATAAATGGAAGCTAAGTCATGTAGGTAACGCCCCTGTTTTAGTTATTTTTTTTTATTATTTAATTGAGTCGTTTTGAATATTTTATTATTATATTATTTTATTTATGACTTTTGTTTGAAAATATATTATTTTTCGTCGAGATTATATTTTATCGCGTTTTGGGAGCGTTTGCGAGATATTTGAATGTAGGGGTATTTTGGTCTTCTGGTGGGGTAGATATTATATTTTTTCATATTATAGAAAGAAATGAGAGAAAAATAGAAAGGAAAGAAAAAGAAGAGAAGAAAAAGAGGAAGAAAGAAAAGAGAAAGAAAAGGAGAAAGAGAGAAAATTTGGAAAATCTAAGAACCGATTCAACCGACTTTTCTAAACACAATTTAATCGGGTAAGGGTGCGAAACTCGATTATACTATGCTTGTGCATGATTATGTATATGTGTATTGGATTGTTTGTTGTGTTTTCATAGTTTTCGATTCTAGGTCGATAGGGAGAAATCGATGTTTTCGCGGTTGGAAATCGATGTAAGTGCGGTAGAATACTTGCTACCATAATTAGACTAGATTTTGATTGTTATATATTGGTTTGGAAATGTTTTGGTTGAGAAAATATCATTTTGGGATGTGTAACAGCGCTGCTGGGATATCTGGTATTCGCAGGTTCGCACTGCGAATCTCCTAGCAAAGGGGAAAGCGAACATTCGCGGGCAATTCGCACTGCGAAGGTGTGGGCGAGCATTCGCCAGAGGTTCGCACTGTGAACTTTAGGATATTTTGTGTTGTTTGCTCTCTGACTTGGTTCGCTGGGGAACTCGCACTGCGAAGGGTGTAGCGAAGGTTCGCTGGATGGTTCGCACTGCGAATGTTGAGAATTTTATAGGCTATTTTCAGTTCTGACTTGGTTCGCTGGGACATTCGCACTGCAAATGAAGAAGCAAAGGACTCGCTAGGAGCTTCGCAATGCGAATGTGACAGCTTTTCCCAATTTGTTTTCTTTATAACTTTTAATCCGTAAGTCGGTTTGAGGCGCGGTTTGGTGCGTTAGAAAGCTTTTGGCCTGTTCTTTCTTATATAAATGGTTTCGAGATCGTTGGCCGATTTAATTATGTTGGGAATTTGGAATGTGTCGTTATTGACTTTTATCCTTTTAATGGTGTGCATTTGACGTGTTATTATGCAACATGCATGTGATATGTACTGTATGACTGGTGTGATGTCATATAATGTGAAGGTATGTGTTTAGATGGTGTGATGATGGTTTGTGGCCGTAGGGAAAATAAATGCATTGTTTTGGGCTTGAATTGCAAAGCATGATTTTTGTTGATTGAGATGGTTGCATATATATGTGCATTTGAATGTCATGAGTCATTGTATGCCAAGCATCATGATGTGCATTCTTGTGATGTTGTGTGCCCTAGTGGGTGTGAGCAGCGAATTGGTTCCAGAGGGAATCCGCTATAACATCGTGCGCCTTAAAAATAAGAGGACTTAAAGCGATCGGATGGGATCGTTCGCCTTAAAAATAAGAGGACTTAAAGCGATGATTATAGACGATCGTGCGCCTTATAAAAAGAGGACTTAAAGCGATCAGATCGTGCGCCTTATACAAAGAGGACTTAAAGCGACCCATAAACGTCGTGCGCCTTATACCAAGAGGACTTAAAGCGACGGGGAACATCGTATGCCCGACGGGGAGTTACACTAAGTAACGAGCGATGCTTCCAATAGTTCCTGAGTGAACTGGTGTTGAGAAATGATGGATGGATGGTACCGCATGTGCATATGCATAGAGTCGTTGTGTCGGTCTCTTTGCATTTGCATAACTCATGAATGGTTGTGATGGTGTGTGGAATTGTGCATGAAATCGGTGAGTGGATTTATGAATATACGTGTTGGTGATAATTGATTTGTGTATGATTGATATGCTTTTGTGACCGATATGTGAGAAAATGCATTGTGTTTGTTTGTAATTGAATTATGGCGTATAATGTGGTGAGAATATTATGTTTGTGTAATTGTGTGTTATTATATAATTATATGCAATAATATTATGATTGTGTTTCTCACCCTTCTGCTGTTTTTAATGCTCTATGAGGCATTGCAGATTAGATTGCTGGAGGTCTTTTTGTGAAGCTTAGGTCTTCATTCTTTTGTCGGTCGGCTCTGATATGTAGCACCGGGTAGTCGGGGTGATCGAGTGTGATTATTTTGTATTATGTATATGTATCTTTGGATTGTACATGTATGATATTGGATATGACAGGCAAACGTTTTATGATATATATATATATATATATATATATATATATATATATATATATATATATATATATGAGATTCAGTTACGGATCTTCCGCTTTTATTCTGTAATTGAATTGTGAGTTGTAGGAACTTAGTTCCTTTGTGTGTGCTACCTGAATTGTTGCATATCTATATGAGCAGGTTGTTGTATGTTTGTTTCAAATTGATGTGACCCCTCGGTCTATGCCGTGAATTTTAATTATACTCTGATTAATTGTTATCGCTTTAATAGCTTGGGGGTATAGAAGGGGGTGTTACAATGTACTCAAGCCACATATGTGATATAAACATGTCAAATGGATCCTTGGAGTATGAGGAAGTAATCATAGAATGTACATCAACCAAGTTCAAGTGGTTGAGAAGTTGCATTCAAAGATGTCATCTTAAGTATGCCTTAATCATTCATGGTTACCTAATGAGCAAACAAGTGTGAGATGAACTCATAAGGCTTAGATCAGAAGTGGAGACATGTATCTAATTCTCAAGATCAATCTCAAATTCTCACAACATTTCATGTTAAATTCAAACTCCAAAGCTAAAGTAAGTAAGGGCTAACACCAAACTTAAACATCTTTTAAGGCATACAACTTGTCACTCAAGCAAAAAGAAAAGAAATAACATGGTAAAGTAATATCAAAGCATCCACATAGGAGTTAAGAGACCTGTAATATCTCATATTTGAATACCAAAAGCAATGAGCAAGGGTGACCTATAAATGATGTTACAAGTAGTGGTCAAAATTCACTTTGTCTTCCACTAGAAGCAAAACAAGTTCAAGTATGTAAAAGCAAGGCCAATGTCAAGTAAATCAAGTGTTCACACATATGAGGCAGTGGAAAATGATATATGTCATGGCGCATTTGAATATAAAAAACATTGGACAAATATGGCTCATCCAAAGTTCAAGTGAAAACAACAAAGTTAAATTCTCATTCATGTTCATGTTCAAACTTGTGAAAGCATAATACCAATTAGAAGCATGTGAAATGACCTATAAATCAACATGGTCAGGCTATAACTCATGCTTAACCATATGTGAAATGATGCACAAAAATATCCCAAAGAGGATTTCACAAATGCATCATTAAACTAGAACATTTAGGCAAGCATCGAGCATGATCGGGTAAGCAATTTTAGGGCTCCAAGAAATCATGTAAGTCATGATCAAAAAGCCACATCCAAGGATAAAAAATGAACCTAAAATGTCTTTATGTATAGGATCAAACATGCCCTCAAAATTGGTCTTAAAGAGCTCGCACGTAAGTATCAAACTTAACCTAATTCTAGCTTGTATCAAAAGATTAGTCATGTAATGGATTTGTCCATGAAAATTAGGTAGAGTCTTTGGAAAATTAGGAGGAATTAGCCATGTCATGTTAAGTTCAGTGAGTGATCATGTACAAAAAATTGGATCAAAAGTATGCACTAAGGGTGCTCAAAAATGTGCAAACTTTAGGCATGTTTCACTTGATGATCATACAAACACAAGTCACAAAAAGTACTTAGCAAGTGACTTAAAAGTCATGATCAAAGCATCAATTTATCATGTAAGGATCCTACAATTAAGTGTCAAAGTACACACACAAAATTGGATCACAACTATTAATGTAATGTCATTTTTCAATGCTTGAATCACAAGGTATACCAACATGGATATCCACCAATCAGAAATTGAGAAAAACTACTAAATTTGACCAAAACTAAAAATAAAATATATCAAAAATTAAATAAAGCATCATAGAGTGCCCATGAATTAATTTGGAATTTTTGAGAAAAAAGAGATATTTTTAATATCCTCTTTTGAAACATGTAGTAAAAAGAAATTGAAAACACATGGAAATAAGAGAGGGGTGTGTACATAGTAAAATCCTAGTTTGATTCACACACGGGCCCAGAACTGGGGATGCCACTAGCAATTGGGTTAAGCCCAACTCTACCAAAAGAACCCCTTTTTTGTTTAGACCTATTATTATTGTTATTATTTCAGGAAAAAAGAAAAGAAAATGGCAAGCAACTTAGTCACGTGGGAAATGATGTCATCGTTCATTAATGTGTTGTAACACATCCATTGGCCCTTTTGAATAATATCCACACGCGGGCAAAGAAGCTCACATGCTGGCAAGAGGACCTCCATGCTGGATTTGTGAGTTGTGACATGGCCCTATAATATCATCACACGCCATTTTGACCAAGGCTAGGGTTTGGAATTCAGGTGGCTGGAGAAGACCTCCGATCGTCTTCTCCAGCGGGATAGCCACCGTCGTCGGCAGTCCAAAGTACCAGAAATTGAAAAAAAAACACATGGCCTTACTCGTCTAACTACGTAGAGTCCAAATCTACCCTTGGAATTTCCTAATAACCATTCTAACTATGAAAACGAGAGGAATCAAGTGGAACCCTAACAATCACAACTCTCATGAAAGAACCTAATATGTCCACAAACCTTGCCTACCAGAGGTAGGGCTTCAAATTCCATGAATCTCAAGCTTTAACACCTACTAATTCCTCTAGAATGAAGTCAAAATGTCAAGATTTACTAACCTGATCTAAGATGTCTCTCAAGCTCTCAAGAAACCCAAAACCTTCCTGCTATCTTCTGATCAACACTTGAGGCAAAATAAATGCCTAATGTTGTACCCCAAATCTTACCCTTAGATATTCTGATCGTTTGCATATCATTTTACATGAGCCATTTTCGCATTTTTAGTTAAACATCGCATTGATCGCTAATTATGCATTTTGTCATTCCATGTCATTCTTGATTTTGGCTATTATTATTATTATTTTTGTATTTAGTTGAATATTCATCTTAGATTTGTTTAGAATTTAGGTATTTTATTTCAACTTAGTATTTTGGTTTTATCATAGTTTATAGTTAGTTCATTGTCAATTATAATTTTAGTTTTAAATTTAATTTAATTCTAACTTTAGTCTAGCTTCTATTTTATATTGTAGTTTAATTTTAACTTAGATTAATTTTAATTTAGTTTAATTAGCTTATTTCTTTATTAATTTAGTCTAATGTTAATTTAAATTTAATTATGATTTGAGTTTAATTTTAAGTTTAATTTTTATTTTTTTAGCTTAACCTAGTTTAGTTAATTTATTTATTCCTCATTTATTTGTTTTCTATTGTTAAAAAATCATAAAAATATTCATAGATTCTGATTTCTTTTTATTTATAATACTAAAAAATACAAAAAAAATCTATTTTTCCATTTTTTTTCTCATTTTTTTATTTGTTGCAACAAAAGAAAGTTTTTTACACGGATGTGTGACTTGCTCAAAAAAAAAAAAAAACTCCACAATGCCCTACCTTCTCCAAAGTCATTGACCAAATATCCTCAGCTACATCACAACAAAACAACATAGTGTACTGGGACCTGCATTTTGAAAGTGACCCCACAAATCAGTCAGAACAACAAGCCAAATATTTGAGGTCGTATTGTGTACAAGCTACAAAACAGCAACAATTCAACAAAAGCCAGCATATCCCAAACCTTAACCTGCAACATTACACACAAGGTCAGCCTGATCATAATGATAGCGATGAACACAACCCCTGTATCACTGATCTCTGTTGAACACACTAACCTGCTTCAAGCAACAGCAACAATTCCACAACACCTCTGCATCAGTGAAAGAAACCACTCAACAGACCAATTCAGAATTTTTGAAAAGAAACGAATTTGAAATTGATTTAAGGAGAAGCTTGGAGGAAGAAAAAAGGGGGGAACTAAAAAACTAACTCGTTGAAACCACGGCATCCCCCATTTTTTCTACGACCATTACCTTCAGAACAACAACCCAGAGCTTTCTCTTCATCGTCACAAACCTTTGAAACTTCATATTTCTCTTTCATTGTTCCAACAACCACACCTTTCAAAAGCCTCCAGCTCAAGCTTTCGGATTCACAGAACCATCCTCACAAATCATCTATACCTCAACACCATAACCGTATCCGACCTTCATCACCCAACCTTCAAATGACCTTAAACTAAACAACATCTACCTCGCCGTGAAACTCATAAACCACCTTCATCATTCTGTAACTCTTCTTTTTCCGGCGACAAAACTCCACCTCATAATCTCATCCAAACTCGATACACCACACAACCACTGCAATCAGCCGCCGCGATCGAGAAAGTTGCGTCTGAAAAGAGAAAGATCAGCGAGACAGAAAATCGAGGAGAGAGCGTTTGAATCGGAAATTGAGAAGGACGGAGAGGTTCACGAATAAAACCGGAGGCGAAACGGAGAAGCAGAAAAGAGCAAGCCGCGCGCCGCCGCGAGGATTAAGAGACTAGAGAGAAACGAGAGAACCGCCGAGTGAAACAGAGAAAGAGGAAGGTTAGAATGAAAGTGAACGATTGGTAATCTTCTGAAGCTTTGACCTTATTTTGATTTTGAATCACATTGGATTTCCTTTTGTTTTTTCCTTGTTCCTCCTTTTTCTGATGCAGCCGTGTTTAGATTCTTTTTAGGATTAGGTGTTTTTAACTTGGTGGCTCCATTAAGGTTCTTGGAGCGATCCGCTCCATCTATTTTGGGCTGCAACGGTCCATTCTAGAATGCTAAGAGATGCATTGTCTTTTTATTTATTTTATTATTTGTTGTTGCAATTTTTTGGTTAGTCACTATTTTATATTTAACTAGTAGTTAGGATTCATTCCAATAATAATAATTAGCTTAGAAATTAGTTCAACTAGTTCTTTTATTTAGAATTAGGATTAGTCTTTAGCGTACAAGTTAATTTAATTAGTTTTTTAACTAAATAGTTTTAAGTTTTAGTGTTAGCATTTAGTCCAAATTAGCTAATAAGTTTTAATTAGTTTTAAGTTTAGAATTAGAACTTAATTTAATAAAATTTTAACTTAATATAGTTTCAATATACCTTAGTTAGTTTTTTTAGAAATTTTGTTTAACTAGGTTTTAAGTTAATTAGGATTTAATTATTTTAGTTTTAATTTTAGGATTGTTACATTTTAGAATTAAGATTTAGAATTAGGCGTTAATTCTTTTAGTTCTACAACTAGACATTAGTTTAAATGTAAATTAGAAATTTAGTTTAATTAAGATTTTAGCTTGTCGATTGGTTTTGAATTGTTTTTTTATTATTAGGTAGTTTTGGTTTTAAGTTTTAAAATTAGAAGTTTACTTGGTTAGAATTTTAGGTTAATTAGTTTTAATTAAGTTTTAATTAGTAATTAGTAATTAGGTTTAGCTATTTAATTAATTTAGAATCTAGTTAATTAACTTCATCTATATTTTATTTTTTTAATTTTATATCTTCATTATAGTCAATTTCCTGAGATTCATTTTCAATTTAGTTCTTGTCACGCTCACTGTATATATTGCTGTACATATTTACCTCACACTTGAGACTCAAGGTCTTCCTTCTTGCCCCTCTGTTTGCCTGCTACTTGTACCCGATTCCAAAGGAAAAGTCTCTCTATTGACTTCATGTCATAGATAGCTTAAATACCCCGTTAACCTCAAACCATTTCATAAGAGATAGCCATTAGTCTCTTCTCCCTTCTGACCTGACCTTCCCAAAGAGATAGCTATTAATCTCTTCTCCTTTAAGACGGTCCAACCTTTCATAATCCTTTCAAGAGATAGCCATTAATCTCTTTCTCCTAAACAATCAATCCTTATAAGCTTTGCTTTCAAGCTTTTCACCCCTTTTACCCTGTAGTGAGGGGAACTACGAATGCTCTGATTCCATTCCCGTCAGGATACGTAGGCACGAGATGCGATGTCTTGGCGAGCATACTTAGTGTACATACCCCTAGGTTTTTACCTTAGCACATTTTCCCTTAGCAAGCAAACATAACATAACACAAATACTAACAAGAGGTTCCCGTAGAGTACTACGGATACTTAGGGTGCTAATACCTTCCCTTTGTATAACCAACCCCCGAACCTTAGATCTCCCCTTTTAGGTTTTTTTAACGATCTTGAACCTTTCCTTTGGATAAATCAAAGTCGGCTGTAAAAGAAATATGATGCAAGTTAATTAATAGTTTGCTATCTGATTTTCACCGCAACAGAAATGGCGACTTCACTGGGGAGATCTCCCTAAGAGGGTTAAGCCCATCTTGTTTGTATTTGTGTTATTTATATGTTTGCTTGCTTGTACATTTGTATATTTATATCTGTATATATCTGTATACCTGTTTCTGCTTGGGATCTTCTGTGTGCAGGGTACTACTTTTGAGTCGTGAGATAAGTCCTAACCTGGACTTGAGTGTACTTAGGATAGGATGATGGTATTCAAGGAGGCTTTGAGGGAATCGAATCCTGAAAAGTTGAATTGATAACACCATCACTCAGTTGAGGCCCTCTCGAGAGTCTAGTTATGTTGAACGAATTCGTTCGTGAAAGCGTGCTACTCTCGACCTAGGAGCCCGTGATATTGAGAACCGTAGTTACCAAACCCCACTTAAGCCTTTTAGATGTAGTGCGGAGACCATGATGGAGTCTATTTCTGAATTGGTTGTCACGCGATACTACACTCAGACGAGATCCTCTTGAGAATTTTATTGATTACCAAGTCATCTGGGAAATCCTTAAAATCCAAAAGATGGATCGCCGACTCTGGGAACTTTTTAGAACCCTGTTCTACAGTTTATGAACCCTAGTACACACCCTGTGGTTGGTGCTTTACCCAGACTCCATGTTGTGATCTCGAACCTTTGATCCTGTTGCATGTGTTTGCATCCTGTTTGCATTGCATTGCATATCATTTGCATCTTTGCATGATTCATTGCATGCGTCTGTCTGTCCAGTTACTTATTTCCAGTGGTCTCTATATTCCAGAGTCTGCCTGTGAGTCGTCAAGATAATGCCTCGACACCGATACCAGACTAGAGCTGACTACAGACGCAGGATGTTAGAACAAGACGTACACAATGCTGAGATCCGAATGGAGATTGACGACCTCAAGTCAAGTGTAACCAAACTAACTGAGATGCTTCAAGTTTTGATTGCTAGAGGAGAGCCTCCCTAAAGGAATGTCATCCAGGAAGTTTTAGGTGCTGATCCTCCACCGGTTCAAGTGCCACCTTCAACTTGGCTAGAGTTTGATTTGCCACACGGTTATTCTCCACCTCTTGCATCTGCCGCTAAGGTTGGTCAGACTGACATGCTAGCTTGAGCTCCTCCACGTTCGACTACAAGACAAAACCAGTACCGTAATAGAAATCATTTTGATCCAATTCCCATGAAGTACACTGAACTGTATCCTAGTCTGGTCGAGCAAGGTTTGATTACCACAAGGCCTATGCCACCTCCTCCAAATCCTTTTCCAGCCGGCTATAGGGCTGATCTTCATTGTGAATACCATCAAGGTGGTGCGGGCCATAATTTGGAAGGTTGTTGTGCGTTGAAGGTTAAAGTACAAGAGCTGATGAGAAACAAAATCCTCACCTTTAAGGACAATCCCAATGTCCATAGTAACCCTCTGCCAGGGCACGCCAAGTGAAGCTTCAGTCGACTTCAGCATGCTATCCTCCTAAAAGTCGGTGTTTCAGACAGGACAGCTCATCCTTGTGTTGATTAGTCACTAGGCCTTTGTTTCTTGTTGTGTGCATTTTCCTTATTTTGTAATAGTTGTTTGCCTTCAACTATGTTTGTACCTTCAAATTAATGAAATGAGCATTGCAACTTTTTGATTCAATTCATTTGTGTTTGCTATTTATATCTTTATGCTTTCTTTTGCAAAATGCTTTATCTCTTTTCCACTTTCCTTTTGATTATGCAAAGATTGGAGGGAGGATGATGAAAACGTCATGCCCAAATTGTTGTTGGTATGCTTCCAAATCAAAACTTTGTTGACGATGTAAGGCATTGTTTCAACTCCCAAACACTGGAGACATAAGGAAGTTAACCCCTCTTTAACCCCTTCGAGCCTTGAAGTAGGAGTTTCTTTTCTTTACAAATAAAAACCCGCAATCTTAACCTGGGGCAGGGTAGTTCTCAGTTAGCTTGATTATGCATTCAAATACAAGAATAGCATTCAAAACCCCTTTCAACAAAGTTAACAAATATTCCTTCGCACACAGCAAGCAAGTGTCGAAGATGTCTTTCAAGTCAAACGCCAATGATGATTCACTGTAATCCTTAAGCCAGGCAGTCACTAACAAAAAAAAAAGCTTGTATGACAACCAAAAGTTGTAAGGAAGCAGTGACCGCCATCTTAAGACCATTGACTTCTGAACCATCATCGCTATCATCAGTGCAATTCCTAACCTATGGGAATTTGAGCACAGGGTCTGAGTTAACTGAGCATAGGATTGAAAGTTCATCACGTAGATTGGGTGGGTCACAAATAAACTTTGAGCCTTTATCCTTTGTTTCTTAAACCATGAACCAGACCACGTTATAACCCTCAAAAGACCTAATTGAAGCAAGGTTATTTTGAAAGCATACTACAGCAAGATTGCGTAACTTGACTCCAAAAGATCTTTGCGGATCATTTATTTTTGCATCGTAATTGTGCTTTAATTCTCACTTTGAATATCTTGAACCGCCGTGTTCTAACTAATGACCCATATACTTTGCACCTCTTTCAAAGTTATTTTGATTTCAAAAGTTGCATGAACTTTGCAGTTATCCTGTTTGGACAAACACTTTTGTTTGCAAACTAGCTTTCTTCTTAAGGAATTTTCAAACAAGTAAGAACCTTGGTCGGTGATTTAATCAAGGGCAAGTTCCTTCCATATCCTATTGAGAATCAGTTCAAGATTTGTGGTTTAATGACGACTTCTCAGAATTGGTTTATACAGAAGATTTCAAGACTCATACTGGGGCAAGCTTTCCCAGTATACAGTAAAATAATCATTTTCAAGACTCAGACTGGGGCAAGCTTTCCCAGTGTACAGTAGGACAATCATCTTTCAAGACTCAGACTGGGGCAAGCTCTCTAAGAGCACCATGAAATGGTCATTTTTAGAATCAGACAAGCTGAAGCAATGATCAGCTCATCCACAATAATCAGCTAGTCTGGGGAAATTTACCTGAAGAATCCCCAAGCAACGCTTTATCCTTCCTACAAGGATCATCAATTTGAATACAGTTTACCAGTGTGGCAGAGATGTGTTCAGCAGTAGCATCTCTAGTTCCCAAGCAGAGTGACAGTGATCTCCGTGTTGAGGAATCAGTCTTCCAGTCTTGTCTTCCCAGAGAGTCGAGCCATATCATCGACATCTGCATTTGCATTTGATCATATATCATATACATATGCATAGCATGAGTGTTTCATCCTCATTTGCATTTCTCCCGAGGTCATGTCATTGTCCACGTCTTACCTTACCAAAACGTTACCTGTCCTTTTCATTCAGTGCCATTCCTGAAGTCTTATTTGTCCATTCAGTGTCATTCCTGGATAAGTTTTCTCCTTTGCATTCGGTGCCATTCCTGGATGTCTTTCTCGCTATAATTCGATGCCATTCTCAAATATTATGATTTGTACCTTTCATTCAAAGCCGTTATTGGATGTCCGGTTTCTCTACCATCCGATGCCTATCCTGATGTGTCTCTCCTTCTGATGTTTTTTCATATCGAGTCTTTGTTCACTTTATCTAAAGCCGTTATTAGATATTGTGATTTGTACCTTTCATTCAAAGCCGTTATTGGATGTCCAGTTTCTCTACCATCCGATGCCTATCCGGATGTGTCTCTCCTTCTGATGTTTTTTCAGATCGAGTCTTTGTTCACTTTATCTAAAGCCGTTATTAGATATTGTGATTTGTACCTTTCATTCTGTAGCGAGCGATTTTGGACGCGGTTCTTAAGCGATGGTCGCTCTCTGCGGTTGAGCTTAAAACTACATGTCGATTCATTTTTTATCCTATTGTGAGCTGATGAAGGAAGGGAAATAGATGTCTCCAATTAACCCTGCTTTGCATACTGAGTTTAAACAGTGGTCTGTTAAGTTACGAATGCTATCAATGTGGGGGGGCCTTTGTACTGGTTATTTGTATTTTCGCCAATACGGTTTTCTTTCTTTTTATCTAGACGGAAGGTTTCTGGCGGGGAACAAGGATTAGGATGTTAGGACTGATGCTTTTGAATTACTGCTTTTGATATGGGATTTTGGGTTTTTGTTTAGTGTGCTCGCTAAGATTTTTCTTTCAATCTTATGCCTACGTATTCCTGTTTATCCAAAACAGGGAAATCAGAGCGTTCGTAGTTCCTCCTATTCTATGGGAGGAAATGATTGTTTTTGGTGTCTTGTTCAAAGCCCAAGACGTGAAGCGAAAAGGTGGTTTGTATCTTGTTCAAAGCCCAAGATGTGAAGCTGAAAGGTCTATTTGACTTTAGAGAGAACTTGTCATCTCTAAAGAGGGGGTTGTATGTCACAACTGTTTTATAAAGGAGAATTACTTTAACCGGGATACGCGGATCCTAGTAATGCCATAATTTCCTTTACAGGGGGTTTTAACCTGAAGGGGAAAACTTTAACTCTGTGTAGAGCAATGCTATCTTTCCTTAGGAATTTCTCATGCTAAAAGAGGGACAGTGGCATGGATGTAGATGATCCAGAGGCTTGCCGCTTACAGCGATTAGATAAAGAGGAAAGGAGTTGTTGATGTTTGTGTACTGTGAACGAGGCACAGTTTTGATGCTAAAAGGTTAATTGGATTAACCAGTGGTTTTATTATACAAGGCCTAAGATGAGGCTAATATGTGTCTCGTACAAAGCCCGAGAGAGAGGCTAAAAGGTTTTGACTCGACGAGGGAATCTTTTGGTATCTCGTATAAAGCCCGAGATGGAGGCTATTGTTTATTTGGCTCAATAAGAACCTTTTTGTATCTCGTATAAATCCCGAGATGGAGGCAAAAAGGGGTAATTGACTTAGCAAGGAAGTCTCTTATGTGTCTCGTACAAAGCCCGAGAGAGAGGCCGAACGTTGTTTGACTCCGCTGGGGAGAATCATTGTATAAAGCCCAAGAGAGAGGCTAACTTCACTGGAGAAGGATCATTATACAAAGCCTAAGAGAAGGTTATGGTGACTGTTTCAGTTAAGTGACAGGTCCAGTATACTGATTTTGAAAGAGAAAATCAGTTCTTATATGAGCAACACTGTACTCATGGATTTGATTCAAGGATCCAGGTTATTCCTGATCTTTAAGGAAGCGGGAAATCCGAAGGGTATTGAGACTGTCCGAGTCTGCGGGTTTCCTTCCTATTTAACGAAGGGGTCACTTAAGAATGTCTTTGAGACTCAAGGAAATTAGACTATCCAAGTCTAGAGTGTCATCTTTTGTACTGTGTTTTGAGAAACAACAGTAGAATCTACGAAAGGACTGTTCTATACAGATGACTAAGTTCTGTTCCTATACCTCTAGGAGGTCGTCGGGACAATTTGTACGAAGCCCAAGAGGAGGCTGGAAACTTTTAAGAAGCTGATCGGTCCTTGTACTAAGCCCAAGAGGAGGCTATCATTCCCGGAGGAAGAGATCATTATACGAAGCCTAAGAGGAGGCTGTGAATACTTCTAAGAAGCCGTAGGGTCCTTGTACTAAGCCCAAGAGGAGGCGGGGTTGCTTTTAGGAAGCCTGTGGGTCCTTGTACGATGCCCAAGAGGAGGCCGATGCTTTTAAGAAGCCCGTGGGTCCCCAGACCCTGAGAAATTCAAGGCAATGCTATTCACCGAGAATAGATCAAAGTCAGGAAAGTTCGAGAATCTGGAAGAAACTCAAAGATGCCATTCACGGAGAATACATTCATCTTGGGGAGTAGAGTTTCTTGATAATTCCTAATGAGGACAGCCGAAGAGAAGACTGTATCTGGTGATCCTATTGGGGATCTAGTTGTCTATTTCTACGAATAAGCGAAACGGCGTCACCTAGTTCTAGACGTAGTTGCCGGGGAAACTCGAAATATCTATACTATTATTACACAGTTGATATGAGTTTATGAAAGAAGTCTTACAGTGCAACAGCCCCACAATACAATTATATGTATATGAAAGCGGTAAATGAAAGCGTATAAACACTTACTCGGTTGTAGAGCTTCCATGCTGTTTGGTTAGTTGTTCAACAGAGAAAGATTGAAAACAACAGTATATTCAAAATCAAAGGAGAAAGTGCTTTGAAAAAGAAAGTTTTGGGGCTTACAGCTCAAGGAGAGGCCCAGGGTTTTATCAGTGAGCGCACTGTTGAATTTGTACAGAGGGACTTATACAAGTGACTGAGGCCCAAAATGTTTTCTGTACAAAGGGATGGGTCTTACACTCTCTCAAGAGGCCCAAAAAGTTTTAAAGAAAAAGAGTGGGGCTTATAACACGAGGGTAGGTCCAAATGATTTTTCGATTGAAATGGCGATCGCGCCGAGATTTTCTTTTAACGCAGAGGGACTTATACAATAAGTGAGGCCCAAAATGGTTTTGGTTAAAAGGGGATTGGGTCTTACACTCTAATAGAGGCCCAAAATGTTTTGAATGGGTCTTATAGCTCAAGGAGAGGCCCAATTGATTCTTTGAATAGGCGATGATCGCGCCATTTGTTTTTTACGGTATCGGGACTTATACAATACACTGAGGCCCAAAAATTTTTTGGTCAAGAAAGGATTGGGTCTTACACTCTATTAGAGGCCCAAAGTGTTTTGAAAATGATTTATGAGGGTTGAATTAATCCAAAACCCTAATTTGTTTTCAAAAATGTATTTAATTGAATAAAAATTCAATTAAAATGATCAAAATTGTTTAACATAGGAAAAACAAATTGTGATCTTGGATTAATGTTTCAAAAATTAAGTATTGACCTACAAAATAATTAGAAAGCATTAAAAGTTGCAAAATCAATGTAGAAAAAATATTGAACATGTCAAAAACAAATAAAATATTAATTCTTTGCAAAAATATCAATTATATGAAATAAATAATATTTTTGGGATTTTTTGGGAAAATAAAATATTTTAACATTTTTGTGAATTATTAAAAAAAAGAATCAACTCAAAATCATTAAAACTCTGAGAGAAATTAATTTTTGAATCAATTAAATAAAATCACAAAATTCAAATATTTGAATTATTCAAAAATGGCGCCAAGAACACACCAAGAACACGCGTGTGTTCTGGGTTTGGCTGATTTGCATTTTCTCCTCAATCTCACTGAATACTTGATTATATCATGCAATCCACATATCATTATGCTCGTCTCAACCTCACGATCATGTCTATAACACTTAATTTCATTTAAATTAAACATATAATAAGAAATCATGAAAAATCCTCAAGAACCCTAATTTCTGCATGAAGGCTAGGATTTTTGATACACGATTCAAACAATGCAATTAATTGAGGGAAAACATTCCATGCATGATTATGAACATATGGCCAAATTATTGTGCGAGGAAATATGCATAGATTGAGAGATGACCAAGTATATGCTTACCTCTAAGCCGTGGCAGCAAGTGCAATGTGATTTTTGACTTGGAGGTATTACAGATGAGTGGTGATGATCTGAACAGCTTCCCTACACCCTATGGAGTGTGTTTGAATGGTTGGACTTGATTGAAATTGGCTGGATCAATTTGTGGTACCTCAGCTGCAACTTGATTGAAAATTGAGCAACCAGCTGGTGATTTTGTGAAATTGGTGTTTCAGAAGTGATCTAAGTGTTTGATCAGCTCATATGTGATGTATGTGAGGTGTGTGAGTGATTGGTTTGATTGGAATTGCTCTCAAACTCAAAACCCGATAGTGACTTGCCTTAGAAGGCAAAATTGGAGTGAAAGAAGAGATTTTGAGGAAAGCATCTGTTTGATGGCTTTGGTGTACTCAAACTGATCACAATTGAGCTCTATTTATAATAGAGCAAGTTTGTTTTGCAAGGAATAGTGAATGGCAGCTGGTAAGTAGGTTTGGCCAATGTTGGCAAATGAAAATCCAAGTCTCCTCTAGCCATTTACTAGAGGTTAGGGCACAGAGCTTTGGTTCCCTTGGTCTTGGATAAGTCTTGACTGATTTCAGATGAGAATGGCTCAGTCCATGCCACCTTGATGCTTCCATTGAATGCTTCAATCCAAATTTGGAGTCTTGTCCCTATTTTGGCCAATCTAGGTTCAACATGCTATTTCTTGTTCCATGGACTTTGGAGGCTTGGCTCAGTGATTGTCCCCTTTAGATTCAATCCTCAGATGTGTCTAAGTGGATAGGAGCATTTGAATTTGGCTGATTTTGGCAAATCGAGCCAAAATGCAAAATCTGCCTTGCCTTTGACAGATTTCAGCAAGGCAACTTGACAATGTCATATCTCATGGGGTAAGTTGAATTTGGCAATGTTCTTGGCCATTTTAGAAAGCCCTTACATGATACAACAACTGTTTGAACAAGTTTGGTTTTTATCTCTTTTGATTCCAAGTGAAAAATCCCTCTACAATTGGCAAAAAGTGAAGCAAAATCTGACTTAGTGAAATTTTCACAAAGTGTTGGAACAAAGTGTGATTTCTTGATTTTGATCACTCCATAACTCAAAATCCTTAATGAATTGGACTTATGTCTAGTTGAAGTTTTTGTAAAGGGTAATGAGGGCTACAAATCCATCTTTGGATGAGAAAAAAATGGCCATGTGGTTTAGGAGTTATGATCCTCCAAAGTTAGTGTATTAGTGGTACTTTTTCCATAACTTAGAAAAATTTCTAAGTTTTATGGTTACCCCTTTTACAAGTTATCCAACATTCTTTGATTTTTCTTGATGAATGATGATTCAAATCATACATTAACATCATTTTAGGATTAAAAATCCATTTTGGTGAAAAATCTCAAAATGTCAAAGTTGACTTTTGTGCACAGTTGACTTTTTATCAAATGAATTCCAAATTTTGCAATTCTTCAGGAAATCATGTCCTTGACCTAAATCAAACTTGATGGACATGTTCCATGGGTGTCTTAGGGTATATTGGGGCATGTCCTAGGGTTTGGGAGCATGTCCTGGTCAAAAGTCAAAGTTACAGTTGACTTTCCTCGCGAAACCCTAATTGTGGTGCAGATGAAAATGAGACTTGTTGCTCAAGCTTCTTGGATTAATCCATTGTTCCAAATGGATCAATATAGTTCATTAGAGACCCCCCAAATCATGTCTTGAGGTCTTGGCTCTTGATTTGTCCCAAAAGTCAACTTAGGGGTGAATTAGGTCAAGAAACCCTAATTCCTGATTTTTTGATGTATGCATCCCCTGAGGTCAAATTGACTTGATGATTGGGTCCATGAGGTTCCATGGAGTATATTAGGTTATGTTTTGGATCATTGGCTTATGCCCAGATGAAACTTCCCATCTGGAGGCCCTGGTCGACCAAAACCCTAATTTGGTGATACTGGCGATCTTGAGACTTGATCCACCTAGAAGGGAGCAACCTTGTGCTTAATCCTTAATATGGGAGTCCTTTTTGATCCATTGTGGATGTTTGAGAGGTTAGACAAGTTGAAGATCATGTCATTCCTTGATTGATCCTTTGTCTAAGGCTCTGAGAGGGCTTAAAACCCTAATTTTGATTGTAGTGAATGCTCAACAACCCTTGAGGCATTTGGTAAGGCATGATGGTTCATCCATATTGTGATGATGATTTGCACAATGATGGGAAATCTTAGTGGTCAAAATTTGGGGTATGACAGATGCCCCTATTTAATCTTCTTGGACACGAAGGTGTGAATGACGAAGGTATTCGGGCATTCGGGGTGCAAGAGGATTAAATATCGGAATACCCGAAATTTTGATGGTGGTTATGAATGGCGGATCGCATTCATCTTCTTTTGCTGAGAAATGATGCTTAGAAAAGGTAAACTTCCCCTCGATCCTGGTCTTCAGCCAAGGAACTGGTCTCAGTTTCCGATTTAAACTTCCCCTCGATCCTGGTTTCCTACCAAGGAACTGGTCTTAGTTTCTCATTTAAACCTCCCCTCGATCCTGGTTTCCTACCAAGGAACTGGTCTTAGTTTCTGATTTAAACTTCCCCTCGATCCTGGTTTCCTACCAAGGAACTGGTCTTAGTTTCTTTTGTCAATAAACTTTACTGACAAGGGACGCTATTCGTAGCGGCTTTCCTTCAAACTTCTCGCCGAATTTTCCTGGGGAGATGCCATTTGAGTGGAAAAAGTTTTGATGTCAGACTTGCTGGGGAACCCAGTCGTCTGAGTTGTAGAGGTGCACAAACTTCTCTGTTAGAGACGCCATTTGTCGATTCTACTGGGGGAAAGCGAGTATCTTGAGAGACTATTTCCACTTGGGGATCTTACATCATACTTTTCTTGGGATCTTCCTAGAGAAATGCCATATGATGGGGTCCAATTTTGAGGTGCCGATGACCTTTTCATCAGCGGATTTTCGGAGAAATACTGGCATGCTGCCGAACCCTTGCTTAAGAGGCTTTCTCTGGGGATTTTCTTTAATCCGGGAAAGCAAGGATATCATCTTCAATGGCGAAGAGTGACATCTGTTGAAGGTTCTCTGGCCTTTCAGAGGTTCAAGTTATCAAAGTGGTCTAGTGCCGACTCTGATCTAGAGATAAACGGGAGAGAGATTGCTTAGATGATTCACTTCCTAACGAGGAAAGTTCCGACAACTCGATTGAGAAGACTTTTATCACTAGGGGATAAGACCGACTAGAGTGATAACGATGCAATATGAAATGTAAATGCAAATAAAAAATGCATGTCTGTCTATGTATATGCTGACAAAACTGACGCGACACACAAACTAAAAAAATGAACATGACTGGATACTCGGCCATCACGGGGCGTATAGAGATATCGCTGGTTCAAGATAGCAATTCCACCTTGCTTAGGAGAGATAATCCCTGCGGGGAATACCGTTGATCGGGCTTAGGAGGTAAGAACTCTGCCGTGGATGTCAGACGAAACAAGGTCTCTGACACAGTTGATCCCTTTATTCAGGCGTACTGGTCTAGAAGGAGTACTTTGATTCTGCACTTTGAGGTTCAAACACCTTTGGAGACGCGATTGATGTTCTTTCGATGTTTAACAGTCAAAAGGAATTGCCATCTTTATTTTAAAAGCAGAAAAAGTTTTAACAAGTAAATTCATTTTTTGTTTTATTTCAAGAATCGTTAATCATGTTAACAACGTCGTTCTGTAAAGCTAAAACAAGCAAGAATTACAAACAAAAGCACAAGGCTCAAATTTTATTGATAAGATGGAGATCAACCAAACGTGTGATTCCATTGAGTATTTACAAAGTTTGAAAATGGTAATTTACAGGGAAAAGGGCTACGTTGAAACATAACGACCACTATCCTTCTACCAACTTTGAATTCGGGACATCCTGAACTTCTGTCGAAGATGACCTTGACTGGAGTTTTCCTCCGATGGATGGTGTAACTGCTGCTGCTGAGGGACTTGCCTCTGTTGAACATAGTTACTTGCCATTATCCCTAATTTTTGCCTGGATTGTACTGTGATGTTTCCAATCCACCGGGACAATTTTTTTTTAATTTTGTCTCTAACTTTTGCCTGGACCGCCCTTTCGGGTTTTCAATCCACCGAGACACATTTTTTTTTAGTTTAGGCGAAGTATTTCTTGACTACATCAACATTCGTGGGATAGCCAAATTCCTCTCTGTCCATGGTTGCAAGTCTCAAGGCACCGCCTGAGAAAGCTTTCGTGACCACATAGGGGCCATCATAATTCGGGGTCCATTTGCCCCGAGAATCAGTGAGAAATGATTGTATCTTCTTGAGCACGAGGTCTCCTTTCCTGAAGACACGAGGTCGGACCTTTTTGTCAAACGCCCTCTTCATTCTTTGTTGATACAGCTGACCATGACATAGTGTCGTGATTCTCTTCTCTTCGATCAGGTTCAATTCGTCGTGTCGACCTTGACACCATTCAGCTTTGGTGAGCTTCGCTTCCATCAATACCCAAATTGATGGGATCTCTACTTCTATGGGGAGAACTGCCTCCATGCCATATACTAGAGAGAAAGGGGTTGCCCCCGTTGAAGTGCGGACAGATGTGCGATAACCATGAAGAGCAAAGGGTAGCATCTCGTGCCAGTCTTTGTGGGTTACAACCATCTTTTAAATGATCTTCTTGATGTTCTTGTTAGCCGCTTCTACCGCTCCGTTCATCTTGGGTCGGTAGAGAGATGAGTTATGATGTTCAATCTTAAACTCTGCGCACAACTCTTTCATCATCTTATTGTTCAAGTTAGATCCATTATCAGTAATGATCTCGCTTGGAACACCATAACGACAGATGATATTGTTTTTGATAAATCGGACCACCACTTGTCGGGTTACATTAGCGAATGACGCTGCTTCGACCCACTTGGTGAAGTAGTCAATGGCTACAAGGATGAACCGATGTCCGTTCGAAGCCTTGGGTTCAATCAAGCCAATCATGTCGATTCCCCATATCGAGAAAGGCCACGGGGAAGAAAGAACTTTGAGATGTGATGGCGGTACATGAATTTTGTCAGAGTATATCTGACACTTGTGACACCTCCTCATGTACTTGTAGCAGTCGGATTCCATTGTCAACCAATAGTACCCTGCTCTCAGAATTTTTCTCGCCATTGTGTCCGTTGGCATGAGTGCCAAAGGATCCTTCATGAATTTCTTTCATAAGCATGTCTGCTTCTGGTCTGTCTATACATCGGAGCAAGACCATGTCAAAATTTCTCTTATAGAGAGTGTCGCCGCTCAGGAAGAAGTTTCCAGCCAATCTTCTGAGGGTTTTCCTGTCTTTTCTAGATGCCCCAGGTGGGTATCCTTGTTTCTGAAGGAAGCATTTGATATCATGGTACCAAGGTTTGTCATCTATGACTGCTTCAATCGTGAAGACGTAAGCGGGCCGTTCAAGGCGCATTATGTCGATCTTAGGTATGTCATTCCATTGACCTACACTAATCATAGAAGATAGAGTGGCTAATGCATCAGCCATGTGATTCTCATCACGAGGGATGTGATGAAACTCAACTCTGTTGAAGAAAGGTAACAACCTTCTTGCATAGTCTTTGTAAGGAATCAATCCTGATTGGTATGTGTTCCAATCTCCTTTTATCTGATTGATAACCAAAGCTGAGTCACCATATACGTCCAAGTTTTTGATCCTTAAATCAATCGCTTCCTCGAGACCCATAATACAAGCTTCGTATTCGGCCTCGTTGTTCGTACATTTGAACATAAGTCTAACAGTGAAAGGAATGTGGGTACCCTGAGGGGTAACAATGATTGCCCCAATTCCATTTCCATAATGATTAACTGCTCCGTCAAAGATAAGTCCCCATTGGGAACCTGGTTCTAGCCCTTCACTGGGTAGTGGTTCATCGCAGTCTTCATTTTTAAATACATGACATCTTCGTCTGGGAAGTCAAACCCGATTGATTCTTGATCGTCAATCGGTTGATGAGCCAAATGATCGGCTAAAATACTTCCCTTAACGGCTTTCTGAGCGTGGTAATCTATGTCATATTCTGATAACAGCATCTGCCAACGGGCAATTCTTCCCGTAAGAGCAGGTTTTTCAAATACGTACTTGATTGGATCCATTTCGGAGACCAACCAAGTAGTATGACGAATCATGTATTGGCGAAGACGTTTGGCTACCCAAGCCAAAGCGCAAAAAGTTTTCTCAAGCATCGTGTACCGAGTTTCGCAGTCGGTGAATTTCTTGCTCAAATAGTAGATGACAGACTCTTTTCTTTTAGTTTCGTCTTGTTGGCCAAGTACACATCCCATTGAGTCCTCTAGGACTGTGAGGTAAATGATCAGTGGTCTTCCTTCCATTGGAGGTGATAGAATCGGAGGATTCAACAGATATTTCTTAATATTGTCGAAGGCGGTTTGGCAATCTTCTGACCAAACGCAATCCTGGTTCTTTTTCAGTAATTTGAAAATCGGCGCACATGTGGCGGTCATAAGGAATATGAATCTGGAGATGTAGTTTAAACGTCCCAAGAATCCTCTGATTTGTTTTTCAGTTTTCGGAGAAGGCATTTCTTGAATGGCCTTGACCTTGTCAGGATCAACTTCAATTCCTTGTTGGCTGACGATGAACCCTAGTAGTTTCCCTGAACGGACACCGAAGGTGCACTTGTTCGGATTCAAGCAGAGCTTGAATTTTCTTAGACGTTCGAACAATTTTGACAGATGTTCAACGTGCTCACTCTCTGTTTTTGATTTTGCAATCATATCATCGACATACACTTCGATTTCTTTGTGTATCATGTCATGAAAAAGAGTAGTCATGGCCCTTTGATAAGTTGCCCCGGCGTTCTTCAAACCGAACGACATTACCTTGTAACAAAAGGTACCCCATGGGGTAATGAACGAAGTTTTCTCCATGTCTTTCGGCGCCATTTTGATCTGGTTATAGCCCGAGAATCCATCCATGAAGGAGAATACTTTGAACTTTGTTGTGCTGTCAACCAACATGTCAATGTGTGGTAAAGGAAAGTCGTCCTTTGGACTTGACTTGTTCAGATCCCTGTAATCAACACACATTCTGACCTTTCCATCCTTTTTGGGAACGGGTACGATGTTGGCTAACCATTGAGGATATTCAGACGTAGCGAGGAAACCCGCGTCAATCTGTTTCTGTACCTCCTCTTTAATTTTGATGGCCATGTCCGGGTGAGTGCATCTCAACCTTTACTTTACTAGAGGACATTCCGATCTCAACGGTAAATGATGTTCCACGATGCTGGTATCCAACCCTGGCATATCCTGATAAGACCAAGCGAATACATCGGGAAATTCTCTAAGAAGCTTTATCAAACTCTCTCTGGCAGTTGGACCGAGCAGTACCCCAATCTTGATTTCTTTTCTCTCTTGCTCTGAACCCAAGTTTACCATTTCCAACGGCTCTTTGTGAGGTTCAATGGACCTTTCCTCTTGTCTGAGTAGTTGGGAGATCTCTTCTGGAATTTCGTTGTCATTTTCTTCTTCAGCCTCAAATATCGGGAACTTAAAGTTGGGAGAAGGCATCGGATCGTATGTTTCAACTAGGTTTAAAACAAGCAATCTGCATGACGTGATGATTCGTGTTTAGAAAGAGGTAGAGAAAAATGCAATTGTGTGCAGTGTATTTATTTTACTGCTTGTTTTTATTTTTAATTGTTTTTTAGGATTACCATTTTCTGAAAAAGCAAAAAGAGAAAACAGCAATTAATGCGGAAATTACAGAACGACGTTATTTTATTAATGAACAAGTCGAATCTTGAAACTACAGCCCTATAAAACAAAACTCTGTCGCTTTGGGCGAAGCGAAGAGGGATATTTATAGAAAGCGAGCCCTATCAAAACATCTGTTTCACCTGGGCAGGGTGAAAGGTTAAAGATGGAAATTACTTTGACTGAAGAACGATCTTCGAAACCTCGACGGCAACCCATTGGCGGCGAACTCCTTGGTGAATCACAAAGTCTGGCACCTTCGTTGATTTGTCTTCAGAAATGGCGCTAATTTCTGGTGGAGCGGGATCATTGGAATCTGTCTCCCAGGCAGAATTGTCGTAGGAGAATTCCTCTGTTGCATTTTGCATAGCATTTGTGCTCTCAGGTACATCTCCCTATCCAGTTGCCTGGATATCCTCGGGCCTGATATGAGAGCTTTCGGGAGTGGTGTACTTGACCATATAGTCGAATTTTCCACTTGGTTCTCCCAGAGTGTCCCAAACTTATTTGGAACTGGAGGAGTCATCTCTCTCAATGACATTGACCTCGGGAAAAGCATAGTTGATGAACTCAAGTCCTGCAAACGTTGCGAATTCATCTTTATGTTGAGTAGTTTCTGAATGACCTGAGTGTTGATCCCATGGCATGGTGGGGACACATGTATTCCGTTCAATGACGGTCAACTGATTTTCATTGTTCGGCTGACTTTCTTGCCCCAGGTTTCCTGGGTAAGGTTGCCACATTGGCAGACCATCCATTGGGCCATAGTAGGTGTAGTCAAAATTATCTTTCATCGGAGTGTCTTCCTCTAATGAATTTGTCAGAGCGCGGCATCCTTCTGGATCACAATCCCCGTAGATCATTTCGACATCTGATCTTGGTATAAATCTCAGACTTTCTGTAGGAAAGCAAAAAGGCATAGGCACCTCTTCCTGAGACATATAACCGTCCTTGTTAAGGTAGGACTTCCATTCTTCATCTGTGTCAGAGGGATCTTCCTCATTGATAGCATGAACTGTCTGAGACACTGGGTGAAGAAAACCTCCACTATGGAATAAGTTTTGAAGGGGATGAAGACTTTCATCGTTGGCTGCTGTCCGGGTACAGGTTGCAGAAAAACCAAGACCCTTCTTTGTTTTATTGTCAATGGGAATGACAAGCTGCCCCCATCCTGTCGTATCGGTACTCTTGACTGCTTTAATAGCATCTTTGTATGAGGAAATCGAGGTTCCTCCTCTGAACTGATTGTTCCCTCTTACCGACAGTGCTTGGAACTGAGTTCCAATAACCTCCTCGGGTTCTATTCCAGTAGATGATGACAAGTTACTCACAAGCAAGGCTTGTTCCCCACAAACCGTGACAAGTTGATCGTTCTTGAAGAATTTTAGCTTTTGGTGGAGGGTCGAAGTGACCGCTCCAGCCTGGTGTATCCAAGGTCTTCCTAATAAACAACTGTATGTTGCCCGGATGTCCATGACCTGGAAAGTGACTTGGAAAGTGTGAGGACCAATAGTTATGGGAAGATCAACTTCGCCGATAACTGTTTTTCTGGATCCGTCGAATGCTTTGACGACAACCTCGCTAACCCTCATCGGAGGGCCTTTGAATGATAATTGCGTCAAAGTAAACTTCGGCATAACATTCAGGGCTGACCCTGTGTCTACCAGTACGCTGGCTAAAGCATCGTCCTGGCAGTTAACTGTGATATTGAGCGCCATGTTATGACGACGACCCTCTTCAGGTAATTCTTTATCACTAAATCCCAAATTGTTGCAGGAAGTTATGTTAGAGACAATGCTATCGAACTGTCTGATTGTTACATCCTGTTCCACAAAGGCTTGCTCCAAGACTTTCTGTAGAGCCTCCCTGTGGGCTTCTGAACTGAGTAACAATGATAACACCGAGATCTTTGAAGGAGTTTGTAATAGCTGATCAACGATGTTATATTCACTCCTTTGGATGAGCTTCAGCATCTCATCATTATTTTTCGAAAGGTCGGGATTACTGGATTGACCGACTGGGGGATCGGGAGCTTCTGTCTGAAGTTCCTTTTCCTTGTTAAGTTCCCCAACCCCTCGGTTGAAGATTCTACCACTCCGTGTTACTCGACTGATGTCTGCAATGTTCACGACGGAGGGTAATGGAGTTTCCTTTCCATTCTCAATTGCTGTTGCACCGTATTTGTAAGGGATAACCTTAGTTGATTCATACGGTGTTGGTCCCGGCAGATAGATGACTACAGGAGCCTTCTGATTTTTCTGACCATCGTAAGTAATCTCGATCTGTTCCCGGTTGGGAACCTTAGATTCATCAAGTAGAGGAATAATGGCAAAAACATCCTTGGTCCTGTGATGACCAGAGATCGCGACAACATCCTCAACTTGCTCGTCAAGGTAGTTCGGTGTCCAGTCGATGGGTCCAGAACCCGGATATGGACGAATTTCTCCACGATCGACCTGACCCTGAAGAGCTGCTCTCACAAGGTAACACCCTTGGTTACTTTCCGAACAGACGCTACAACTGTCATAGTTGTGTGGTGGCACCTGGCCACGCACACTTTGAATACAATGTAACCTCACTAGGTTAGCTTCCACTGATGGGACATCCTGACTCTGACGCCGAGTGGGGTTTCTATTACTGATACCAATCTGCTGAGTATCTTCATCCATATAAATTGGCATCCACCAATGATTTAACAAGTGCTGAAGTGCCTCCTGGACAAGGGTACAACCTCGATCGTTTTTGCAACTTGCTTTACAGCTTTGATAGTCATGTGATATTAAGAATCCGAGTCAGACCTGCTCAGCATGAAACTCTACCAGGTTGGTATTCATCACGCGAATGTCAAAGATCTGAACCATATTGATCTGATAAGGGTTCCTATCATGGTAGTCTTGGATCCATCCAAGATCCATCTGACGCTGGAGGGCCTCTTGTATGAAAGAGCATCCCTGTTTGTTTACCGAGCAAATCAGACAAGAACTGTAATCGTGCCGTGGCAGATTATGATACTGGCTTTGCCTTGAGTGCATCGCCACCAAGTTGACATTCATTGCACGGATGTCGTGGTTCTGAATGACGTTAGAATTTATGTAGACATGTTAACTCCATGAACTCGGTGCTCTTGGATCCATCCGAGATCCATTTGCTCCTGTACAGCTGCTTGCACCACAGAACATCCTTGGTTGTCTTTAGAGTAGATATCACACTGATGATAATTATGAGGTGGCACATGGCCATATCCACTCTGTCTACAATGCATCTTAACCAGATTGGTTTTCAACAAGAGTACATCGTGAATTTGATAGACATCGTTAGTCTCTCCTTCTATCAAATTGACTGCAGCCTTCTCGTGTTGAGGTAGCGGATTCGTGAGAACATTAGGATTTGTATCCTTGAAGGATAAGACCCCGCTCCTAACAAGTTTTTGTATGTCGGACTTGAAATTGAGACAAGTCTCTATGTTATGCCCTGACCCTCCTTGATGATAAGGGCAAGTTTGATCCACCTTAAACCAAAAAGGTGGATTTTCTGGTACTGTAAGAGGAGATTTAGTCTGAATGTGCCCCTTAGCCAGTAGTAATGGAAATAACTCTGTGTACGATACGGGTATAGGATCAAATCCTGGAGGCCGTGTTGTACGGTTGTTGTTATATGGAGGACGAGCCTGCTGAAGAGGCTGTTGTGTCCTTTGCTGGTCAGGTTGGCTCTGCGCAACCTGAGGTTGATACGTAGAAATAGACACAGGGTTGATAGCAGGAGTCACAGCTGCTACCGGTTGATAACGTCGTCTTTGCTTTCCGAGAGAGATATTCCCAATATCCTGCTCTTTTTTCTTAGGGAGAGCACTACCATATTTTTTAGTACCGCTCGTCGATCCAGGGTCTTTTACCAAACGTCCTTCTCAGACGGCTTCCTCAAGACGTATGCCCATGCCGACCATTTCGGTGAAATCACTGGGCGCACTGGCAACCATTCGGTCATAGTAAAATGAGCTTAAGGTCTTTAAGAAGGTCTTTGTCATCTCTTTTTCCTCAAGAGGTGGACAAATTTGAGCGGCAATTTCACGCCACCTTTGACCATACTCCTTAAAGGTTTCCTTGTCCTTTTGCGACATCGATCTGAGTTGATCTCTGTCGGGTGCCATGTCCAAATTGTATTTGTATTGTTGGACAAAGGCAGTGCCAAGATCTCTGAAAGTGCTAATCGTAGTACGGTTTAAACCCATGTACCATTTGAGTGCGGCACCGGTTAAACTATCCTGGAAGTAGTGAATCAGTAGGTCCTGATTCTCCGTTTGGGCTGACATCCGCCGAGCGTACATCACCAGATGGCTTTGAGGGCAAGAGTTACCCTTATATTTTTCAAAGTCGGGCACTTGGAACTTGTGCGGGACTTTCACATTTGGGACCAAGCAGAGATCTGCGGCGTCCTTTCCAAATAAATCCTGACCGCAAATGGCCTGCAGTTCCTTCTGCATTTCCAAGATCTGTTCCTGGAATTCATCCATTCTGTCAAACATAGTTTCCTTCTTACCAGAAGGTGTTGGTGGAATCTGTCCTTCCGGGACAGTGTGCACCACAGGAGGTGGTACCGTGACTACGGCAGTGAATCTTGGCGTTTCCCGAAGTTTGTAACCTTCAGGCCCAGCGGCTTCTGTTGTGATTCCCTGATCCTCAGTGATCGGCGGAACATATCCTTCCGGGATATAGTTAACAGGCATGCCCCAAGGACGATCTTTCGGTATCTGATACCTAGGATCATACCTCTCCACTACGGGCGTTGAGGTGATCTCTGAGATCACAGTTCGTTGTAGCTGAGCTTCTGCCATGGCTTGCATGTCGTTACGAAACTTTCTCATATCCTCTCTCAGAGCGTCGATCTCTTCTTTCAACTATCTGTTTTCTTCCTCAAGATCATCCATCTTTTTTTGACGATTGGCCCGAGTATTGTACGAATGAGACAGTTTGACTCTAGAATCGAGACACAAATGTGAGATTCGTAGGGAAGAAGAATACGCGATGTGAGAATGATGAATGCAATGATTATATTAATTGTTTTTTTGGTTTAATCAAAATAAACTTCGACAATTAGATTGCAAATATCAAATGGTGGCGAAACCCCTTTTTATTGAAATTCAAAAGATTACAGAAGTGGAAATACAGTAGATTACAAAGTGCAGAAACAGAAACCTAAACTAATGGGTCTTGAGTCCTCTCTGAAGAGAAATCAGGTGCTGATTCTGGTATCTTCCTTTTCTTTGACCGGGGCTCTTGGGCCGTTGTCGGGTTGTCATTCCTTTGCCAAGTGAAAGGAGCGAGAAAATTCCTTTGGTCATCTTGATTATCTACAGCATGTTGCTCCAAAATTTCAATCAGAGCATCTTTTTCTTTCAGTAATTGCTGTATTTTGATGCACTCTATGTCGAGGGTGCGGTACTTGTTCTTCCAAGACCTTCTCTCCTTTTGAATTTTTTTGAGAGTAACCTGAAGCTTTTCAGTTTCCGTCATGAAGTACATGACAGATTCCCTCGGCGGAAGAATTCCGTAACAAGGATAAGGCATCTTTATCTTGAGAGCTCTAGTTTGTACCCAATGGAGATAAGGCTCCACCGAGACACAGTCCAGTTTTCCCAGAGACTCTCGTCCTTTCTTATGAACATGCTTCCAAGCGTGCACTATTTCCATCTTTAGTGCTCTGTCGTTTTCTCCTTCTTTGAAGAAAAGACCTTTCAGATGAACACCCAGTGGGATGTGTCTCATCAGGTATCCAAATTGACGGCGAACCAATACCGGATGGTAGTTGATTCCTCCTTTAGTTCCTATAAGGGGTACGTTGGGGAAGTTTCCACAACGATCGATGATCCTGATTCCCTCATAAATCCTATTACACCAATCTATATCAGAGTTGGTAAGAGACATGATCTTCTGCGACCAACGTAAGGCACTCTTGCAATCCCAAAAAGCAGCAGACTTGGGCAAGTGGGAGATAAACCATTTGTAAAGCAAAGGTACACAGCATGTGATCTCCCCTCCGCTGTACAAATTTCCCAGGTGTACAGAATGATGTGCATCTACGAGCAAAGTCGGCACAGGATTTCCAATGAGAAAAACCTTAATAGCGTTAATATCGACGAAGTTATTGATGTTGGGAAACAAAAATAACCCGTAGGTAAGCAAGACAAAGATGCTTTCAAAAGCAGTTACATTTCCTATACTGGCGAAGTACAGGGCTTTCTTTGTCAAGAACTGGGCTGGAAAACCTTGGATGCCACCCTTAGTAGTTAGGTGAGTCCTAACCTCAGACTTGTCCAAATGAATTGCTCTTGCAATAGTTTGATTCTTTGGAATTTCTTCCAGTCCAGAAAATGGAGCTCGATCAGTAATGTGTAGATTAATCAGGTGAGAATACTCCTCCATTGTTGGTGCAAGCTTGTAATCCGGGAATGTGAAACAGTGATAAACCGGATCATAAAACTGAATGAGCGCATCCATGATTCCCTCAATCACATGGACTCTTAATAATGGTAGCAAACCTCCGTGCTTGGCTCTGAAAGCCTCTGGGTTAGTGATCATCCTCGCTAACCTTCTCAAATCCTCTAGTTTTGGAACCTTGAAGGTAAACTGGTGAGTTCTCTTTCTACCGAAGTCCATTAGTGCAATCCTTTTCTCTGATATTTGCAATCACAGTCTTAGTTTATTTTGAAAAAACAGAGAGACTAGAAGAGAAGATTTTTTGAATGTTTTAATGTTTTTTATATGAATGCATGAATGCAGCACACAAAAACATAGAAAAAACATGGGGTCAAAGGGTCGTTGTCATGAAGTCAAGGCTCTACCCATCCCCAAAGGTTTATACTAGGGTGATTTTTGTACCTGTACTCATTATCATCAGCTCCTCCCAGGAAAGCAAAACAACAAGCGGATCGCCAGCAAGTTGTAGTGCAATCTTAGAGTAGGTGCCATTCACCGAGAATAGATCACCAGCCTCAAATGAGGGTAGTATCGCGTAACAACTATTTCCGATAGTTTCCGCACTACGAAAGGGTTTGGCTCCCCAACTTCTCAGACTTAACAACCGGCCCATTGCTAGGTGAGAGAATGGGTTGCGTTGGTCGGCCTCCACTGAGGTTGATGGTCGACCCCGTCGCCATCGCTTATCTTAGGTGTATACTCATTATTTCCACATACGGCATCACCCGCATTCCCATTAGCAGAAAAATAAACATGTATAGCAATTAGGAAAAGCAGTATATATATTTGTCCTAATCATCCTAGACTTATGAAGCTAAGAATCCTAAGTTCCTGACAGAAAATGGGCTCCCCGGCGGAAGCCCCAATCTGTGGTATTCACACAAGTGAAGAAAAGGAAGACCGTGCCTAGACCTAACTTTGAAGGAGGGCCCCACGGTGGGAGCCATTTTTCTGTAGCGATCGATTTTGGACGCAGTTCTTAAGCGTTGGTTGCTCTCTATGGTTGAGCTTAAAACTACATGTCGATTCATTTTTTATCCTATTATGAGCTGATGAAGGAAGGGAAATAGATGTCTCCAATTAACCCTGCTTTGCATACTGAGTTTAAACAGCGGTCTGTTAAGTTACGAAGGCTATCAATGTGGGGGGGCCTTTGTACTGGTTATTTGTATTTTCGCCAATACGGTTTTCTTTCTTTTTATCTAGACGGAAGGTTTCTGGCGGGGAACAAGGATTAGGATGTTAGGACTGATGCTTTTGAATTACTGCTTTTGATATGGGATTTTGGGTTTTTGTTTAGTGTGCTCGCTAAGATTTTTCTTTCAATCTTATGCCTACGTATTCCCGTTTATCCAAAACAGGGAAATCAGAGCGTTCGTAGTTCCTCCTATTCTATGGGAGGAAATGATTGTTTTTGGTGTCTTGTTCAAAGCCCAAGACGTGAAGCGAAAAGGTGGTTTGTATCTTGTTCAAAGCCCAAGATGTGAAGCTGAAAGGTCTATTTGACTTTAGAGAGAACTTGTCATCTCTAAAGAGGGGGTTGTATGTCACAACTGTTTTATAAAGGAGAATTACTTTAACCGGGATACGCGGATCCTAGTAATGCCATAATTTCCTTTACAGGGGGTTTTAACCTGAATGGGAAGACTTTAACTCAGTGTAGAGCAATGCTATCTTTCCTTAGGAATTTCTCATGCTAAAAGAGGGACAGTGGCATGGATGTAGATGATCCAGAGGCTTGCCGCTTACAGCGATTAGATGAAGAGGAAAGGAGTTGTTGATGTTTGTGTACTGTGAACGAGGCACAGTTTTGATGCTAAAAGGTTAATTGGATTAACCAGTGGTTTTCTTATACAAAGCCTAAGAGGAGGCTAATATGTGTCTCGTACAAAGCCCGAGAGAGAGGCTAAAAGGTTTTGACTCGACGAGGGAATCTTTTGGTATCTCGTATAAAGCCCGAGATGGAGGCTATTGTTTATTTGGCTCAATAAGAACCTTTTTGTATCTCGTACAAAGCCCGAGATGGAGGCAAAAAGGGGTAATTGACTTAGCAAGGAAGTCTCTTATGTTTCCTTCCTATTTAACGAAGGGGTCACTTGAGAATGTCTTTGAGACTCAAGGAAATTAGACTGTCCAAGTCTAGAGTGTCATCTTTTGTACTGTGTTTTGAGAAACAGTAGTAGACTCTACTAAAGGACTGTTCTATGCAGATGACTAAGTTCTATTCCTATACCTCTAGGAGGTCGTCGGGACAATTTGTACGAAGCCCGAGAGGAGGCTGGAAACTTTTAAGAAGCTGATCGGTCCTTGTACTAAGCCCAAGAGGAGGCTATCATTCCCGGAGGAAGAGATCATTATACGAAGCCTAAGAGGAGGCTGTGAATACTTCTAAGAAGCCGTAGGGTCCTTGTACTAAGCCCAAGAGGAGGCGGGGTTGCTTTTAGGAAGCCTGTGGGTCTTTGTACGATGCCTAAGAGGAGGCCGATGCTTTTAAGAAGCCCGTGGGTCCCCAGACCCCGAGAAATTCATGGCAATGCTATTCACCGAGAATAGATCAAAGTCAGGAAAGTTCGAGAATCTGGAAGAAACTCAAAGATGCCATTCACGGAGAATACATTCATCTTGGGGAGTAGAGTTTCTTGACAATTCCTAATGAGGACAGCCGAAGAGAAGACTGTATATGGTGATCCTATGGGGGATCTAGTTGTCTATTTCTACGAATAACTGAAACTGCGTCACCTAGTTCTAGACGTAGTTGCCGGGGAAACTCGAAATATCTATACTATTATTACACAGTTAATATGAGTTTATGAAAGAAGACTTACAGTGCAACAGCCCCACAATACAGTTATATGTATATGAAAGCGGTAAATGAAAGCGTATAAACACTTACTCGGTTGTAGAGCTTCCATGCTGTTTGGTTAGTTGTTCAACAAAGAAAGATTGAAAACAACAGTATATTCAAAATCAAAGGAGAAAGTGCTTTGAAAAAGAAAGTTTTGGGGCTTACAGCTCAAGGAGAGGCCCAGGGTTTTATCAGTGAGCGCACTGTTGAATTTGTACAGAGGGACTTATACAAGTGACTGAGGCCCAAAATGTTTTCTGTATAAAGGGATGGGTCTTACACTCTCTCAAGAGGCCCAAAAAGTTTTAAAGAAAAAGAGTGGGGCTTATAACACGAGGGTAGGCCCAAATGATTTTTCGTTTGAAATGGCGATCGCGCCGAGATTTTCTTTTAACGCAGAGGGACTTATACAATAAGTGAGGCCCAAAATGGTTTTGGTTAAAAGGGGATTGGGTCTTACACTCTAATAGAGGCCCAAAATGTTTTGAATGGGTCTTATAGCTCAAGGAGAGGCCCAATTGATTCTTTGAATAGGCGATGATCGCGCCGTTTGTTTTTGACGGTATCGGGACTTATACAATATACTGAGGCCCAAAAATGTTTTGGTCAAGAAAGGATTGGGTCTTACACTCTATTAGAGGCCCAAAGTGTTTTGAAAATGATTTATGAGGGTTGAATTAATCCAAAACCCTAATTTGTTTTCAAAAATATATTTAATTGAATAAAAATTCAATTAAAATGATCAAAATTGTTTAACATAGGAAAAACAAATTGTGATCTTGGATTAATGTTTCAAAAATTAAGTATTTACCTAAAAAATAATTAGAAAGCATTAAAAGTTGCAAAATCAATGTAGAAAAAATATTGAACATGTCAAAAACAAATAAAATATTAATTCTTTGAAAAAATATCAATTATATGAAATAAATAATATTTTTGGGATTTTTTGGGAAAATAAACTATTTTAACATTTTTGTGAATTATTAAAAAAAGAATCAACTCAAAATCATTAAAACTCAGAGAGAAATTAATTTTTGAATCAATTAAATAAAATCACAAAATTCAAATATTTGAATTATTCAAAAATGGCGCCAAGAACACACCAAGAACACGCGCGTGTTCTGGGTTTGGCTGATTTGCATTTTCTCCTCAATCTCACTGAATACTTGATTATATCATGCAATCCACATATCATTATGCTCGTCTCAACCTCACGATCATGTCTATAACACTTAATTTCATTTAAATTAAACATATAACAAGAAATCATGAAAAATCCTCAAGAACCCTAATTTCTGCATGAAGGCTATGATTTTTGATACACGATTCAAACAATGCAATTAATTGAGAGAAAACATTCCATGCATGATTATGAACATATGGCCAAATTATTGTGCGAGGAAATATGCATAGATTGAGAGATGACCAAGTATATGCTTACCTCTAAGCCGTGACAGCAAGTGCAATGTGATTTTTGACTTGGAGGTGTTACAGATGAGTGGTGATGATCTAAACAGCTTCCCTACACCCTATGGAGTGTGTTTGAATGGTTGGACTTGATTGAAATTGGCTGGATCAATTTGTGGTACCTCAGCTGCAACTTGATTGAAAATTTGAGCAACCAGCTGGTGATTTTGTGAAATTGGTGTTTCAGAAGTGATCTAAGTGTTTGATCAGCTCATATGTGATGTATGTGAGGTGTGTGAGTGATTGGTTTGATTGGAATTGCTCTCAAACTCAAAACCCGATAGTGACTTGCCTTAGAAGGCAAAATTGGAGTGAAAGAAGAGATTTTGAGGAAAGCATCTGTTTGATGGCTTTGGTGTACTCAAACTGATCACAATTGAGCTCTATTTATAGTAGAGCAAGTTTGTTTTGCAAGGAATAGTGAATGGCAGCTGGTAAGTAGGTTTGGCCAATGTTGGCAAATGAAAATCCAAGTCTCCTCTAGCCATTGACTAGAGGTTAGGGCACAGAGCTTTGGTTCCCTTGGTCTTGGATAAGTCTTGACTAATTTCAGATGAGAATGGCTCAGTTCATGCCACCTTGATGCTTCCATTGAATGCTTCAATCCAAATTTGGAGTCTTGTCCCTATTTTGGCCATTCTAGGTTCAACATGCTATTTCTTGTTCCATGGACTTTGGAGGCTTGGCTCAGTGATTGTCCCCTTTAGATTTAATCCTCAGATGTGTCCAAGTAGATAGGAGCATTTGAATTTGGCTGATTTTGGCAAATCGAGCCAAAATGCAAAATCTGCCTTGCCTTTGACAGATTTCAGCAAGGCAACTTAACAATGTCATATCTCATGGGGTAAGTTGAATTTGGCAATGTTCTTGGCCATTTTGGAAAGCCCTCACATGATACAACAACTGTTTGAACAAGTTTGGTTTTGATCTCTTTTGATTCCAAGTGAAAAATCCCTCTACAATTGGCAAAAAGTGAAGCAAAATCTGACTTAGTGAAATTTTCACAAAGTGTTGGAACAAAGTGTGATTTCTTGATTTTGATCACTCCATAACTCAAAATCCTTAATGAATTGGACTTAGGTCTAGTTGAAGTTTTTGTAGAGGGTAATGAGGGCTACAAATCCATCTTTGGATGAGAAAAAATGGCCATGTGGTTTAGGAGTTATGATCCTCCAAAGTTAGTGTATTAGTGGTACTTTTTCCATAACTTAGAAAAATTTCTAAGTTTTATGGTTACCCCTTTTACAAGTTATCCAACATTCTTTGATTTTTCTTGATGAATGATGATTCAAATCATACATTAACATCATTTTAGGGTTAAAAATCCATTTTGGTGAAAAATCTCAAAAAGTCAAAGTTGACTTTTGTGCACAGTTGACTTTTTATCAGATGAATTCCAAATTGTGCAATTCTTCAGGAAATCATGTCCTTGACCTAAATCAAACTTGATGGACATGTTCCATGGGTGTCTTAGGGTATATTGGGGCATGTCCTAGGGTTTGGGAGCATGTCCTGGCCAAAAGTCAAAGTTACAGTTGACTTTCCTCGCGAAACCCTAATTGTGGTGCAGATGAAAATGAGACTTATTGCTCAAGCTTCTTGGATTAATCCATTGTTCCAAATGGATCAATATAGTTTATTAGAGACCCCCAAAATCATGTCTTGAGGTCTTGGCTCTTGATTTATCCCAAAAGTCAACTTAGGGGTGAATTAGGTCAAGAAACCCTAATTCCTGATTTTTTGATGTATGCATCCCCTGAGGTCAAATTGACTTGATGATTGGGTCTATGAGGTTCCATGGAGTATATTAGGTTATGTTTTAGATCATTTGCTTATGCCCAGATGAAACTTCTCATCTGGAGGCCCTGGTCGACCAAAACCCTAATTTGGTGATACTGGCGATCTTGAGACTTGATCCACCTAGAAAGGAGCAACCTTGTGCTTAATCGTTGAAGTGGGAGTCCTTTTTGATCCATTGTGGATGTTTGAGAGGTTAGACAAGTTGAAGATCATGTCATTCCTTGATTGATCCTTTGTCTAAGGCTCTGAGAGGGCTTAAAACCCTAATTTTGATTGTAGTGAATGCTCAATAACCCTTGAGGCATTTGGTGAGGCATGATGGTTCATCCATATTGTGATGATGATTTACACAATGATGGGAAATATTAGTGGTCAAAATTTGGGGTATGACACATTCAAAGCCGTTATTGGATGTCCGGTTTCTCTACCATCCGATGCCTATCCGGATGTGTCTCTCCTTCTGATGTTTTTTCAGATCGAGTCTTTGTTCACTTTATCTAAATCCGTTATTAGATTTTGTGATTTGTACCCTTCATTCAAAGCCGTTATTGGATGTCCGGTTTCTCTACCATCTGATGCCTATCTAAATGTGTCTCTCTTTCTGATGTTTTTTCAGATCGAGTCCTTGTTCACTTTATCTAAAGCCGTTATTAGATTTTGTGATTTGTATCTTTAATTCAAAGTCGTTATTGGATGTCCGGTTTCTCTACCATCTGATGCCTATCCGGATGTGTCTCTCCTTATGATGTTTTTCAGATCGAGTCCTTGTTCACTTTATCTAAAGCCGTTATTAGATTTTGTGATTTGTACCTTTCATTCAAAGCCGTTATTGGATGTCCAGTTTCTCTACCATCTGATGCCTATCCGGATGTGTCTCTCCTTCTGATGTTTTTCAGATCGAGTCCTTGTTCACTTTATCTAAAGTCGTTATTAGATTTTGTGATTTGTACCTTTCATTCAAAGCCGTTATTGGATGTCCGGTTTCTCTACCATCTGATGCCTATCCGAATGTGTCTCTCCTTCTGATGTTTTTTTCAGATCGAGTCCTTGTTCACTTTATCTAAAGACGTTATTAGATTTTGTGATTTGTACCTTTCATTCAAAGCCGTTATTGGATGTTCGGGTTCTCTACCATCTGATGCCTATCCAGATGTGTTTCTCTTTCTGATGTTTTTTCAGATCGATTCCTTGTTCTCTTTATCTAAAGCCGTTATTAGATATTGTGATTTGTACCTTTCATTCAAAGTCGTTATTGGATGTCCGGTTTCTTTACCATCCGATGCCTATCCGGATGTGTCTCTCCTTCTGATGTTTTTTCAGATTGAGTCTTTGTTCACTTTATCTAAAGCCGTTATTAGATATTGTGATTTGTACCTTTCATTCAAAGTCGTTATTGGATGTCCGGTTTCTCTACCATCTGATGCATATCCGGATGTGTCTCTCCTTCTGATGTTTTTTAGATCGAGTCCTTGTTCACTTTATCTAAAGCTGTTATTAGATTTTGTGATTTGTACCTTTCATTCAAACCGTTATTGGATGTCCGGTTTCTCTACCATCTGATGCCTATCCAGATGTGTCTCTCTTTCTGATGTTTTTTCAGATCGAGTCCTTGTTCACTTTATCTAAAGCCGTTATTAGATTTTGTGATTTGTACCTTTCATTCAAAGCCGTTATTGGATGTCCGGTTTCTCTACCATCCGATGCCTATACGAATGTGTCTCTCCTTCTGATGTTTTTTCAGATCGAGTCTTTGTTCACTTTATCTAAAGCCGTTATTAGATATTGTGATTTGTACCTTTCATTCAAAGTCGTTATTGGATGTCCGGTTTCTCTACCATCTGATGCCTATCCGGATGTGTCTCTCCTTCTGATGTTTTTCAGATCGAGTCCTTGTTCACTTTATCTAAAGCCGTTATTAGATATTGTGATTTGTACCTTTCATTCAAAGCCGTTATTGGATGTCCGGTTTCTCTACCATCTGATGCCTATCCGGATGTGTCTCTCCTTCTGATGTTTTTTTTAGATCGAGTCCTTGTTCACTTTATCTAAAGCCGTTATTAGATTTTGTGATTTGTACCTTTCATTCAAAGCCGTAATTGGATGTCCGGTTTCTCTACCATCTGATGCCTATCCAGATGTGTTTCTCTTTCTGATGTTTTTTCAGATCGATTCCTTGTTCACTTTACCTAAAGCCGTTATTAGATTTTGTGATTTGTACCTTTCATTCAAAGCCGTTATTGGATGTCCGGTTTCTCTACCATCTGATGCCTATCCGGATGTGTCTCTCCTTCTGATGTTTTTCAGATCGAGTCCTTGTTCACTTTATCTAAAGTCGTTATTAGATTTTGTGATTTGTACCTTTCATTCAAAGCCGTTATTGGATGTCCGGTTTCTCTACCATCTGATGCCTATCCGAACGTGTCTCTCCTTCAGATGTTTTTTTCAGATCGAGTCCTTGTTCACTTTATCTAAAGCCGTTATTAGATTTTGTGATTTGTACCTTTCATTCAAAGCCGTTATTGGATGTTCGGGTTCTCTACCATCTGATGCCTATCCAGATGTGTTTCTCTTTCTGATGTTTTTTTAGATCGATTCCTTGTTCTCTTTATCTAAAGCCGTTATTAGATATTGTGATTTGTACCTTTCATTCAAAGTCGTTATTGGATGTCCGGTTTCTCTACCATCCGATGCCTATCCGGATGTGTCTCTCCTTCTGATGTTTTTTCAGATTGAGTCTTTGTTCACTTTATCTAAAGCCGTTATTAGATATTGTGATTTGTACCTTTCATTCAAAGTCGTTATTGGATGTCCAGTTTCTCTACCATCTGATGCATATCCGGATGTGTCTCTCCTTCTGATGTTTTTCAGATCGAGTCCTTGTTCACTTTATCTAAAGCTGTTATTAGATTTTGTGATTTGTACCTATCATTCAAACCGTTATTGGATGTCCGGTTTCTCTACCATCTGATGCCTATCCAGATGTGTCTCTCTTGCTGATGTTTTTTCAGATCGAGTCCTTGTTCACTTTATCTAAAGCCATTATAAGATTTTGTGATTTGTACCTTTCATTCAAAGCCGTTATTGGATGTCCGGTTTCTCTACCATCCGATGCCTATACGAAAGTGTCTCTCCTTCTGATGTTTTTTCAGATCGAGTCTTTGTTCACTTTATCTAAAGTCGTTATTAGATATTGTGATTTGTACCTTTCATTCAATGTCGTTATTGGATGTCCGGTTTCTCTACCATCTGATGCCTATCCGGATGTGTCTCTCCTTCTGATGTTTTTCAGATCGATTTCTTGTTCACTTTATCTAAAGCCGTCATTAGATTTTGTGATTTGCACCTTTCATTCAAAGCCGTTATTGGATGTCCAGTTTCTCTACCATCTGATGCCTATCTGGATGTGTCTCTCCTTCTGATGTTTTTTTCAGATCGAGTCCTTGTTCACTTTATCTAAAGCCGTTATTAGATTTTGTGATTTGTACCTTTCATTCAAAGCCGTTATTGGATGTCCGGTTTCTCTACCATCTGATGCCTATCCAGATGTGTTTCTCTTTCTGATGTTTTTTCAGATCGATTCCTTGTTCACTTTATCTAAAGCCGTTATTAGATATTGTGATTTGTACCTTTCATTCAAAGCCGTTATTGGATGTCCGGTTTCTCTACCATCCGATGCCTATCCGGATGTGTCTCTCCTTCTGATGTTTTTTCAGATCGAGTCTTTGTTCACTTTATCTAAAGCCGTTATTAGATATTGTGATTTGTACCTTTCATTCAAAGCCGTTATTGGATGTCCGGTTTCTCTACCATCTGATGCATATCCAGATGTGTCTCTCCTTCTGATGTTTTTCAGATCGAGTCCTTGTTCACTTTATCTAAAGCTGTTATTAGATTTTGTGATTTGTATCTTTCATTCAAAGTCGTTATTGGATGTCCAGTTTCTCTACCATCTGATGCCTATCCGGATGTGTCTCTCCTTCTGATGTTTTTCAGATCGAGTCCTTGTTCACTTTATCTAAAGCCGTTATTAGATATTGTGATTTGTACCTTTCATTCAAAGCCGTTATTGGATGTCCGGTTTCTCTACCATCTGATTCCTATCCGGATGTGTCTCTCCTTCTGATGTTTTTCAGATCGAGTCCTTGTTCACTTTATCTAAAGCCGTTATTAGATTTTGTGATTTGTACCTTTCATTCAAAGCCGTTATTGGATGTCCGGTTTCTCTACCATCTGATGCCTATCCGGATGTGTCTCTCCTTCTGTTGTTTTTTTCAGATCGAGTCCTTGTTCACTTTATCTAAAGCCGTTATTAGATTTTGTGATTTGTACCTTTCATTCAAAGCCGTAATTGGATGTCCGGTTTCTCTACCATCTGATGCCTATCCAGATGTGTTTCTCTTTCTGATGTTTTTTCAGATCGATTCCTTGTTCACTTTACCTAAAGCCGTTATTAGATTTTGTGATTTGTACCTTTCATTCAAAGTCGTTATTGGATGTCCGGTTTCTCTACCATCTGATGCCTATCTGGATGTGTCTCTCCTTCTGATGTTTTTCAGATCGATTTCTTGTTCACTTTATCTAAAGCCGTTATTAGATTTTGTGATTTGTACCTTTCATTCAAAGCCGTTATTGGATGTCCGGTTTCTCTACCATCTAATGCCTATCTGGATGTGTCTCTCCTTCTGATGTTTTTTTCAGATCGAGTCCTTGTTCACTTTATCTAAAGCCGTTATTAGATTTTGTGATTTGTACCTTTCATTCAAAGCCGTTATTGGATGTCCGGTTTCTCTACCATCTGATGCCTATCCAGATGTGTTTCTCTTTCTGATGTTTTTTCAGATCGATTCCTTGTTCACTTTATCTAAAGCCGTTATTAGATATTGTGATTTGTACCTTTCATTCAAAGCCGTTATTGGATGTCCGGTTTCTCTACCATCCGATGCCTATCCGGATGTGTCTCTCCTTCTGATGTTTTTTCAGATCGAGTCTTTGTTCACTTTATCTAAAGCCGTTATTAGATATTGTGATTTGTACCTTTCATTCAAAGCCGTTATTGGATGTCCGGTTTCTCTACCATCTGATGCATATCCAGATGTGTCTCTCCTTCTGATGTTTTTCAGATCGAGTCCTTGTTCACTTTATCTAAAGCCGTTATTAGATATTGTGATTTGTACCTTTCATTCAAAGTCGTTATTGGATGTCCAGTTTCTCTACCATCTGATGCCTATCCGGATGTGTCTCTCCTTCTGATGTTTTTCAGATCGAGTCCTTGTTCACTTTATCTAAAGCCGTTATTAGATATTGTGATTTGTACCTTTCATTCAAAGCCGTTATTGGATGTCCGGTTTCTCTACCATCTGATGCCTATCCGGATGTGTCTCTCCTTCTGATGTTTTTCAGATCGAGTCCTTGTTCACTTTATCTAAAGCCGTTATTAGATATTGTGATTTGTACCTTTCATTCAAAGCCGTTATTGGATGTCCGGTTTCTCTACCATCTGATGCATATCCAGATGTGTCTCTCCTTCTGATGTTTTTTTCAGATCGAGTCCTTGTTCACTTTATCTAAAGCCGTTATTAGATTTTGTGATTTGTACCTTTCATTCAAAGCCGTAATTGGATGTCCGGTTTCTCTACCATCTGATGCCTATCCAGATGTGTTTCTCTTTCTGATGTTTTTTCAGATCGATTCCTTGTTCACTTTACCTAAAGCCGTTATTAGATTTTGTGATTTGTACCTTTCATTCAAAGCCGTTATTGGATGTCCGGTTTCTCTACCATCTGATGCCTATCCGGATGTGTCTCTCCTTCTGATGTTTTTCAGATCGAGTCCTTGTTCACTTTATCTAAAGCCGTTATTAGATTTTGTGATTTGTACCTTTCATTCAAAGCCGTTATTGGATGTCCGGTTTCTCTACCATCTGATGCCTATCCGAACGTGTCTCTCCTTCTAATGTTTTTTTCAGATCGAGTCCTTGTTCACTTTATCTAAAGCCGTTATTAGATTTTGTGATTTGTACCTTTCATTCAAAGCCGTTATTGGATGTTCGGGTTCTCTACCATCTGATGCCTATCCAGATGTGTTTCTCTTTCTGATGTTTTTTAGATCGATTCCTTGTTCTCTTTATCTAAAGCCGTTATTAGATATTGTGATTTGTACCTTTCATTCAAAGTCGTTATTGGATGTCCGGTTTCTCTACCATCCGATGCCTATCCGGATGTGTCTCTCCTTCTGATGTTTTTTCAGATTGAGTCTTTGTTCACTTTATCTAAAGCCGTTATTAGATATTGTGATTTGTACCTTTCATTCAAAGTCGTTATTGGATGTCCGGTTTCTCTACCATCTGATGCATATCCGGATGTGTCTCTCCTTCTGATGTTTTTCAGATCGAGTCCTTGTTCACTTTATCTAAAGCTGTTATTAGATTTTGTGATTTGTACCTTTCATTCAAACCGTTATTGGATGTCCGGTTTCTCTACCATCTGATGCCTATCCAGATGTGTCTCTCTTTCTGATGTTTTTTCAGATGGAGTCCTTGTTCACTTTATCTAAAGCCGTTATAAGATTTTGTGATTTGTACCTTTCATTCAAAGCCGTTATTGGATGTCCGGTTTCTCTACCATCCGATGCATATACGAAAGTGTCTCTCCTTCTGATGTTTTTTCAGATCGAGTCTTTGTTCACTTTATCTAAAGTCGTTATTAGATATTGTGATTTGTACCTTTCATTCAAAGTCGTTATTGGATGTCCGGTTTCTCTACCATCTGATGCCTATCCGGATGTGTCTCTCATTCTGATGTTTTTCAGATCGATTTCTTGTTCACTTTATCTAAAGCCGTTATTAGATTTTGTGATTTGTACCTTTCATTCAAAGCCGTTATTGGATGTCCGGTTTCTCTACCATCTGATGCCTATCTGGATGTGTCTCTCCTTCTGATGTTTTTTTCAGATCGAGTCCTTGTTCACTTTATCTAAAGCCGTTATTAGATTTTGTGATTTGTACCTTTCATTCAAAGCCGTTATTGGATGTCCTGTTTCTCTACCATCTGATGCCTATCCAGATGTGTTTCTCTTTCTGATGTTTTTTCAGATCGATTCCTTGTTCACTTTATCTAAAGCCGTTATTAGATATTGTGATTTGTACCTTTCATTCAAAGCCGTTATTGGATGTCCGGTTTCTCTACCATCCGATGCCTATCCGGATGTGTCTCTCCTTCTGATGTTTTTTCAGATCGAGTCTTTGTTCACTTTATCTAAAGTCGTTATTAGATATTGTGATTTGTACCTTTCATTCGAAGCCGTTATTGGATGTCCGGTTTCTCTACCATCTGATGCATATCCAGATGTGTCTCTCCTTCTGATGTTTTTCAGATCGAGTCCTTGTTCACTTTATCTAAAGCTGTTATTAGATTTTGTGATTTGTATCTTTCATTCAAAGTCGTTATTGGATGTCCGGTTTCTCTACCATCTGATGCCTATCCGGATGTGTCTCTCCTTATGATGTTTTTCAGATCGAGTCCTTGTTCACTTTATCTAAAGCCGTTATTAGATTTTGTGATTTGTACCTTTCATTCAAAGCCGTTATTGGATGTCCAATTTCTCTACCATCTGATGCCTATCCGGATGTGTCTCTCCTTCTGATGTTTTTCAGATCGAGTCCTTGTTAACTTTATCTAAAGTCGTTATTAGATTTTGTGATTTGTACCTTTCATTCAAAGCCGTTATTGGATGTCCGGTTTCTCTACCATCTGATGCCTATCCGAATGTGTCTCTCCTTCTGATGTTTTTTTCAGATCGAGTCCTTGTTCACTTTATCTAAAGACGTTATTAGATTTTGTGATTTGTACCTTTCATTTAAAGCCGTTATTGGATGTTCGGGTTCTCTACCATCTGATGCCTATCCAGATGTGTTTCTCTATCTGATGTTTTTTCAGATCGATTCCTTGTTCTCTTTATCTAAAGCCGTTATTAGATATTGTGATTTGTACCTTTCATTCAAAGTCGTTATTGGATGTCCGGTTTCTCTACCATCCGATGCCTATCCGGATGTGTCTCTCCTTCTGATGTTTTTTCAGATTGAGTCTTTGTTCACTTTATCTAAAGCCGTTATTAGATATTGTGATTTGTACCTTTCATTCAAAGTCGTTATTGGATGTCCGGTTTCTCTACCATCTGATGCATATCCGGATGTGTCTCTCCTTCTGATGTTTTTCAGATCGAGTCCTTGTTCACTTTATCTAAAGCTGTTATTAGATTTTGTGATTTGTACCTTTCATTCAAACCGTTATTGGATGTCCGGTTTCTCTACCATCTGATGCCTATCCAGATGTGTCTCTCTTTCTGATGTTTTTTCAGATCGAGTCCTTGTTCACTTTATCTAAAGCCGTTATTAGATTTTGTGATTTGTACCTTTCATTCAAAGTCGTTATTGGATGTCCGGTTTCTCTACCATCCGATGCCTATACGAATGTGTCTCTCCTTCTGATGTTTTTTCAGATCGAGTCTTTGGTCACTTTATCTAAAGTCGTTATTAGATATTGTGATTTGTACCTTTCATTCAAAGCCGTTATTAGATGTCCGGTTTCTCTACCATCTGATCCCTATCCGGATGTGTCTCTCCTTCTGATGTTTTTCAGATCGAGTCCTTGTTCACTTTATCTAAAGCCGTTATTAGATTTTGTGATTTGTACCTTTCATTCAAAGCCGTTATTGGATGTCCGGTTTCTCTACCATCTGATGCCTATCCGGATGTGTCTCTCCTTCTGATGTTTTTTCAGATCGAGTCTTTGTTCACTTTATCTAAAGTCGTTATTAGATATTGTGATTTGTACCTTTCATTCAAAGCCGTTATTGGATGTCCGGTTTCTCTACCATCTGATGCATATCCAGATGTGTCTCTCCTTCTGATGTTTTTCAGATCGAGTCCTTGTTCACTTTATCTAAAGCTGTTATTAGATTTTGTGAGTTGTATCTTTCATTCAAAGTCATTATTGGATGTCCGGTTTCTCTACCATCTGATGCCTATCCGGATGTGTCTCTCCTTATGATGTTTTTCAGATCGAGTCCTTGGTCACTTTATCTAAAGTCGTTATTAGATTTTGTGATTTGTACCTTTCATTCAAAGCCGTTATTGGATGTCCGGTTTCTCTACCATCCGATGCCTATCCGGATGTGTCTCTCCTTCTGATGTTTTTTCAGATTGAGTCTTTGTTCACTTTATCTAAAGTTGTTATTAGATATTGTGATTTGTACCTTTCATTCAAAGTCGTTATTGGATGTCCGGTTTCTCTATGATCTGATGCATATCCGGATGTGTCTCTCCTTCTGATGTTTTTCAGATCGAGTCCTTGTTCACTTTATCTAAAGCTGTTATTAGATTTTGTGATTTGTACCTTTCATTCAAACCGTTATTGGATGTCCGGTTTCTCTACCATCTGATGCCTATCCAGACGTGTCTCTCTTTCTGATGTTTTTTCAGATCGAGTCCTTGTTCACTTTATCTAAAGCCATTATTAGATTTTGTGATTTGTACCTTTCATTCAAAGCCGTTATTGGATGTCCGGTTTCTCTACCATCCGATGCCTATACGAATGTGTCTCTCCTTCTGATGTTTTTTCAGATCGAGTCTTTGTTCACTTTATCTAAAGCCGTTATTAGATATTGTGATTTGTACCTTTCATTCAAAGCCGTTATTGGATGTCCGGTTTCTCTACCATCTGATGCCTATCCGGATGTGTCTCTCCTTCTGATGTTTTTCAGATCGAGTCCTTGTTCACTTTATCTAAAGCCGTTATTAGATTTTGTGATTTGTACCTTTCATTCAAAGCTGTTATTGGATGTCCGGTTTCTCTACCATCTGATGCCTATCCGGATGTGTCTCTCCTTATGATGTTTTTTTCAGATCGAGTCCTTGTTCACTTTATCTAAAGCAGTTATTAGATTTTGTGATTTGTACCTTTCATTCAAAGCCGTAATTGGATGTCCGGTTTCTCTACCATCTGATGCCTATCCAGATGTGTTTCTCTTTCTGATGTTTTTTCAGATCGATTCCTTGTTCACTTTTCCTAAAGCCGTTATTAGATTTTGTGATTTGTACCTTTCATTCAAAGCCGTTATTGGATGTCTGGTTTCTCTACCTTCTGATGCCTATCCGGATGTGTCTCTCCTTCTGATGTTTTTTAGATCGAGTCCTTGTTCACTTTATCAAAAGCCGTTATTAGATTTTGTGATTTGTACCTTTCATTCAAAGCCGTTATTGGATGTCCGGTTTCTCTACCATCTGATGCCTATCCGAACGTGTCTCTCCTTCTGATGTTTTTTTCAGATCGAGTCCTTGTTCACTTTAGCTAAAGCCGTTATTAGATTTTGTGATTTGTACCTTTCATTCAAAGCCGTTATTGGATGTTCGGGTTCTCTACCATCTGATGCCTATCCAGATGTGTTTCTCTTTCTGATGTTTTTTCAGATCGATTCCTTGTTCTCTTTATCTATAGCCGTTATTAGATATTGTGATTTGTACCTTTCATTCAAAGTCGTTATTGGATGTCCGGTTTCTCTACCATCCGATGCCTATCCGGATGTGTCTCTCCTTCTGATGTTTTTTCAGATTGAGTCTTTGTTCACTTTATCTAAAGCCGTTATTAGATATTGTGATTTGTACCTTTCATTCAAAGTCGTTATTGGATGTCCAGTTTCTCTACCATCTGATGCATATCCGGATGTGTCTCTCCTTCTGATGTTTTTCAGATCGAGTCCTTGTTCACTTTATCTAAAGCTGTTATTAGATTTTGTGATTTGTACCTTTCATTCAAACCGTTATTGGATGTCCGGTTTCTCTACCATCTGATGCCTATCCAGATGTGTCTCTCTTTCTGATGTTTTTTCAGATCGAGTCCTTGTTCACTTTATCTAAAGCCGTTATTAGATTTTGTGATTTGTACCTTTCATTCAAAGTCGTTATTGGATGTCCGGTTTCTCTACCATCCGATGCCTATACGAATGTGTCTCTCCTTCTGATGTTTTTTCAGATCGAGTCTTTGTTCACTTTATCTAAATTCGTTATTAGATATTGTGATTTGTACCTTTCATTCAAAGTTGTTATTGGATGTCCGGTTTCTCTACCATCTGATGCCTATCCGGATGTGTCTCTCCTTCTGATGTTTTTCAGATCGATTTCTTGTTCACTTTATCTAAAGCCGTTATTAGATTTTGTGATTTGTACCTTTCATTCAAAGCCGTTATTGGATGTCCGGTTTCTCTACCATCTGATGCCTATCTGGATGTGTCTCTCCTTCTGATGTTTTTTTCAGATCGAGTCCTTGTTCACTTTATCTAAATCCGTTATTAGATTTTGTGATTTGTACCTTTCATTCAAAGCCGTTATTGGATGTCCGATTTCTCTACCATCTGATGCCTATCCAGATGTGTTTCTCTTTCTGATGTTTTTTCAGATCGATTCCTTGTTCACTTTATCTAAAGCCGTTATTAGATATTGTGATTTGTACCTTTCATTCAAAGCCGTTATTGGATGTCCGGTTTCTCTACCATCCGATGCCTATCCCGATGTGTCTCTCCTTCTGATGTTTTTTCAGATCGAGTCTTTGTTCACTTTATCTAAAGTCGTTATTAGATATTGTGATTTGTACCTTTCATTCAAAGCCGTTATTGGATGTCCGGTTTCTCTACCATCTGATGCATATCCGGATGTGTCTCTCCTTCTGATGTTTTTCAGATCGAGTCCTTGATCACTTTATCTAAAGCCGTTATTAGATTTTGTGATTTGTACCTTTCATTCAAAGCGGTTATTGGATGTCCGGTTTCTCTACCATCTGATGCCTATCCAGATGTGTCTCTCTTTCTGATTTTTTTCAGATCGAGTCCTTGTTCACTTTATCTAAAGCCGTTATTAGATTTTGTGATTTGTACCTTTCATTCAAAGCCGTTATTGGATGTCCGGTTTCTTTACCATCTTATGCCTATCCGGATGTGTCTCTCCTTCTGATGTTTTTCAGATCGAGTCCCTATTCACTTTATCTAAAGCCGTTATTAGATTTTGTGATTTGTACCTTTCATTCAAAGCCGTTATTGGATGACTGGTTTCTTTTGCCATCTGATGTTTTTCCGGAGGTTTCTTTCCCTTTCTTTTCTGGTTTTTCATGAAGATCCCGTTGGAACTCTTCAGTATAAGAAAATTCCAGAAAATCTTTTGCTGATGTCTATCCTTTCATTTCAAATTGATCCCCAGTGGGGATCGTGTCTTCTTTCTGGCTCCATGCCCAGTAAGAGTATCTTCTATTTCCCTAGTGTCAGCCGGTCACGCTTGAACCAGATGTTCTAGCACTTTAGATTTCCCCAGTTTTGTTTCAGCTTCCCCAGTGTTGTTGTCATCCCCAGTGAGTGATTGCTCATTGTGTGGACTTTGTCCCTGTCTGCTTTCGTTTTTGTCTGCATTTTGCATTTACCATTCTATCATCATACTGGAGTTCACACATGTCAGCGTCCTAGTCTGTTTCTTTTGTCCATAGCATCGCATGCCAGTGCATCTGAGGGCAAAATTTTCAGTTATCTATATTTAAATACCTTTCACCTTGATCTCTCGAGGATTTCTATCCCTCCTGTCATCCGGTAAAGCTATTTAAATAGGGGCAACTGTTGTACCCCAAATTTTACCCTTAGATATTCTGATCGTTTGCATATCATTTTACATGAGCCATTTTCGCATTTTTAGTTAAACATCGCATTGATCGCTAATTATGCATTTTGTCATTCCATGTCATTCTTGATTTTGGCTATTATTATTATTATTTTTGTATTTAGTTGAATATTCATCTTAGATTTGTTTAGAATTTAGGTATTTTATTTCAACTTAGTATTTTGGTTTTATCATAGTTTATAATTAGTTCATTGTCAATTATAATTTTAGTTTTAAATTTAATTTAATTCTAACTTTAGTCTAGCTTCTATTTTATATTGTAGTTTAATTTTAACTTAGATTAATTTTAATTTAGTTTAATGAGCTTATTTCTTTATTAATTTAGTCTAATGTTAATTTAAATTTAATTATGATTTGAGTTTAATTTTAAGTTTAATTTTTATTTTTTTAGTTTAACCTAGTTTAGTTAATTTATTTATTCCTCATTTATTTGTTTTCTATTGTTAAAAAATCATAAAAATATTCATAGATTCTGATTTCTTTTTATTTATAATACTAAAAAATACAAAAAAAATCTATTTTTCCATTTTTTTCTCATTTTTTTTATTTGTTGCAACAAAATAAAGTTTTTTACACGGATGTGTGACTTGCTCAAAAAAAAAATAAAACTCCACAATGCCCTACCTTCTCCAAAGCCATTGACCAAATATCCTCAACTACATCACAACAAAACAACATAGTGTACTGGGACCTGCATTTTGAAAGTGACCCCACAAATCAGCCAGAACAACAAGCCAAATATTTGAGGTCGTATTATGCACAAGCTACAAAACAGCAACAATTCAACAAAAGCCAGCATATCCCAAACCTTAACCTGCAACATTACACACAAGGTCAGCCTGATCATAATGATAGCGATGAACACAACCCCTGTATCACTGATCTCTGTTGAACACACTAACCTGCTTCAAGCAACAGCGACAATTCCACAACACCTCTGCATCAGTGAAAAAAACCACTCAACAGACCAATTCAGAATTTTTGAAAAGAAACAAATTTGAAATTGATTTAAAGAGAAGCTTGGCGGAAGAAAAAAGGGGGGAACTAAAAAACCAACTCGTTGAAACCACTTGACGGCCTCCCCCATTTTTTCTACGACCATTACCTTCAGAACAACAACCTAGAGCTTTCTCTTCATCGTCACAAACCTTTGAAACTTCATATTTCTCTTTCATTGTTCCAACAACCACACCTTTCAAAAGCCTCCAGCTCAAGCTTTCAGATTCACAGAACCATCCTCACAAACCATCCATACCTCAACACCATAACCGTATCCGACCTTCATCACCCAACCTTCAAATGACCTTAAACTAAACAACATCTACCTCGCCGTGAAACTCATAAACCACCTTCATCATTCTGTAACTCTTCTTTTTCCGGCGACAAAACTCCACCTTATAATCTCATCCAAACTCGATACACCACACAACCACTGCAATCAGCCGCCGCGATCGAGAAAGCTGCGTCTGAAAAGAGAAAGATCAGTGAGACAGAAAATCGAGGAGAGAGCGTTTGAATCAGAAATTGAGAAGGACGGAGAGGTTCACGAATAAAACCGGAGGCGAAACGGAGAAGCAGAAAAGAGCAAGCCGTGCGCCGCCGCGAGGATCAAGAGACGAGAGAGAAACGAGAGAACCGCCGAGTGAAACAGAGAAAGAGGAAGGTTAGAACGAAAGTGAACGATTGGTAATCTTCTGAAGCTTTGACCTTATTTTGATTTTGAATCACATTAGATTTCCTTTTGTTTTTTCCTTGTTCCTCCTTTTTCTGATGCAGCCGTGTTTAGATTCTTTTTAGGATTAGGTTTTTTTAACTTGTTGGCTCCATTAAGGTTCTTGGAGCGATCCGCTCCATCTATTTTGGGCTGCAACGGTCCATTCTAGAATGCTAAGAGATGCACTGTCTTTTTATTTATTTTATTATTTGTTGTTGCAATTTTTTGGTTAGTCACTATTTTATATTTAACTAGTAGTTAGGATTCATTCCAATAATAATAATTAGCTTAGAAAGTAGTTCAACTAGTTCTTTTATTTAGAATTAGGATTAGTCTTTAGCGTACAAGTTAATTTAATTAGTTTTTTAACTAAATAGTTTTAAGTTTTAGTGTTGGCATTTAGTCCAAATTAGCTAATAAGTTTTAATTAGTTTTTAGTTTAGAATTAGAACTTAATTTAATAAAATTTTAACTTAATATAGTTTGAATATACCTTAGTTAGTTTTTTTAGAAATTTTGTTTAACTAGGTTTTAAGTTAATTAGGATTTAATTATTTTAGTTTTAATTTTAGGATTGTTATATTTTAGCATTAAGATTTAGAATTAGGCGTTAATTCTTTTAGTTCTACAACTAGACATTAGTTTAAATGTAAATTAGAAATTTAGTTTAATTAAGATTTTAGCTTGTCGATTGGTTTTGAATTGTTTTTTTATTATTAGGTAGTTTTGGTTTTAAGTTTTAAAATTAGAAGTTTACTTGGTTAGAATTTTAGGTTAATTAGTTTTAATTAAGTTTTAAGTAGTAATTAGTAATTAGGTTTAGCTATTTAATTAATTTAGAATCTAGTTAATTAACTTCATCTATATTTTATTTTTTTAATTTTATATCTTCATTATAGTCAATTTCCTGAGATTCATTTTCAATTTAGTTCTTGTCACGCTCACAGTATATGTTGCTGTACATATTTACCTCACACTTGAGACTCAAGGTCTTCCTTCTTGCCCCTCTGTTTGCCTGTTACTTGTACCCGATTCCAAAGGAAAAGTCTCTCTATTGACTTCATGTCATAGATAGCTCAAATACCCCGTTAACCTCAAACCATTTCATAAGAGATAGCCATTAGTCTCTTCTCCCTTCTGACCTGGCCTTCCCAAAGAGATAGCTATTAATCTCTTCTCCTTTAATACGATCCAACCTTTCACAATCCTTTCAAGAGATAGCCATTAATCTCTTTCTCCTAAACAATCAATCCTTATAAGCTTTTCTTTCAAGCTTTTCACCCCTTTTACCCCGTAGTGAGGGGAACTACGAATGCTCTGATTCCATTCCCGTCAGGATTCATAGGCACGAGATGCGATGTCTTGGCGAGCATAGTTAGTGTACATACCCCTAGGTTTTTACCTTAGCACATTTTCCCTTAGCAAGCAAACATAACATAACATAAATACTAACAAGAGGTTCCCGTAGAGTACTACGGATACTTAGGGTGCTAATACCTTCCCTTTGTATAACCAACCCCCGAACCTTAGATCTCCCCTTTTAGGTTTTTTTAACGATCTTGAACCTTTCCTTTGGATAAATCAAAGTCGGTTGTAAAAGAAATATGATGCAAGTTAATTAATAGCTTGCTATCTGATTTTCACCGCAACACCTAATATTTCTCCAATCTTGCTTGAAATTGAAGGTTTGATGAGAATTTGCAGTGAATTCGTGTGGCTGCTATGGTGGTTCCAGATACACAACTTTGTAAACAGCTGCAAGAAATAAGCCTGATGATGATGATGATTGTGAAGAGAAACTCTGAAAAAGCTTCCAAAAATCCTTGGATCGAAGCTCTCAAGTTCAGAGAAAAAATGGAGTTTTTTTATCTGATTTTTGGTGAGAGTAAGTGTGTAACCATTTCTGTTAGGGTTTAGGGTTTATATACACTTGGCTAGGAGTGTGGTTAGTGAATTAATCATGATTAAAATGTTCAGTTAGAGTGTGGTTAGAAGCTTGGTTATGAAAATGAGATATGAGAGTGAATTCATGCTAAACACGGGTTTGAGTTATTTGTATGTGTGCATGATGCATCATGTGAGGATGATGTTGATGCATGATAATAAGGTGTTGACATTAGCTGGTATGGATGGAATAACAACAACTTTTTTATTAAGTTTCACTTTTCTCTTTCTTTGGCATATGAGGCATGTTTTGTACGTGAATGGTTTGTGTAAGGTATTGCATGGTTTAATGAGGTAAAGATGGCTAGGATGTGTGATGCACATGGCAAGGGCAATGTGACACCTTGTAATTTAGAAACTAAATGAACCATGACATGAAAATTATGTTCCATGAGGGTGAATTTGAATGTGCATATCTTGGTGAATTTTGGATCAAAAAGGATGGTTTTTGTTGCTTTGAAAAGAGGGCATTTCCTAGAATGATTTTGATGTTAGAAATGAGTGAAATGGAGGTCTCAAACATCATGATAAATTGCCATGAAAATCACATGTCACAAGCTGCCAAAAAGTGTAGAAAAATTTCTAAGTTATACTCATGTCTCACAACTTGGAGGTCATGACTTTGGAGCATCATAACTCCATGAATATGGATCCAATCTTTAAGTTTTTGATACCAAATTAAAGCTCTCACTTCTTACAACAAGTTTGATGTGGAAATTAGATTGAAAAAAGGCTTGGAACATGGTGGAAATTGGTGTTGAAAACATGGTCACAAAGCTGACTTTTAGAACTTAGAAAAATACTAAGTTTTTTTCAATTGAACAACTTGATGATACCAACTTTGATTGATCATAACTCTTGATCTAGAAATCCAAATGGAACATTCTTTATATGGTTGGAAAGCTTAGAATACACACTACAACTTTCAATTGAGAAAAAATTTCAAATGAAGCTTAGATCATAGAGAAAAATGACCATGAAGTTGACTGCATGGCATGAAAAACTTTCCCAAAATGGAAAGTTTCTAAAACCCTAAATTTCCAAATTAAGTAACTTTCATAATTCATGATTTTCCTTGATTCCTTTGACATTTCTTGATAAAATTTCACCATTGACCATATTTGACATGATGAACATGAATTTAGCCTAAAAAAGCCAAGAGTTAACTTTTTCCTTGATCAGTTGACTTTATTCCCAATCTGTCTGATTTTCAATCATCTGGTCAATTGAAACCCTTGTGAAAAACATTGATGGTCCATAATCCAATCCTAGATGCTTGAGAACATATAGAAATCAATGGGATCAAGTCTTGCCGAAAAATCAGAAATAAACTAATTTTAGGCAAAACCCTAGTTTTGGCACTAGATGATAGGAGATGTTGACTGATGATCAAAACCCTAATTCCGCTGGAGATAATGGAGATCCTCTTGAACCAAGATATTGTAGGGGATGAGATGGTATCAAATATCCAAGATATTAGCTCAATGGAATTGTCAGATGTTTAGATGCACAAACCCTTGTTAGAGGATTAAGGGATGGGAGGAGGCGATTCTCTTCAAGTCCCTTGCACATCTCAAGCTCTTGATGAAAGGGTGGACCAAATGAGAGGTCTTGAGTCTTGAGGGGCCTTTGTGGCTTGAGTGATTAAGCACATTCCATTCTCTTTGCTTGGTATAATCAATGATGAAGGAACCCTTGATACCATGCCTTGGGAAAACCAATGATGCATGTGCAAATTCATGACCTAAATGCATATGAAAGGTGAAGTATAAGCCATTTATTGAGGTATAAATAAGAGGGCAAATTTTGGGGTGTTACAGCTGCCCCTATTTAACCAACTTTGGACCTGAAGGGATGAGAGCATCGACTTTCATACATTCGAGGTAAATACGGAATGAATACCAAATGAATAAAAAATTTGTGCTCTGGGGGTATAAAATAAGGGTAGAAAATTGGATGAGTGTAAAACTCTACTGGGGATAAAAGGGTAGGTGAGATTGAAAAATCTATTAGGGATAGGAAACGACACAAACGGGTGTCTAAAACCATAGGATAAGACGCAGACGTAGGTTTGGAACAACGGCACGAACGAGTATCGGAAGATGATACTTACCAGTATCAAAAGAGAGATGAACACAGAAAAGTGTTTATACTAATGATATGACCAGGTATGGAAAGATGATACTTTCCGGTATCGAGGAAAGATACAGACACGAATGAGTGTTTTGAAAAGACGATACTTACCGGTATCAAAAGATGATACTTTCCGGTATTAAAAGAAGGATACAGACACGAATACATGTACTGAATCAGCGATACTTACCAGTATCAAAAGATGATACTTTCCGATATCAAAAGAAGGATCAAGATATGAATACATGTAATGAATTGGCGATACTTACCAGTATCGAAAGATGATACTTTCTAGTATCAAAAGAAGGATACAGGCGCGAATACGTGTACTGAATTGGGGATACTTATCAGTATCAAAAGATGATACTTTCCGGTATCAAAAGGAGGATACAGACACGAATACGTGTACTGAATTGGCGATACTTACCAGTATCGAAAGATGATACTTTCCGGTATCAGGCAAAATTGGAATGACGATGTTGACCGATATCGAAGATGATACTTTCTGGAGCCAAAGAAAATTAAGGTGAAGTTACTTATTGGTATCGAAAGATGATACTTTTCGGTATCACAGAAAGAATTGAGATAATGATACTTACCGGTATCGAAAGATGATAGAAAAATTAAGATGACGATACTTACCGGTATCGAAAGATGATACTTTCCAGTATCAAGGAAAACTGAACTAACGACACTTACCGGTATCAAAAGATGATACTTTCCGGCACCACAGGAAACTAGTTTAAAGATACAGACAGGTGTCGAAGGATCAAAGAAAATTGAGATGACGATACTTACCGGTATCGAGAGGTGATACTTTCTGGTATCAAAAGAAGCTGGCCTAGCGACACTTACCGGTATCGAAGGAGGATACTTTTCGGTATCAAAAGAAAACATATGGGTGTTAAAGAAGTATTGATTTGATGACACTGACTGGTATCGAAGGATGATACTTTCCGGTATCAAAGAAAAATATTGAGGGTATAGTGGACTCCTAGTCAGACGACTCTTCCAGGGAACAAAGATCAGAAGGGGGAAGATTGACATATATACTACCCTAAGGACTGATTGAGGTGCCTGCTTGGGGCTACAGTTACATCATTTTTTGCTGGAGAAAAGAGAATTCTAAACAGACAACTCTGCAAGGGAATATCAGTAAGATTAACGAGTTCGTTGGCAAATTCTCCTGGGATAAAGTGAGATTGGTCATACTAAGTTAAACCACTTTCTGTTGAGGAACCGTCTGGCAAAGAGAATAGCAAACCTAGCTTATGCTTCGAATGCATATGTTTGAATTTTTCTATGGCGTAATGCTCCATACGAAATGGAAATGCTACACGTTTTGAGGGTGCAATGATTACTATATCCAAAATGCAAAGAGAATCCTCTGCTGGGGACGATGATTAGTAATTGTGCCGAGGAAGTGATCACTGATCTGATCTTCTAAATTTATGTGGGGAAAAGATCAACAACTCGGCTGGGGAGAAATGTTGATACATCTGGACTATGAATCGCGGGGAATGATGACCTTGCTGGGGAGACCTCACCTAAACTAGTCCTGTTTGAGGAGAACCTATAACCATAGAACTTTGCTGGGGAAATGACAACCTTCTTGTTAGAACAAGATTTGGTTCTATATCTTATCTTGATGTTTTGATGATAACAATGGAGTATTTGTGTGAAGAACAATTTAGGTGCTCTAACGTTTGTTATTCTGATGGTTTAACAATAGGTTCTAAATTTAATAAAGACCGTGTGCTACATCACTCTGATATTCTTTATGTCACTTCTATGTGAAGAAGCAAGAATTAGTTATAATCTACTGTACGTCAGAAAGATTCTGAGAAGACACTATGTTGCTGTTGTAACATCTCTTGGATCTGATCTCTGGATGTGACTCTGATGTTCTTAAGTTGAAGCCTGTAGTGCTTCTGAGGTCGTTAACTTCTAAAGACTAAGTGCTAAAGATTCTGAAGACAAGGTTTTGCTGAACAACGTGCTCAAGATCTGAAGACTTAAGGATTCTGAAGGTTAAAGGTTATGAAGACTAAGTGCTGAAGATTATGAAGACTAGGTTCTGTTGAACGACGTGCTGAAGATCTGAAGACTTAAGTATTCTGATAACCAAGGGTTCTGAACTAGAAGTGCTGAAGACTCTGAAGACAGGGTTCGGCTGAACAAGTTCTGAAGACTCAAGACTCCAAAGACCCAATGATTCATTCTTCTGATCATGCTTCAATCAAATCAATTCTGAAGCCTCTGATGAATAGAAGAAGATGAAGCGTTTGCGTGGGAAAATAGTACATGGTTCAGATAAAGGATGTTCTTTTCCACTACCCTGATTTGGTGGTACAAAGGACAATTTCAGTGTACGAATTTTAACCCAACGACATTATTTCAAGTTGCCAGTACTCCTCTCTGATATTACTGATCTGCCCTTCAACGGATCTATTTCTGGCTATATAAAGACTTGATCACTCAACGAAGAGGAAGCTGATAAGCATGAGCAAAAAAGAACAGATGCATGCGTACAAGCATGATTAATCATGAGTGAGTAGCAAACAATGTAATACTCAGTGTAAAAGAATAAGTATCTAAACACTGATACATATGAAGAAAGCAACTTAAGAATCCGAAGAAACTTATGAGTGAACAATAAAGCTCCACAATACAAAGAAGAAGAATGTTTACTGTAGATTATCTCTAAGTTAGATTGTGCTTAAAATGTATGTTTACCCTGCTTGTGTAGAAGCATCATTATTGTAAACAAACCTTGTAACAAACAAATTGTTTGTGTTCCCTAATGGACTAGTTGGGTCAGAATTATTAGGAAGACTAAGACAGTGTGTTTTAGTGGTGTTAGTCACTTGCAGTTAGCTTGTGCATTGTTCCCTAATGGACCAGTTGGGTCAGAATTATTAGGAAGACTAAAGCAGTGTGTTTTAGTGTTGTTAGTCACCAGCAGTTAGCTCGTGCGATTGTAATCAGTTTGGTTATAGTGGATTAAGTCCCTGTCTAAGGTAAAATCACCTTGGCGGATGGATTGGATTAGCTTGATAGTTTTCAAGTGAACCAGGATATATCACGTGTCATTCTTATTGTTAGTTTATTTATGATCTTAGTTTGAGTTTCATAAAAAGCTTTCAAAATGGAAAACCCAATTCAAACCCCCCCTTTCTTGTGTTTTTCTCACACCTTCAATTGGTATCAGAGCTCCGGTTCTGTTTGTGATAAACGTCTTATCAACACTTAACAGTGTTCAGTACCGATCCATTGTTTGTGTGAGATAACATGGCAGTTACTTTTAATATCACTACTAAAGGGGAAGATCATTACAGTATCAAACCACCAATCATTGATGGTGAAAAGTTTGACTACTAGAAAGACAAAATAGAAAGGCTCTTTCTTGGTTTTAATGTAGATCTTTGGGATTTGGTAGTTGATGGCTACAATCACCCAGTTGATGCTACATGTGCTAAAATATCCAGAAGCGATATAACCAACCAACAGAAGAAAGATTAATGACTCATGAAGTAAATACTCAAGCTAAGAAGACAAAGGCATTTGCCTTAATCCAAAACCTTGAGGCATTCAAAATGGAGGATGATGAAACAGTTGAGATCATGTCTTTAAAGTGTCAAATGCTAATCGCTGAATTCAAAGTTCTGGACAAAGGCTACTCAACTGCTGGACATATAAAAAAGATCATCTGAAGTCATCCTAAGAAATGGATACTTATGGCAATAGCTCTAAAGCTATCAAAAGGTCTCAACAACATAAGTCTTGAAGAACGTGTTAGTTCCTTGAGAAATCATGAGATAGAGCTGGAGGAAGAAGAAGAGTAAATCTATCGTTCTTAAGTCTAAACCTGGAAAGGTAAAGGCTTATCAAGCTATGGAAGATCAGAAGAATCAGCAAACTCTGGAAGCATAGGCAAGGAAACTTCAGAAGAATCAAAGGTCGCTCAGAGTCATCATCTAAATAGAAGAAGCATATCTCTGGAAAGAAATTTATCTGCTATGAGTGTAATGAGCCAGGTCATTACAAGAACGAGTGTCCAAAGTTCAAGAAGGACAAGAAGCCTAAGAAGAACTTCTCCAAAGCGAAGAAAGGTCTAATGGCAACTTGGGACGACTCTGATTCTGAAGAAGATGAATCTGAGGAAGAACTAGCAAAGGTTGCGCTGGTAGCAACATCTAAAGATGAAGTTTCTGGAAACCAGAAGAATAAATATCATCAGAACCTGAATCAGACTCAGACTCTTGCTCAGAGATATTCTTAGCAACTCAGTTGAAACACCAGGCATGGTAACTGAATAGTAGCTGCTCGCGACTCCTTACGAGAAGAAGGCATATGTTTCAAAGTATGGAACTTGGAAGCTTCGTCAGTTTCTGAGGAAACCAGAAAGAAGAAATCATTGGCTCTGGACTCATTGCTCAAAGTGTTTATTGTTAGGATATTCTAAACGCTCTAAAAGCTACAGAATTTATAACACAGAAACAAGAAATGTAGACGAATCAATTCATGTCAAACTCAATGATAAGCTTGACTCTGAAAAGTCAAAGCTAATTGAAAGGTTGTAGATATGAAGATCACGTCATCAGAATCAAAGAAGTAGAAGATTCAAGAGAAGAATAGAAAGATTCAAATTCTCTAGATCCAGACACAACCTTATCAGAAGCTAGGAATAACTCATCTTATCAGAAGAAGAATAAATTAAAAGACTTCTCATTCTGAAAAATTGATTCTTGGAGATAAAGCTGATTCAGACAGAAATCATTTATCCTTCAGACATTCTGAAGAAACTATTCTGGATCTATTGTCTCTGACAGAGCCAACAACAGTAGATGTAGCTCTAAAAGAAAATGAGTGGATTCTGGCCAAGAAAGAAGAACTGAATCAATTCACCAGAAATGACATCTGGGATCTTGTTCAGAAACCCAAATATGTCCACGTCGTTGGAACTAAATGGGTGTTCAGAAACAAGGTAGATGAGAAATATTGAATTCGAAATAAGTCTGATAAAAGAATTCAGATTCTTTCTGGGAATTCATTTTGATCAAAGATCAGAAGAAATGTACATTCATCAGAGCAAGTATGCAAGAGAACTTCCAAAGAAATTCAACATGATGGACTGCACACCAGCGAAGACTCCAATGCATTCAACATGTTCTCTGGAAAAGGAAGAATCTGATCTCATGGTCAAGTAAGAGACGATCATCAATTACTCCTTCAACAGCAGAAGGAGAATACATATCCATATCTCTATGCAGTGCGCAGATGCTATGGATGAAGAATCAGCTGGAAGATCATCAGATAAATGAGAGTAACATTTTCTATCCTTTATAATAATACTACTGTAAGAATCTAATTTTAAGTTCTAGGACTAAGCACATATAGATCATTTTATTAGAAACTATGTTCAGAAGGGAATTCAATATTTAAAATCTATACAGACCATCAATGGGCTGATATTTTTACAAAACCCTTGGCTGAAGATAGATTCTTATTTATTTTGAAGCATCTGAAAATGGACTACTGTCCAGAGTAAGATTTCATCAGAATCAGACGTGTTTAGTCAGAGTCTGAAGATGTCAGATTTTCATTTAAACTCTAAAGCATTTGTTTTAAACCTTAGTCATTAGAAGATGCTTTGTCAGAAGTGTCTCTAATCAGATGGAAACCTTTTAGTTTCCAGACTCTGAGGATATCAAAGCACGTCAAAAAGACACCTCGAGCGTTGTGATTGCATGAAACTAGGTTTTCAGTAATTATTACCTATTACGCATTAAGATCATGTTTAACTCATTGAATTTGAAAATTTATTTGATAAGTGTGTAAGTCTTTACATCTTCCTACTTTGGTATTCATAAAGATGCATGTAAGACAAATATTTCTTGGAACTTAACACTTGTCTTCCCTCTTTTATTTTGTGTCAGGCTATGCCCTATCATCTTCGAGTATACATTTATTTGTATTTATTGACTGATGTCATAATATGAATAACGTATACTGATTTATGATCTTTTGGAGACTGATACACTCCTTCATCATTCTCTATTCTTGTTTGTATTCTATTTTGGAAATGATGAATTTCTCATTTCAATTCATCCAGTCTTTATTACTATTTATGGTTATCACTATTTGTTCTCTTTATATACCACACTTCTCCTCACAACTATTCATCCTTTTCAAAACTTACTCTTCATTTCTATCCTTCTTATCTCACCATGTCTATCAAAACCTTCGCCGACAATGAAGAAACTCTTGAGGTCATTAATGAGAAACGTCCATGTCTTCCTAGACTAAAAAATGTTGGCATTTGCATTTCCACCAGTATGCAACTCCAAGGATGGTCAGGATGCTTTGGTTGTCTGCATGGACCCATTTATCCTGTGATGATAAAAGAGTTCTGGAAATTCGCAAAGGTTAATGAAGACAACAACTCTATTTGGTCGTCCGTTTTCGGTGTTCCAGTCATAAGAACTCCCACCTCCATCGCCCAAGCCACTCACTGTGTTCAATCAGGAGTGACTGTTGATGAATTCCATCTGAACTATTCCTTTATTGGAGATCTCATTAGGATTTATGATGTGTCTCGATACAAGTATGAATCCTATGATCCTGAAGGACTCCTCCCTGATGGAAAGATTTGGTTTAAACTACTGCTAACTAACTTTTGCCCTAGAGGTATGGCCAAAAGTGCCTTGACTCATGATGATAGACTATTTATCTACTTCATGATGTACAACATCCTGATGAATCTTCCTCAAACCATCTTCAATCATCTGAAGAACTGTGTTGAAATCTCCAAAAATCAACATAAGTCCTTCATACCCTATGGAAGAATTCTGTATGAGTTATCCTACAGGGCTGAAACCATTACCTTAGCCAGAATACTTGGACCAGAAGATGCTACCTCTGAAGAGAGGTGTGAAAGGGTTGATGAGATGGAGGATTTCTGATAGTTGGTAGTTGGATCTCTTGGTATTTTGGGTTATTTGATGTCTTGTATTTCTTCAGTTGTTATTACTACTCCTACTTGGTTGTTCTTGTCGCTGGTTGTTTTCTATTTATGAATCCGTGTCTATACTGCGCTTCGGCGTTTTGTCTTTATCAATGAAGTACTTTTTCATTCCTTTTATCTTGTCTTACTGCATCCTAAAATGACTACCATAAAAAGGAAGAAGATGACCAAATTTAACTTATCTAAATTATCTCAATTCAAAATGTTTTAGTTAAAATCTTGATAATGTGTGAATGATAATAATAACAATTGTTGGACACATTGAGTAACGTGAACTTCTTGAGAATAGGCTAAAATCTTTACTCATTCCCCCATGTCTATGCATGCATAAACGATAAGACTTATGTGAGTTAAAATTTTCTTAAAAATAAGCTATACTCTCTTATGTCTTTATTATGCGTCAGTAGTCAATTGCCACTTATAAGTATACATTTATTGATTCTTGCTAGAATTTAAATATTGTATCCTTATTTGTGACCTTTTTGGACATTCAGTTTTTAAAAGTCTGCTACACTCCTTTCCTAATTCTTGATACTCTTTATTCTTACTCTGTCACTATGTCCTTGGCATATTTTATGCGTGATACGTATCTTGACCTATGTTATTTTCTCAGTCAGTCACGTATCCTACCCATATTTATATCTATACTTCATTATCTCCTCTCATGATCTGAAGTGTCTGAGCTTACTAGTTCAAAAGTTTTTCTCATCATGTCTCTAAGTACTTTCCAAGGAGATGAGAACCTTCTTGAGGTCATATCAGAAAAACAAATCGATCTTCTGCATCTTGGAAATAGAGAAATTGCTAGAAGCATCACCTCAATCATGCACTATCAAGAATGGGAAAAATACTTCATGATTCTAGATAAACCAGTATACTTAAATCTTGTAAAAGATTTTTGGAAACATGCCTATATTAATGATGAAGGTTGCTCAATCTCTTCTCGTGTCTTTGGTGTCCCCATAAACATCACTCCCTTCAACATTGTTCTAGCTATTGGCTGTGAAAACATTGGCTTTACTGTTGAACATGTCAAGTCTAGATATCTTATTTATGAGGAACTAGCCTCTCTTCACAACATATCATCCAAATATGAACCTCTCAATCTTGAAAACCTTCTTCCCATTCCCAAAGCTTGGTTTAAGCTTTTGATGACAAATTTTCGTCATCGGGAAGAAAACAAAAATATACTGTTTCACGATGATCGAGTCTTTATTTTCCTCCTGATGGCTCAGATGCAAGTTAATCTACCTCAGACTATCTTCAACTTTCTGCAAAAATCCATTACTAACTCCAGAAATGGCGATTTCATCAAGCCTTTCATACCTTTTGGAAAAGTTCTGTCTGAAATCTTCTTTCAAGAAGGAATTGTTGAACTTGTTCAGTCAGAAGGTCTAGAAAATGGGTTGTTGAAGAAACATTGTGAAGTCTTTAATGGCTAATCTATAGCATGTAGTATCTTGTGTGGTTGTATTGTTTCTAGATTGGTCTGTGTTCAAGCTATGTCAATTTACTTCAATCTCTTATGAATTAAAGTGTCTTTGCTTTTGAGTGCTATGGCTTATATTAGAAATTTCTTTCTCACATATTTATCATAATACTACACTATTTATTGCACATCTTTTTTATTATGACAAAAAGGGGGAGAAAGTTAAATGATTTTGATAGTACTTATTCTCAGAATCTCCAACTCAAACATTACATAATGCTTATAATGCTTTTTGCAACTAACTGTTTGTTTGATGTTTTAATTAAGGAACTCTGAAAAAGTTCACTTAGCATTCTAGACAGGTTGAACATAAAAAGATTGCAAATCTTATGGATAATTTCAACTCTGATAATCATGGCTAAGAAGTTGTACACTTTGAGAATATATGATTATTCAAACAGATGTTCCAGTACTGTTCAGAAGTTGTGAACGGTCTGAAAGTCAAGAAATCTGGTTTGATTAAACAGATGTTCCAGTACTGTTCAGAAGTTGTGAACTTTCTGAAAGTCAAGGAATTTGGTTTGATTAAACAGATGTTCCAGTACTGTTCAGAAGTTGTGAACTGTCTGAAAGTCAAGAAATCTTGTTTGATATCATAGTGATAAGAAGTTGTGAACTCTATGAAAGTATGAAATTCAGATTTAAAGCGTCAGAAGAAGAAATCTCCTTGAAAGCAAGTCAAGTCAATTCTCTGATTCAGAGATACCATTTAGAAGATATGCTATGCAACGATGATATTCTGATAAAATCAGTCGGGCTCTGAATCTGATAAGATTGGTGAATCTAAGTTAGACAAAAAGAGAAGTCACTTCCAATCAAACTCTAATGCTTAAGAAGTTGTAATTCTTCATCAAGTTCTGATAAGAAGTTCTGATACGAGATGTGTGGCATTATCCAATCAGACTCAAGATCATGTTTTGATTTTTTGTCAAGATCTGATAGTAACAAGGTTCTGAGATGAAGACCTAGTGTTCTAGTCAGACTCTGATGAGTTGTTGTAGGGAAGCATTCATTCTCTATTGCTATATTCTGAAGAACTCAAATTTTATTTTGTGAGTCTTGGGATCAGGGGGAGACTCTGAACAAGCATAAATGAAATATTGAGATTAACATATTTAGGGGGAGCTGAGAGCTTAAACTCTGAATTTGTAGACTATGGTGATTACCCTGTATAAATTGTTCTATCAAAATACATGGTTTTGTCATCATCAAAAAGGGGGAGATTGTTAGAACAAGATTTGGTTCTGCATCTTATCTTGATGTTTTGATGATAACAATGGAGTATTTGTATGAAGAACAATTTAGGTGCTCTAACGTTTGTTATTCTGATGGTTTAACAAACAGGTTCTAACTTTAATAAAGACCGTGTGCTACATCACTCTGATATTCTGTATGGTCACTTCTATGTGAAGAAGCAAGAATTGGTTCTAATCTACTGTACGTCAGAAAGATTCTGAGAAGACACTATGTTGCTATTGTAACGTCTCTTGGATCTGATCTCTGGATGTGACTCTGATGTTCTTATGTTGAAGCATGTGGTGCTTCTGAGGTCGTTAACTTCTGAAGACTAAGTGCTGAATATTCTGAAGACAAGGTTTTGATGAACAAAGTGCTGAAGATCTGAAGACTTAAGGATTCTGAAGGTTAAAGGTTATGAAGACTAAGTGTTGAAGATTCTGAAGACTAGGTTCTGTTGAACGACGTGCTGAAGATCTGAAGACTTAAGTATTCTGATAACTAAGGGTTCTGAACAAGAAATGCTGAAGACTCTGCAGACAAGGTTCGACTGAACAAGTTCTGAAGACTCTGAAGACTCAAGACTCCAAAGACCCAATGATTCATTCTTCTGATCATGCTTCAATCAAATCAATTCAGAAGCCTCTAATGAATAGAAGAAGATGAAGCGTTTGCGTGGGAAAATAGTACATGGTTCATATAAAGCATGTTCCTTTCCACTACCCTGATTTGGTGGTACAAAGGACAATTTCAGTGTACGAATTTTAACCCAACGACATTATTTCAAGTCGCCAGTACTCCTCTATGATATTACTGATCTGCCCTTCAATGGGTCTATTTTTGGCTATATAAAGACTCGATCACTCAACAAAGAGGAAGCTGATGAGCATGAGCGAAAAAGAACAGATGCATGCGTACAAGCATGATAAATCATGAGTGAGCAGCAAATGATGTAATACTCAGTGTAAAATAAGAAATATCTAAACACTGATACATATGAAGAAAGCAACTCAAGAATCCGAAGAAAGTTATGAGTGAACAATAAAGCTCCACAATACAAAGAAGAAGAATGTTTACTGTAGATTATCTCTAAGTTAGATTGTGCTTAAAATGTATGTTTACCCTGCTTGTGTAGAAGCATCATTATTGTAAACAAACCTTGTAACAAACAAATTGTTTGTGTTCCCTAATGGACTAGTTGGGTCAGAATTATTAGGAAGACTAAGACAGTGTGTTTTAGTGGTGTTAGTCACTTGCAGTTAGCTTGTGCATTGTTCCCTAATGGACCAGTTGGGTCAGAATTATTAGGAAGACTAAAGCAGTGTGTTTTAGTGTTGTTAGTCACCAGCAGTTAGCTCGTGCGATTGTAATCAGTTTGGTTATAGTGGATTAAGTCATTGTCTAAGGCAAAATCACCTTGGCGGGTAGACTGGATTAGCTTGATAGCTTTCAAGTGAACCAGCATATATCATGTGTCATTCTTATTGTTAGTTTATTTATGATCTTAGTTTGAGTTTCATAAAAAGCTTTCAAAATGGAAAACCCAATTCAAACCCCCTTTTCTTGTGTTTTTCTCACACCTTCACTTCTGACCTGGCTGCTAGGGGAATTGAGATCAAACAAACCTTTGCTGAGGAAGGAAATGATTGTTGGGGAATAGACCGGACACGTCTCCTGTTGGGAAATTAAGCTTCCTGACTTGATGAGGAAATTACACATCAGTACTCTGTGGGGAGAGAAAATGCTACTAGAGAAGGAAGGTCAAACGAGCCTCTTGCTGGGGATGACAACCTTCTTGGAGAGCAAGAACCAACCATCTTTACCCTGTCCGGGGCTTGAACTCTTGCTAGAGAAAAGTCAAATCCAATTCTGATTGGGGAAACCAGATCTCTAGACTCCTGCTGGGGAGGATAATAAGAAAGCCTAGAACTCTGCCAAGGACAACACAGCCTTAGCTACTTCTGTCGGGGAGACATTCATTCTCATATCTGAACTATACCACCAGTGATGTGGGAGGAGAATGGTCTTTGACTTGCACACTGACCATTGAGTATGGATACCTGTGCCTGCAAACACAAAAAGATACACACATGTGCCCCAGGGTATTATGTGGTCTAAATTTACCACCCAAGGGCACTCAACATTCAAAGCAATTTTAAATGTTTTCACGCATGTTTTTGTAGAGTTTTATTATTTTCCAATGCAATGTTTATCAAAAATTCGGACGTCTTTTACAAACAAAACAGTAAAATGAAAACAAAATAGAAATCTATTTGAATGAAAATGAAATTTATTGATTCAATGGGCCTGTAAATAGGCGTTTACATCAGGAAGCAATTCCTAGAAAGAGGCAATTGCATAAAAAGAAAAGAAACTACACTAGTGGCAATGTAAAAACGGATTCACTTTGAGTTTCAATCCTGCTATGACTTGTATGTCTTTAAAACGCTCCGAATACTCTACTTTCCGAGAAGGGTGATTGGACTGATTCCTATCCTTTGAGATTCCCAGATGTTGAAAAGAGATGAGGTACAGACTACTCAGGTCGCAGCCTTTCGCTTTAATCCCTAACTTTTGACTGGATCGCCCTTTACGGGTTTTCAATCCACCGGGATACCCATTTTTGCCTAAGTTGCCTTTTCAGGTTTTCAACTTAGCGGGTTTACTCATTTTTCTTTTTTATATCCCAAATTTTTGCCCGAACCTTTTTCTTTTTTATGGTTCACCAGGATGCCCTTTTTTCCTGGACTTATTCTTTTTGCTGTCCAGCTGGTCTCTTTTATGCGAAGTATTTTTTAACTGCGTCTGAGTTCACAGGGGATGTAAAATCTTCAGCGTCCATAGTTGAAAGCATTAAGGCTCCGCCAGAGAAAGCCTTCTTAACAACGTATGGGCCTTCATAATTCGGGCTCCACTTGCCCCTATGATCCGTCTGTGGAGGAAGAATCTGTTTCAACACCAAATCACCAGCCTGGAAACAACGAGGATGCACTTTCTGATCAAATACCTTCTTCATCCTCCTCTGGTATAACTGTCCATGACACACAGCTGCCATTCTTCTCTCTTCAATGAGACTCAGCTCGTTGAATCTTGTTCGAACCCATTCAACTTCGTCTAGCTTCACATCCATCATAACCCTCAGAGAAGGGAATTCTACCTCAACTGGCAGGTCTGCTTCCATACCATACACGAGTGAAAACGGAGTTGCCCCGGTTGACGTGCGTACTGAAGTACGGTACCCATGTAAAGCAGAAGGCAACATCTCATGCCAATCCTTATACGTCACAACCATCTTTTGTACAATCTTCTTAATATTCTTGTTGGCTGCTTCAATAGCACCGTTCATCTTTGGACAATACAGAGAAGAATTGTGATGTTCGATCTTGAAGCTCTGACACAACTCTTGCATCATCATGTTATTGAGATTAGAACCATTATTAGTGATGATTCTTTCAGGAACCCCATAACGACAAATGATCTCCTTCTTGATAAACCGGGCAACCACTTGTTTGGTGACGTTTGCAAAGGAAGGTGCCTCCACCAACTTGGTGAAATAATCAATGGCAACTAGAATGAAACGGTGCCCATTGGAAGCAGTGGGCTCGATCTTTTCGATCATATCAATGCCCCATATAGCAAAGGGCCACGGAGAAGTCATAACATTCAAAGGATTCGGAGACACATGCACTTTGTCCGCATACATCTGGCACTTATGGCACTTTCAAGCATATTTGAAGCAATCTGATTCCATGGTCATCCAGTAATAACCTGCTCTCAACAACTTCTTTGCCATAGCATGTCCGTTGGCATGGGTACCAAAGGAACCTTCGTGCACTTCTTGCATCAACATGTCTGCTTTGTGTCTATCCACGCATCTGAACAAGACCATGTCGAAATTCCGCTTATACAATACGTCATCCTCGTTCAAGAAGAAGCTACCATCCAATCTTCTCAGAGTCTTCTTATCATTGTTGGATGCCCCAGCCGGGTACTCTTGACTTTTCATAAAGCACTTGATATCATGATACCAAGGTTTACTATCCATAACTGTCTCGGCTGCAAACACATAAGCGGGCCTATCAAGGCGCGTCACATCAATTTTGGGCACATGGTTCCATCAATTCACTTTAATCATGGAGGATAACGTGGCCAGAGCGTCTGCCATCTGATTTTCATCACGAGGTATATGGTAAAGCTTCACCGTATTAAAGAAAGTCAACAGTCTTCTCGTGTAATCTCTGTACAGAATCAAATTGGGTTGATGCATATTCTAATCTCCGTTGACCTGATTGATCACCAAAGCAGAATCCCCAAATATGTCCAGAGATTTAATCCTCAGATCAATAGCCTCTTCGATACCCATAATGTAGGCTTCATATTCAGCTTCATTATTGGTGCATTCAAAAGTCAGTTTGGCGGTGAAAGGTATATGAGAACCCTTCGGAGTGACAATAACTGCCCCAACTCCATTACCATTTACATTAACGGCCCCATCGAACATCAAACACCACTTAGAATCAGGATCTGGCCCTTCGTCAACTAACGATTCTTCACAGTCCTTCATTTTCAAATACATGATGTCTTCATCGGGGAATTCAAATTTCATCGGCTGATAATCATCAAGTGGTTGTTGAGCAAGATAGTCGGACAGAACACTACCCTTGATGGCTTTCTAGGAAGTATATTGAATGTTATATTCTGTCAGGACTATTTGCCAACGAGCAACCCTTCCGGCGAGAGCTGGCTTCTCAAAGATGTACTTGACTGGATCCATCTTGGATATTAACAGAGTTGTATGAGTCAGCATGTATTGTCTCAAATGCTTAGCAGCCCATGCGAGTGCATAACATGTCTTCTCAAGCATTGAGTATCTTGACTCACAATCATTAAATTTCTTGCTTAGGTAGTAGATGGTGTGTTCTTTTCTGCCTGTCTCGTCGTGTTGACCGAGTACATAACCCATCGAGTTTTCAAGTACTGTCAAATACATTATCAGTGGTCTCCCCGGAACTAGAGGTATAAGGATCAGAGGTTGTTGAAGATACTCTTTTATCTTTTCAAATGCCATTTGGCAATCATCATTCCATCTGATTGCCTGATCTTTTCTCAGTAGCTTGAAAATTGGTTCACAAGTGGCCGTAAGATGAGAGATGAATCTGGAAATGTAGTTCAACCTCCCTAGGAAACCACAGACCTATTTTTCTGTTCTAGGCTCAGGCATCTCTTGAATCGCTTTTACTTTTGCCGGATCAACCTTGATACCTATTTCAGTGACGATAAAGCCTAACAATTTTCCAGACCGCACCCCGAAAGTTCACTTATTCGGATTCGGCCTCAACTTTAATTTTCTCAACCGTTCAAATAATTTCTGCAAATTCACCAAATGCTCCTCTTCAGTCTGTGACTTCACAATCATGTCATCAACATAGACTTCAATCACCTTATGAATCATATCATGAAAGAGAGTCACCATTGCGCGTTGATGGGTTGTCCCTGCGTTCTTTAGACCGAAGGGCATTACTTTATAACAGAATGTTCCCCATAGGGTGATGAATGTTGTTTTCTCCATGTCCTCTGGTGCCATCTTGATCTGATTGTAGCCAGAGAAGCCATCCATGAAAGAAAATATCGAGAACTAAGTTGTATTGTCAACCAAAACTTCGATGTGAGGTAATGAGAAGTCATCTTTTGGACTTACTCTGTTTAGATCACGGTAATCAACACACATCTAGACCTTGCCATTCTTCTTAGGGACCGTCACAATATTTGCAACCCATGGTGGATAACTAATAATAGCTAAGAAACCTACATCCAACTGCTTCTGGACCTCTTCCTTGATCTTGATTTCCATTTATGGTTTCGTTCTTCTAAGCTTCTACTTGACGGGAGGATAACCCTCTTTGAGAGGCAGTCTGTGCATAACAATATCGGTGTCAAGCCCTGGCATATCTTGATACGACCAAGCGAAGATGTCAACATATTCCAGCAGCATTTCAATCAGCCCTTTCTTTACATTCTCCTTTAGGGCAGCCCCGATCTTGACTTCTTTCTTAGCATCCTCGGTTCCCAGATTGATAACTTCCAATGCCTCTTCATGCGGCTGAATGACCTTTTCCTCATGTTTCAACATCCTGGCTAATTCCTCAGGAATTTCACAATCTTCTTCACCATCCTCTTCGGCTTGGTAAATCGGATTGTCAAAGTCATAATAAGCCATAGCAGAATCGTTATCAATGAAATCCGATGAAATGCATCTGCATGAATGATTATTCACGCTTTATGCGTGCAAAAAACAACATTTCCATTTATTATTAAAAGTAAAAAGAGAAAGATAGGGAGCACAATATTTGAAAGCAAAAAATGCCCTTTATTAATGATAAAATTGAATGTATAACAATGTAAGCCCTACAAAGAATCTCTACGCCTTGGGCGGGGCGTAGGATTTAACATGAAAACAAAGAAAATTACTCTTCGTGAAGAGTGACTTGGACGAAGCCTTCAGAAGACCAGTTGGGAAGCTCTTGACTCGGGACGGCTAGGCGTATCTGGTTGCTGATATCGCAGTCACGGTCTCCATCTTCATTGCACAGTGCAAAAATCCGACCAGGATCGTTGACTCCAGCACTAGAGAAAGTAATGGGTCCTTGACGGCCTTGAACCTTTGGTCCTTGATAACCAGTTCCAAACCTGTTTTCTTTGATAGGCGCTTCAATCACTTGGCCCCAATCTCCTGTGTTTCCAGACTGCACCACAGCTTAGGCTTGCTTATAGGAGGCAATAGAAACTTCCGACTTCTTCTCTGCTGAAGGAGAGACTTCTTGCACATTCATAGTTCCAAATGTTTGACACAACGTCACATGGATTTCTCCATCCATCTCAACATACTTGAAGGAAGATAGGTGACTTACAAAGATGTCCTCTTCACCACAGACGGTGACCACTTATCCATCTACTACAAACTTAACCTTCTGGTGGAGGGTCGATGATACAGCTCCAGTGCCATGAATCCACGGGCGCCCTAGCAAACAGCTGTATGCGAGCTGAATATCCATTACGTAGAAAGTAGTGTTGAAGATTTGGGGCCCCACCTTGATAGGTAATTCCACTTCCCCAAAAACCGATCTTTTCGATCCATCAAATGCTCGGACTACTAAGTCACTCGGTCTGAGCACCACTCCTTCAATGTCCAGCTTAATAAGTGCCTTTTTGGGAAGCACATTAAGCGAGGAACTGGTATCTACTAGCACATGAGATAGAATAGCCCCTTTGCATTCCATAGTAATATGGAGTGCTTTATTGTGGTTTCGGCCCTCCGAAGTCAAATCAAAGTCAGTAAAACCCAGCCCACGGCTGGCATTAACATTGGATATTACGCCTTCCAGTTGATTGACTGAGATTTCCTGAGGCACATACGCCGCATTCAGGACTTTCAACAAGGCATTGCGGTGTGCTTCAGAACACAATAACAGAGACAAAATGGATATCTTCGATGGAGTCTGGTGGAGGTGATCTATATTCTTGTAGTCACTTATCTTGATGATCTTCATAAATTCCTCGACATCATTTTCAAAAGACGTACCGAGATCTGCCTTCTGCACAAGCTCTTCATTCATCACCTGCTTGCCTTTGGACTTTGCCAAGGTATCTGCATTATCGTTTCGAAGAGTTTGCAGCGTAAACAGCCTGCCGCTTCTAGTGAAACCACCAACTCCTACATTATCAACTTTCTGATCAATTACAACCAGAGTATGAACTTCTTGCTTTTGACCATTGTAGTATACCTCAGCACCGTAGTGCCATGGGATTGCCTTCTCACTTTCAAATGGGATTGGTCCGGGCACCGTGATGGTAACCAGAGCTTGCCTTGCAGGCACTGGAATCTGTACCGGTGTAAAAGGGATAGTAATAGTTGAAACATCATTATTAGCACTGGAAACCTGACTGAATTGTAAACACTCATCGTTCATCATATTCTGAATACAGCTTCTCAACTTATCACAACCATTCTCGTGAATCACACAATATGAAAAGTCTACATCACACCCAGGAAATATGCCCCCTTTCAACAGACGATCTTTCACGACCAGCAATGACGTCTTAACATCCCTGACATCAGATACCAACCTCAAACCAACGTCTTCTTCAGCAGCATTGACAGTTGCCCCAGCGTGGGTAGGCATCGGATTCTGAATAACATTTGGAGTGACAGGAGGAGCAAAATTAATAGCTTTGGAATTGATTAAATCCTGAACATTATGATGAAAGGCTCTACATCTTTCAATAGTGTGTCAGGGGCCACCGGAATGAAAGTCACAATGCGCATTTGCATCATACCCCGCTGGGAGCTTTATCGGAGGAGGACCCATTGTACAGAGCTCTATTAAGTTTAATTTAAGTAATTGCGGAAGCAACATAGCATACGACATTGGTAAGGGATCAAAATGTTGGTTAACCATTCTCTGTCTTTGTTGGTAGGCCTGTCTCGGAGCCTATTGTTGTTGTTGTTGATTTTGTTGTGGTGCAGCAACGAGGATGGTTACAGCAGTGGTCTGATGGTATGAGGCCTGATACCCTCTATTTCTGCTCTTCTAAGAAGATGCCACATTAGTCTCCCTTTCACGTTTTTTACTTGCACCTATAAAAGGTTTTCGTACACCAGAAGATGACCCAACACTGTCTTGAATCTTACCCATCTTAAGCAAATTCTCAATCCTCTCCCCAGCAACTACAATATCAGAAAAACCAGATGAAGGACACACTGCCAAGTGTTCCAGGAATGGACCTTCCAGGATTCCCATGAACATGTCAGCCATTTCTCTTTCAAGCAACGGTGGTTGCACTCGTGCAGCTAACTCACGCCAGCGCTGGTCATATTCTTTAAAGATTTCTTTACTTTTATGAGTTTGGATCTGCAGTTGAGTATGATTAGGTGCCATATCGATGTTGTATTGATACTGTTTTAGAAACGCCTCTGCCAACTCTTTCCAGTTCCTGACGTGGACCCTTTCAAGTTTCATGTACCACTCCAGAGATGCCCTAGATAGACTATCTTGGAAAAAATACATCCATAGCTTTTCATCATTGGAGTAAGCAAAAATCTTCCTGAAGTAAGCTTGTAAGTGATTTTTTGGGCAAGAATTACCGTTGTATTTTTCGAAAGATGGAGCCTTTAATTTACGAGGGATTCTTACCCCTTGAACCAGCCCCATGTCTGCTACATCAATGCCCATAGTATTCTGACATTCTACAGCCTTGATCCTTTCAGCAAACAATTGGTACCTTCGGTCTCCTTCCCCATTGTTACTGCCCAGATCTACATTCATTAGAGAAAACTGATCATAGTGATTATCCTCCAGATAAGGAACATGAATAGGAATGGGGATAGGACCCCTAGCAGCTTGACCAACAGGAAAACCACCATTAACTTCAGCAACAGGAATACCACCATTAACCCCACCGACGGGAATACCACCTCCAACCGGAGGGTCATCTTGATTGTCAGCATTTGGAACTTCAACTTCGGGCCTCTGCACCATTTCCCTTAGCTCTTGTTGACCCTGAGCCACTCCTTGCATTAGGTCCATAAAATGGTTCATACGGGTCCTCATTTCAGTCATTTCTGCCTGTAGTTGTTCCATAATTCACTGTTGGTTTTGACGCGTTGAATAGCGGTGGATATGAGAATCAGCAATCCTGGCTGTTAATCAAATAAGGTTAGGAAATCCAGAGATAAACACCTGTTATGCAAAATGAAATGTATGAGTGCATGCATATGCCATGTTTAATTATTTCCAAGGTATATCTACTTTGATTCCAGTATTAATCGGGCGAGGGATCGGATACGTTGCAAGGAAAATATCACAGGAACAAATAGATATTGCAGAAAAAATACAGCTGAACAAGATTGCTGAGAATACCACTTAAACAATACGGATGAAACGAATATCTCATAATATAACATTTCTGAAAGTCATACAAATATGTCTGATACAACCAAGGGGTGAGTCCATACACAAGCCTGATGGTAATCACAATAGACAACATACAGAAATATAGAGACATACTAATCCCAAACCCCTAATCCGTACAAACTAGTCTTGACTTCTTCGAGGAGGGCTTCAGTGTCTGGATGAGTTGGTCATTCTATCAACCCTTTGATAAGCTTATTCCTTCTCCCAATGTCTTGATTCAGCTTGACAATATGTTCTGCGCCATCGTCGTCTCCAAAGACATCTCTGAGCTTTGACTTCTTGATCCCAGCTTGAATCTTGAGCTCTACAATCTCCTTCTAAGCTTCCTTCAGTTTGTCGGAGAAGTGCTTCTTGCCTCTCTTCGAATTTTGGAGCTCTTCCTTTAGTTCCTCATTTTCAGCCATAATTTCAACCCGCCTATTCTGAGAATTAGCAAGCTTGATGTTTTCCTCGGACAAAAGTTGCTTAGTTTGCTTGTGAGCCCAAGCGGAGGATTCTGCAGCCAACTTAAATTTCTGGTAGAACCGAGCTCTGTCTGCAAAGTCTATCTCTTTCTCTGCTAGCAACTTCGTTGCGTCCTTAGCCTTACATTCCAAGTCCACGTTGCTATGCAAAGCATCTTGGAGACAGCTACTCAAGTCTGAGTTTTCTACACGGAGCTCATTCATAAGAGCTTGCAGCTTGTTGAATTCTTCAATGGAAACAGTGGTGGGTTGCTCTAGCATTAATGGGTACAAAGGTGGTTCCCTTGAGAAAAGGTAAGATCACCTCTTCCAGTTTCCTTTGGATCCACTCTATATAAGAAGGGTAGGCTCTACAGTCACTCTTTCCCAGAACAGTCTTCCCTTTCTTGTAAATATGCGGCCAAGCGTTCACAGCTTCCCTCAGCATTTCATGGTCTTCAACCCCATTAAAGAACAAAGATTCCTCAACGTCTCGGTCTTCGGGAGGACTACTCGAAGCATATCCAAATTGTCTGACGGCCAGAAAAGGGTTATAAATGATTCCACCCTTCCTACCTATCAGAGGCACATTTGGAAAGCTTCCACAGCTGGAAATAATCTCCGTACCCAACAAATGATGATCAAACCAGACGATGTTGTTAGCAGTCATCCCCATTATCCGCTTAGACCATTTCAAAGAAGTCTTTGTGTCAACAAAGGCACCAGTCTGAGGCAGATGATTCAAAAACCAATCAGATAAGAGTGGCGTGCAACAATTGAGAGGCCCCTCTCTTCTCTTCTCATTTTTGAAGTGCACTGAATGGTAGAAGTCACCAAGAAGAATAGGAATTAGATTTTTTAGAATGAAGATTCTCACAGCGTGCATGTCCACAAAGTCATGTATGTTGGGAAACAAAACAATCCCTTAGATGCATAGGGCCAAAATAGCATTGAAAATGGTCCAACTTTTGGCGTCGGAATACTCTCGAGCTTGGCTAACTAGAAATTTCAACTAAAAACCTTTAACCTTTAATTCCACCCTTATCAGCAACGTTATCCTTCAAAACTTACTGACCCATATGCAGAACAGCTGAGACTTCCTCTAAGCTTGGACACTCCTCGAAAAAGAACGGTACCATTGGCTTGATAGAGATCCCTAGGATGAAAGAAAACTCTTCCAGTGCTGGCGTTATAATATAATCCAGAAAGACGAAGCAACGCAACGGAGGCTCATAAAACTGCAATAGTGTATAAATAGTGTCGTGCTCGCACTTTGTGATATTACGGACCACACTCAATAACCTCCCATACTCTTTTCTGAAGTCGGTAAGAACACCAAGATCGGCCATGGCAACCACTTTATGAAGCAAGTCTAGAGTCGACTTCGGAAATCTATAGGCCACATTATTCTTCCTCTTGGTATCCATCCCTATAGAACCCCTGACTTGAATCAGAAGTACGATATAAACCTAGAAATGAAAAAACATGAATGTTAGGGTATGAAAATGTAATGCAAAGGCATGATATCAGAGGTGCCACATATAACTGGACGTGTCTGTGTTGAACTGTGTGAATAGTGTCTGTGTAGAACTATGAATAACAACTGACTGAATATAACAGGATGAACTGTCCATTTCTGTAAGAATACCAGAAACCGGGTAGGTTGGAAGTCAAAGTTACCTACAAACCTGTAAACACCCAGCCCCTCTCACATGTGGGTTCTAAAACTAAGGATCCTCAGCGTCAGGGACTCTCAGGTTAAGAAATAATGATACGTTCACCATTTCTGGTTTGGCATCATCTTCAATCGAGGACTCCTCATCTGATTCCCCTAAAAAAGGTCATCCTATGGCAAGTTCTCAGCTTCGAGTCCTCAGATTAAGAAGCGTAATGTGTTTTCCATTTCTGGGTTGACATTATCGCCCCTCAGGAGAAGTGCCTCAATTGAGTCCTCGGGAATGGTCACCAGAGTCAACAGCCATCTAGGTTAACACTCCGAAATGCACAAGACGCGCAAATCAGAATATCTCCCAAGAAAACCTCGTCTGGGTGTGGGTTTCGTGAAAAACAAATGTACCAAGACGCTACGTATGCCACACTACTTTCCACTCTAGTCCTACGTGTATACTCAAGCCTGTGTATTGGGCTTATCTCTCAAATCACCCATCCCACCAAAGAAAACAACAGTCCAACACAGTCCAGTATATATGGCAGTAATGAATGTAAAGCAAGTAAATGCAATAAAAGCGATAAACATGAAATAAAAGCCATAAATAAAGCAGATAAAGCATACAAATAAACACCCAATAATCAAAAACAAGAAAGCGCTAATATTGACTCGCTTAGGGATGAGAAACTCCCCAGCAGAGTCGCCAGCTGTCACATATGCGAAAATCAACCGGCAGAAAAGAACAGAAGAGTCGCCACCGAATGTTATTTATCCCTATGAAGGGAAAGGAAGTGATCAAAGAAAACCTCAACAAAGGGAAAGGAATGGTCATCCCAACCATAGTCTGGGTTCGGGAGTCGGTTACGCTAGAGGAAGGTATTAGCACCCCCTCGCGTTCATCGTACTCGATGGGATCCACACTTGGTGTTTTAATCAAAGGGTGTAGGTATCTGAAGCTCAACTGCTAAACGGAAAGGAATGAGAAACGGGGAAAACGGGAAAAGAAAAGAAAAGGTGACTCGATAGGACATCACCGTCCTAGGTCTGTATTCCTCTGGGAACGGGAAAATCAGAGTCAACGTAGTTCGGAGGACTATGGTTTGATGGGGAAGGTTGCTCGCCAAGACATCGTTGTCTTGTGCCTACGTAACCTCAACCGGACAGGAGAAAGGAAGTCAGAGCATTCGTAGTTTGACCTACAGGGTCTTTGTTGTTTTGTGTTTTTTAAGTGGATAACTCTAACGTTCGCGTTCTAGCAGTTTAGGTGTTGTCGCTCGTTGTGTGGAGTCTTACGCGTTTACCTGTTTGCGGTAGAACGGAAATAACGTATCTTTTACGATGGGAGTGAGGGAGATGAGAAGAGAATTCTGAAGGAAGACGAATGTTTATTTATGTTTTTTATGAGAAGTGTTTTGATTTATTGTTTGTAACATGTATCGTGCTAAAGTCTATGACATAAGATCGAATGCGTCGCAACTCAACCCAAGATGGGGCGTATGCTAAACACTCTAGAAAAGTGAAGGGAAACCCCTCACTCTCCAATTCCCATGTACTTAAGGCTCGTGGCACACTCAACATATAGTATTTATTAAGTGTTTTGAATTCATTTAGAGATGAGAAGAGGAAGGACTCAAGGTTTGAGAAGAAAACAACTAAGGGAAACTAGGTCCTAATGTTGTCATACATTGTGGCCCTATAGTTAAGGTTAAGAGGGAGCTAACCTATTTTTATCATGCATGGATTACAAGCCTAATTTCTCTCCTACCTCCAACTTAATCAAAAATTAAGTGGAGCTAGGAATCCTAAGGGATCATGTGAACAAACACAAGTAAACATTATTCTATACAATCACAAAAGAGAAAAGTAAAGGAGAAGTGAGATGAAGAAGGAATCATATAAGTGTAAACAAGCATGTAAAGTATCACAAGTAACTCACCATCTCCAAGCCAAGCTCAACTATCAATTAGTAGAAAGCAAAATGTAAAACTATGTCTTAATGCACAATGAAGTGTTCTAGTTCTACTTTAGGAGCAAAGTTAAACCATAAGCAATGAAGAGTGAACCCTAGAGGTACATGGACCTAAAAGGGTCAGTAGCTAAACCTATTCTATCCTATCTATGTTAATGTCCTAACCAATGTCAAAAGGTTACAAGTTATGTTCTACATCAATACACAAACATTTGCTATTTACAAACTATGTCAAAAAGACTTATAAAAGTCACATAAATGGAAGCCAAGTCATGTACTCAAGCAACATATGTGATATAAACATGTCAAATGGATGCTTGGAGCATGAGGAAGTAATCAAAGAATGTACATCAACCAAATTCAAGTGGTTTGAAAGTTGCATTCAAAGATGTCATCTTAAGCATGCCTTAATCATACATGGTTACCTAATGAGCAAACAAGTGTGAGATGAACTCATAAGGCTTAGATCAGAAGTGGAGACATGTATGTAATGCTAAATATCAATCTCAAATTGTCACAAAATTTCATGTCATATTCAATCTCCAAAGCTAAAGTAAGTAAGGGCTAACACCAAACTTAAACCTCTTTTAAGGCATACAACTTGTCACTCAAGCAAAAAGAAAAGAAATAACATGGTAAAGTAATATCAGAGCATCCACATAAGAGGTAAGAGACATATAATATCTCATATTTGAATACCAAAAGCAATGAGCAAGGGTGACCTACAAATGATGTTACAAGTAGTGGTCAAAATTCACTTTGTCTTCCACTAGAAGCAAAACAAGTTCAAGTATGTAAAAGCAAGGCCAATGTCAAGTAAATCAAGTGTTCACACATATGAGGCAGTGGAAAATGATATGTGGCATGGTACATTTGAATATCAAAAGCATTGGACAAATATGGCTCATCCAAAGTTCAAGTGAAAACAACAAAGTTAAATTCTCATTCATGTTCATGTTCAAACTTGTGAAAGCATAATACCAATTAGAAGCATGTGAAATGACCTATAAATCAACATGGTCAGGGTATAACTCATGTTAAACCATATGTGAAATGATGCACAAAAATATCCCAAAGAGGATTGCACAAATGCATCATCAAACTAGAACATCTAGGCAAGCAGTGAGCATGATCGGCTAAGCAATTTTAGGGCTCCAAGAAATCATGTAAGTCATGATCAAAAATCCACATCCAAGGATCAAAAAGGCACCTAAAATTTCATTATGTATAGGCTCAAACATGCCCTCAAAATTGGTCTTAAAGAGCTCACACATAAGTATCAAACTTAACCTAATTCTAGCATGTATCGAAAGATTAGTCATGTAATAGAATTGTCCATGAAAAATAGTTAGGATCTTTGGAAAATTAGGAGGAATTATTCATGTCATGTTAAGGTCAGTGAGTGATCATGTACAAAAAATTGGATCAAAAGTATGCACTAAGGGTGCTAAAAAAAGTACAAACTTTAGGCATGTTTCACTTGATGATCATACAAACACAAGTCACAAAAAGTACTTAGCAAGTGACTTAAAAGTCATGATCAAAGCATAAATTTATCATGTAAGGATCCTACAATAAAGTTTCAAAGCACACAAAAAAAATTGGATCACAACTATTAATGGAATGTCATTTTTCAATGCTTGAATCACAAGGTATACCAACATGGATATCCACCAATCAGAAACTGAGAAAAATACTAAATGTGACCAAAAATAAAAATAAAATTCCTTAAAAATTAAATAAAGCATCATAGAGTTCCCATGAATTAATTTGGAATTTTTTAGAAAAACGATATAGTTTTAATATGCTCTTTTGAAACGTGTAGTAAAAAGAAATTGAAAACACATGGAAACAAGGGAAGGGTGCGTACATAGTAAAATCCTAGTTTGATTCACACACGGGCCCAGAACTGGGGGTGCCACTAGCAATTGGGTTAAGCCCAACGCTACCAAAAAAACCCTTTTTTGTTCAGACCTATTATTATTGTTATTATTTTAGGAAAAAAGAAAAGAGAATGGCAAGCAATTTAGTCACGTAGGAAATAATGTCATCGTTCATTAATGTGTTGTAACACATCCATTGGCCCTTTTGAATAATATCCACACGCGGGAAAATAAGCTCACATGCTGGCAAGAGGACCTCCACGCTGGATTAGTGAGTTGTGACATGGCCACGTAATATCATCACACGCCATTTTGACCAAGGCTAGGGTTTGGAATTCAGATGGCCGGAGAAGACCTAGCCACCGTCGCCGGCGGTCCAAAGTACCAGAAATAGGAAAAAAAAACACATGGCCTTTCTCGTCTAACTGCGTAGAGTCCAGATCTACCCTTGGAATTTCCTAATAACCATTCTAACTATGAAAACGAGAGGGATCAAGTGGAACCCTAACAATCACAACTCTCATGAAATAACCTAATCTGTCCACAAACCTTGCCTACCAGAGGTAGGGCTTCAAATTCCATGAATCTCACGCTTTAACACCTACTAATTCCTCTAGCATGAAGTCAAAAGTTCAAGATTTACTAACCTGATCTAAGATGCCTCTCAAGCTCTCAAGAAACCCAAAACCTTCCTGCTATCTTTTGATCAACACTTGAGGCAAAATAAATGCCTAATATTTCTCCAATCTTGCTTGAAAATGAAGGTTTGATGAGAATCTGCAGTGAATTCGTGTGGCTGCTATGGCGGTTCCAGATACACAACTTTGCAAACAGCTGCAAGAAACAAGCGTGATGATGATGATTGTGAAGAGAAACTCTGAAAAAGCTTCCAAAAATACTTGGATCGAAGCTCTCAAGTTCAGAGAAAAAATGGAGTTTTTTTATCTGATTTTTGGTGAGAGTGAGTGTGTAATCGTTTATGTTAGGGTTTAGGGTTTATATACACTTGGTTAGGAGTGTGGTTAGTGAATTAATCATGATTAAAATGTTCAGTTAGAGTGTGGTTAGAAGCTTGGTTATGAAAATGAGACATGTGAGTGAATTCATGCTAAACACGGGTTTGAGTTATTTGTATGTGTGCATGATGCATCATGATGCGGATGATGATGATGTATGATAATGAGGTGTTGACATTAGCTGGTATGGATGGAATAGCAACAACTTGTTTATTAAGTTTCACTTTTCTCTTTCTTTGGCATATGAGGCATGTTTTGTACGTGAATGGTTTGTGTAAGGTATTGCATGGTTTAATGGGGTAAAGATGGCTAGGATGTGTGATGCGCATGGCAAGGGCAATGTGACACCTTGTAATTTAAAAACTAAATGAACCATGACATGAAAATTATGTTCCATGAGGGTGAATTTGAATGTGTATATCTTGGTGAATTTTGGATCAAAAAGGATGGTTTTTTTGCTTTGAAAAGAGGGCATTTCCTAGAATGATTTTGATGTTGGAAATGAGTGAAATGGAGGTCTCAAACATCATGATAAATTGCCATGAAAATCACATGTCACAAGCTGCCAAAAAGTGTAGAAAAATTTCTAAGTTATACTCATGTCTCACAACTTGGAGGTCATGACTTTGGAGCATCATAACTCCATGAATATTGATCCAATCTTCAAGTTCTTGATTCCAAATTAAAGCTCTCACTTCTTACAACAAGTTTGATGTGGAAATTAGATTGGAAAAAGGCTTGGAACATGGTGGAAATTGGTGTTGAAAACATGGTCACAAAGCTGAATTTTAGAACTTAGAAAAATTCCAAGTTTTTTTCAATTGAACAACTTGATGATACCAGCTTTGATTGATCATAACTCTTGATCTAGAAATCCAAATGGAACATTCTTTATATGGTTGGAAAGCTTGGAATACACACTACAACTTTCATTTGAGAAAACAATTCAAATGAAGCTTGGATCATAGAGAAAAATGACCATGAAGTTGACTGCATGGCATGAAAAACTTTCCCAAAATGGAAAGTTTCTAAAACCCTAAATTTCCAAATTAAGTAACTTTCATAATTCTTGATTTTCCTTGATTCCTTTGACATTTCTTGATAAAATTTCACCCATTGACCATATTTGACATGATGAACATGAATTTGACCTAAAAAAGTCAAGAGTTGACTTTTTCCTTGATCAATTGACTTTATTACCAATCTGTCTGATTTTCAATCATCTAGCCAATTGAAACCCTTGTAAAAACATTGATGGTCCATAATCCAATCCTAGATGCTTGAGAACACATAGAAATCAATGGGATCAAGTCTTGCCGAAAAAATCAGAAATAAACTGATTTTAGGCAAAACCCTAGTTTTGGCACTAGATGATAGGAGATGTTGACTGGTGATCAAAACCCTAATTCCTCTAGAGATAATGAAGATCCTCTTGAACCAAGATGTTGCACGGGATGAGATGGTATCAAATCTCCAAGATATTAGCTTAATAGAATTGTCAGATGTTTAGATGCACAAACCCTAGTTAGAGGATCAAGGGATAGGAGGAGGTGATTCTCTTCAAGTCCCTTGCACATCTCAAGCTCTTGATGAAAGGGTGGACCAAATGAGAGGTCTTGAGTCTTGAGGGGCCTTTGTGACTTGAGTGATTAAGCACATTCCATTCTCTTTGTTTGGCACAATCAATGATGAAGGAACCCTTGATACCATGCCTTGGGAAGCCCAATGATGCATGTGCAATGTTCATGACCTAAATGCATATGAAAGGTGAAGAATAAGCCATTTATTGAGGTATAAATAAGAGGGAAAATTTTGGGGTGTTACAGGGGGGTCTCAAGTTAGCTTAGTAAGGACTACTCCACATAAGCCGAACAAGACTATACCATCATCCTATCATAAGTGCACTCAAGTCCGGGTATAGGACTCATCTCACCACACAAGATCACCAAGCACCCAAACAGGACAAGCAATAACAAACAAATCAAACAGATAAAGTGTAAATAAATCAAAGTAGGCCGAACCCACTAAGAACCAGTAATCCCCAGCTGAGTCACCACTTTTATGTAGCGGCAAAAATCGTGAGTGTAAGCTATTGATTAACTTAACTCGAAAATGCAAGAGTCGCCACCACACTTTTATTTTTATCTGAAAGGAAAGGAAAACGAGCGAACAAAACCTAAATAAGTTTTGAACAAGAACAAGTAAATAGAGACTGGGTAAGGGGGTTAGTTACTCTAAGGGAAGGTGTTAGCACCCAAAACATCTATAGTACTCTATAGGAACCCTTTGAAATATCTACGCTTTTTGGTTTGAAAATGTTTGTTTGTAAAGAGATTGAGGAGATAAGAAGAGAAGTCTTTTTTAAGATTTTTGTGTTTGGAGAGACTTGTCGCCTCATGCCTACGCACCCAAAAAGTGCAATATAGGATCAAAACCTCGTAGTTCATGGTAAAAATAACAAAATAGGTTTGTTATGGTTGATTTTAAATGTAAAGACAATTTGTCATTTCCAAGCGAATAGTTCCGCTTAAAGAGATAACTCATGTCTAGACTTGTGAAAAAGTTTTGAAAGAGAAAGTGCATAAAGCACAAAAAGAGTTTGAATGAGTTTGAGTGTTTTTTATGTTTTTTTGAAAAGAGTCAAAGTATGATTAAAATTAATTGACATTTATTTAAGAAAAGGAAGTTTGAAAAAAAGCACTTGACTAAATTCAAGGTTTATTGTGAAAGAGGTTATGCTTTTGAAAACAAGATGGTTTAGAAAAAGAGAGAATATTTTGAAAATTGCAGAATGGGAGGAGAATAAGTAACTATCCTAAAGCATAAAGTAAAAGCTAAGGATAAGAAAAATCTAACCACAAATGTAGCCATCTTCACCATAAACTAAGCAAAAACACAAAGCTTCAAAGTCTTCAAACCATAATTCTAAAGCAAAGGGAGAATGTCCTAGTTCTAAGTCCAAGGATCCAAGAATAGCATTGAAGTCCAAGGTTTAGGTTCAAAATTCCATGTCCAATGCAAAGGTTTAGGTTCCAAGATTAGAAGCACAATTTTTTTAGAAGTTTTGGCCTTTATTAATGTTTTTAGTCCAAGTGGACAAAGAGAAAAAGGCATACGCATAAACATATGGTCCAAGTGGACAAAGTGAAAATGACGGAAGTATAAACAATATATGATATGATATAATCACATAAAAATAAAGAGAGATAGGGAGCAAGAAGGAAACATAAAGGTAAGGTTAGAAGTTAGTGATTAATTGTTAGAACAAATGATCAATAATGATTGAATAATGCACTTAGGTCAAGATTAATGAGAACTCATTAGAGGATTGATAAGACCAAAGCCTCCTAATAACAAGTCTCATAGGTATTGAGCCAAAAGACAAATAATCAACCATTTTTGGGCTTGCAAACGTAAGTTTGGGCCACAAATGATCATTTTCTGATACGGGACACATGTAGTGGTATGTTAAGCAATCGTAGCACAATCTATGAGGAAGATCATACTATGGGAGGCCAGTCAATAACGATATTTGTGCTAATGCATGCTAGAGAAGTGATATGTAGATCACTCTTTGAAAGCAATACCGCACGAAAAGAAAAGTGGTAACGATCTCATCTTCATCAAGAACTTAAATAAGTTCCAATGATATCGAAGATTTTCATCGATCAAAAGAAAATGAGAAATAGATGAAGAATGCCTAATTGAACCACACAAAGATGTAATCCAAGGTGAAGATCTAAAGGAAAGGGAAGGAAAAGGAAAAGGGACCAAAACAGTCCTAAAAATAAGCAAATATCACATTCTGGACACTAGGTAATTGATTACCCTAATGCTGGTAATCGATTACCACTGCAAGAAAGGCAGTTCCAGACGTGAAAAATAGGGTGTAATCGATTACCACTAGGAAGGTAACCGATTACACCTGCTAAGACAGCAGAAAATCAGTTTTAAAATGTGCAAAAACTTGATCAATCATTTCTTCAAACACCTCATGATCAATGATGCAATTGTGAACGACAATTCAAGTAAAACAACAGAAAATAACACCAATGGATCACAATTTGCAAGATCCGAAGACCAAGCAACAAGATCAATAATAGATCACATTGTGAAGGATGTATCAAGAGCAACAATGGTGGATCAAGAGTTTACCACTTCAAATCTGAAAATTCTTCAAATCAACTCCAAGAACCACACTCCAAAGCCTTGATCTACAGAAAATGATGATGAAAAAGTGAATGGATGAAGGTTTAGCTCAAAGATTAGTAAGTTCTAATGATGAATTTACTAACTTTCAACGGAAGAAAGAGCTTTGGTGAATTTGGTAGTTAGAGAAAATTGAGAGTTAAGAAGAAATTTGACAAGGTAAATTTGGCTATCAAAAGCTTGAAGAATGAATGAAATGAGGGTTCTATTTATAGAGTTTAGGCTTGGGAATTTTGGTGGCTTGGAGTTTGGTTTAGAGCCAAAGTTAGGATTGGAATTTGAATTTGAAGGCAAAATCAAGATCAAGTGGAGATTAGTGAAGGTGTATGGTGGGAATTAATTGTGATGAGGTATGGGAATTAAAATGAGGTGATCTAAAATATTCTCAAATGATGAAATTGGTGCCAAATGCTGCAGAATTTGAATTTGCTGATTTTTTTTTTCAAATCTTCCACGTGGTAATCGATTACCCATATAGTGGTAATCGGTTACTTCAGTGAAAAAATGGGAAAATTGCCTTTTGATTGCACTGTTGTGGCTCTGGCTCAATTATTTTTGCTTGTCAAAGAAGGCATGGAAATAAACACATGAACCTTAGAGTATCTTGAATAATAGTCAATCAATTCTTGGAAACTCTTGACCAGATGATTTTGAATTATTTGCAGATCAACTTTGACTTCGTTCAGATGAAATTAACTCGAGCTGAGGAACTGGTATTTGAGATTCTTGATCCAAATCCTTCCTTAAAAAGTTAGTAAAAGGGAAACAAACATATTTTTTTGGATTTTGATTAAAGGTTAGTAGACATAAGCAAATAAGGGCAAATAAGAAACACACAGATGCTCGGTGATCCCTTCAAGACATAAACCCAAAGAAGAGAGGGATAAAGGAAAAAATCATGATCTTGTTTGTGGTATAAGATGCAAATGAGATGTGAGAAATCTTAGGGGTAAAAATTAGGGTACAACAGCTGCCCCTATTTAAGTTTCTTCTATCCGGAGATATGAAGGTTGAAAACTTGGTCTCGACAAGATTGAAGATACTTAAATACAGAAAACCAAATTTTTAGCCCCAAGATGCCACAAGAAGATATGAATGCAAAGGATAAAACACTCTGCGGGGAAACTTAAAACAAGGGATTTACGGTAAATTGAGTGAGATGACGTGAAAAGACACACCGAGGAACACAAGCTATTTCTGGAGATATGTCATGGTGACAGGAAGTATAGTTGGAAAGAGAGAGACATGACCTTGGGAAGACGAGTAGTGACATCCAAGAATAGCATTGGATGGAAACTACGAACGAGACAAAAGTATGCCAATAGATGTCCAAGAATGGCATTGGACAACAACAAGAAAAAAAGAACAACAACGTCATCCAAGAATATCATTGAATGGAGGTGAAAAACACTCAATTGGGGATAAGATATCAAAGAATGACATTGGATGAAAGGAGCTACAAAATTCAAGAATAGCATTGAATGGGGCAATAAAAAACATCAGAGACATCCAAGAATAGCATTGGATAGAAACAAACTCAAATGACGATATATCAATCAATATCCAAGAATAGCATTGGATGGGAACAAACTTCCATTTGAAAAACTTCATTGGGACATCCAAGAACGACATTGGATGGCAAGGGTAAACATCAAAGATATCCAAGAATAGGATTGGGCTCGGCTGGGGAAAAGGTGTCCAAGAATGGTATTGAATGAAGTGAGAAAAGTTCTGTAAAATACATCAGGAGTGTCCAAGAATGGCATTGGATAAAAATAGTTCACGATATCCAAGACTGGGATTGAATAAAGTGAGGAAGAAATTTCAAGAATGACACTGAAGGTAAAGGTAAATCACTACATTTAGGAATGGCATTGAATGATAGTGAGAAAGACATCCAGAAATGACACTGAATGCAAAGGAGAAAACTCATTCAGGAATGGCACTGAATGAACAGATAAAACTTTCAGGAATGACACTGAAAGATATTCAAAAAAATATGATGAGCATAATCTCGAGAATCTTCTTCAGGTATATCTCTTGAGATTAGCATAATCTCGACTGCTTTCTATCTTTCTGAATGTCAATCCTAAGAATTCTGGAGACAACTCCCAAATCCTTTATGTCGAACTCCTTATCGAGTTCAGCCTTCACCTTTATAACATCTTCACCATTACAAAACCTCAGATAGAGTGATTCCTACATGAACTACTCTACGATTGCTTAACATATCACTAAATTCAGTAGTTTAAAACACTGGTTTATTCCCAATCTCTTGTCTTTCTCTTGTGTATTTTTTGCATTGATTTCATTGTTGTTTACATTTGTTTATTGAGCTTGTATTGTTAATTGTTGTATTGTATCCCTATTTGAAAAATTATACCCCCATTCCCATAAATGTGTAATAAATTTACAGCTTTCATTTATTTTTATTGTGTTAATTGATTGTTAATTTGAAAATTAAAATCAACCACTTTTAGAAAAAACAAAAACAAACACTCGATCTAATGTCGAGTCTTTTTCCAAATTAAATCTAAATTGAACGCAAAGTCGAGTATTCCCCAGATTAATCCAAACTCTTTTCATAAGTCAAACGTGTAACACTTGATCCAACGTCAAGTTGTTAATGCAAAGCTTTCGCAATAAAGATGGAAGAAAAGATTAATTTTAGACTTTTCCTTTTCTCAGATGTTTGGATACTACTGTAGAGCTCCATGTTCGAACATTCGTCTTCCATATTAAAATACATTAATCAACTGAATTAAGTCAGTTCTATTATAGAAGAAAAATGATTGAGCTCCCTGTGTGAATAATCGTCTTCCGTTAATGAATTTTGACCTCATTCACCACATAGTTTCATAATAACTCTTGGACGAAAAGAGAATGATTGGGCTTAGGCCTCTTCCTTTCCAGGTATTTAAATACTGATGTAGAGCTCCCTGTTTGGATGTCTGTCTCCTTAAAAAAAACTTAACCAATAAAACTTGTTTTCCTCCTTTGCGCGACTTCTAAAACATTTTTAGAAATGAATATGCTTTATCCATATCGACGTGAAACTAACAAAGTCTTATATCTCCAAGAGCAAGCAAAAAGTAAAGGTTTAGTCATTTGATATATCTAAAGGATCACTCCTTAAAAGCAATCAACCCAATAGTTCTTTGTAAGTAGAACTATGTATCCTTGAGTTCTCCATAGCACCTAGAGATACGTAGCAGCGAGATTTTGAAATCTTGTTAGGCACATTAATGTTAAAAAAACCCTTAATTTTTCCTTTCTTTCTGTCTATTTTCTCACTCAACAAGTAGAAGATCACAAACGATATCACGCTAACACTCTTACACGAAACTAACTAAATTGGTCCCGTTGAATACTACGGATGTGAGGGGTGCTAATACCTTCCCCTTGCACAATTGACTCCTAAACCCAATTTGGTTGCAACGACCATTTCTTTTTGTTTTGTGGGTCTTATCGATATTTTCCCTTTTCCTTTTCGGGAATAAATAAAGTTCGGCGGCGACTCTGTTTTGATTAAATTTCAAGCGTTCCTTACACTCAGGTATTTTTCGCGCCGCGACATAGAGACAAAGTAGCACAAAATAGAAAGATAGATTTACAGAGGAATGAAAATGAAACAACAAAAAATTAAATATACGGAGATAGAGAGATTGCACCATGATTTATAAAGGTTTGTCAACCAATTGGTCTATTCCTCTCCCCCAAGAATTACTTCTTGGGAGTTCCACTAAAATAGTATTGTGGCATTAAAAGATATGCCTATGAACCTTATCATTATATACGAGAAATTTTATACAGCTTGATCCCCCAAACCAAACGGAGATTTTGACGGTTAAGCTCATGAACCAAACATAGATTTTACCTTCTAATCTCAAGAACCAAACAGAGATTTTACCTGCTAGTCTCAAAATCCAAACAGAGATTTTAGCAGGATAACCTCAAAAGCCACAACATAAATCAAATAAGGGAATTACATTCTTGATGAAGAAAACTTAAGCACTAATACCAATAGAGCCAACACTCTCACAAGTATATTTCACGCTCAAGGAACTAAGGCAACTCTGGTGAAAAAAATATAAAAACAAGAGGAAACGAGTAGAAAAGGGACAAGGATGATGGAAATCTGAATTCTGGTGTGATTTGAAATAAGGAAAACCCCTCTTTTTGTAGGAGAAACTTTTTCTCAAAAAGAAAATGATTTGTGGGATTTTTAATGAACATAACTGATTATGTGCTAGGTTTAATCGATTATGTAGGCCAAATATGAAATGTTTTCAAATTCTTCATTACTAATCAATTATAAGCTCATTTAAACGATTAAGAGACAATACAAAAGTTATGATCGGTTAACCCCAGTGTGTTAATCGATTATCTAGTGTAAAGACCACTCATAAAAGTTTAATCAAGCTAGTAGTCAACTAGGTACATAAGTAAAACATTTTAGGTGATTTGATAAAATAAGAGAGGCTTGAAAAACATTTGTGTGTGTGTGTGTGTGTGTGAGAGAGAGAGAGAGAGAGTTTCCTTAGTATCGTATAAGATAATTTTATAATTTTAAAGCAATGATCACTTAGACACAAGACCTGGAGAGCTTTCACAAATCCTCTCATTCATAACCTTAAAGCTTTAAAATCTCTTGCTAGATTCATCATTGATTCATCACTTCACATGGGACTTGACTTCTACTATATGATGAGAATTGATATGAATATTTGATAGACATCATCACCAAAGGCTGCTGGATCATAGACCGTCAAGGATTCCACCAAATTCCACTTGACATTAGGCGTTGTCAGCATCCAAACCACCAAGATCATTTGTCATTGAGCTCCTATGCAGTGAATTGTACATAGAACCACATAGCCCCATAATTGGGTAGAAGAGCTTCCACATGTGCTTTGGGCATACCAAACTACTCCTCATTAGATGACCATGAAACTCTAGTTTTGCTCACTTACGATACTAAAGCTTTCATCTCAGTCGAAATAGGTGAGCTCAACTAGAGGAAAGAGAATCCCCTTCCAGGGGATGAAAACATGCAAACCCTTAGGGACGAGTTAGAGATTTTAAAAGAAGAAACATGTTTCTCATCCCTCACAAATGTTGTTGTGAAACAAGATGCATCCATTAAATACAACAAGAAAATGTGACCTCGGAGCTTCCAATCTAGTTTAATCGTGCTGCGAAGGGATGCCATCAGAGGAAAAAATGATGAAGACTGTTAAATTTCCCCTAATTTACAAGGACCTTATTGTCGCACCTCGAAAAAAATCGCTTAATCGAAGACACGACCTTCGCCCGAAAGGCGTAGAAAACGGTTCGACAGAGTCGCCACCGAACTTTATTTATCCCAAAAATAGGGAAAGGAAAATATCGAGAAAACCTTTAAAGGAGCAGATGAGAACATGGTCGTCGCAACCATATTCAGGGTTCGGGAGTCGGTTACGTGAGGGGAAGGTACGCGCACCCCCTCACGTCCGTTGTACTCAACGGGAACCTCTTAGTTCGAATTGTGATTAGCGTTATCTAAGCTTGTTTGTTTTCTTCTCAACGATAAGTGGGAAAGGGTAAAGTAAAAGGTTTCTATTACTAAGGGAAATGGGGTGGTTTTAGGATAGGGTGCTCGGCAAGATCATCGCGACCTCGGGCCTACGTATGCTCATTCGGACGAGAATGAGAAATCAGAGCAATCGTAGTTCGACTACGGGGTTTGACGGAAAAAGATGGTAGTGTGCTCGCCAAGATCTTCGCAATCTTGTGCCTACGTATGTTTACTCGGACGAGAATAAAGAATCAGAGCAGTCGTAGTTCGTGGTACGCCCACGAAAAGAATGGGGTTAGGGTTTGAATTTTAGGAGACGAAAGATTGAATGACATACAACCCAAGGGGCGTGCCTCGAGAGCAGTCACTCAAGAATCCAAAGAATGCTAGACTCCATGAACTCAGTTCTTTCGTGATTTGATTACGAAAATTTTGATAATGATTAAGTGTTTTAAGACGAAAGGGTGAATAAACAACAACCCAAGGACGTGCCTCGAGAGCCATTCATTCGGAAACCCAAGGAATGCTAGTCTCCAAGAATCTCCTCCTTTCGTAAGTTGATTAAGAAAGCGTTTGAAAAAGATCAAATCGGATTGGTTGAGAAAAGAGGCGAGGATCGATACTAGTCCCTAGGGGTGCTCCTAGTAACGAAACCTACGAGATGTGCAAGTGTGCGTTTGATGTTGAGGCAAAAGGCGCTCTACTTACGAGAATGTTTTGAAGAGTGGCTCGACGACGAGTCGAGAATTGGTTTGGAAATGGTTTGATTTGTTAAGTGTTTTAGCGATAATGACGATTATTCGATAAACGAGACGTCGGCCTCGCAACCAATTAATCGGGGCATTATTGGGATGCTAGATCCCAACGACACCTTTTTCATTCGATTGATTTACGTAATATTGTTTGTTGGACGACGAAAGATTTAATCGAGATTTAATCGAACATAGATAGGAAAAAGAATAAAGGTCTCACCTTTATCAAGATTTAATCGATAAATCGTTGATATTTGGTTTTCATTGACCCAAAAATGAATAAAAATAAAATAATAAATTGAGATAAAAATAAATTGGTGGTAGACTTCATATAAATCAAGATTTGGTACCGATTTTAAAAAATACCCAATATCAAGATGTTTCTGTATCATTGGCCCATGATAAAATCGAAAAATGGAATTGAAAAAAAAACAAAATAAATCAATGATTAAAAACTTGAATTAATTTCTAACAAAACAAGTAATGAGGACTTACTTAAGAAAAACCAAATGAATAAACAAGGGGTGCAGCATCAACAATAGGTGTGTGAATAGACTCATGTGGGCTAAAAAGCCCATCATCCGGGAGGTGTAAAGAAATAAAGTGGGTATGAAATCAGATGCCCACTATACATAAAATGTTACGGTCCACTTTTTTTTAAAACGACAAGCCATCATCAGCTCATAAAAATAAAAGCATGGTTATGAAAAACAAGGGGGTATACGGACAAAACCAACACGGGCCTAGAAGCTTATAACTTCTCCAATTATCCAGGTCCAAAACCAACAGCATCAGAGGCAATGTGTAAAAAACATGAAAACTAAAACAGGGTATCTCACAAAATGAAACGCAACAAGATGAGGAAAGAAACACAGTTTAACGTTTTAAAAGGTCAATAATATGCTACGAAATAAATTCAACATCGCGTGAGCAACAACCAATGGATCTAAAAATGAGTTCTTTCTCCACCTTCTTCGATCTCTTGCTGTAAATCTGGTTCGCTCACTTCATTTTCTTGCTTTGGTTCTGATTTTTTTTTTTTGGGTTTTCATTCTTCTTCCTTATTTCTGGTTTGTGGTTCTGATGAATGGATTGTGATTTGTGTTGTTCACGATTTGAAGATGAATTCGTGAGGTAGTGGGTTTCGTTTTTTATGGTGTATATGAAGAGTGTATATGGGTTTGAGTTGAGGAAAAGGAAGGGTTCTGATTGAAGGTTGTTCTTGAAGATGAAGGAGGTTTTGAAGGATTGAGGAAAGGTTATGATTGGAAGATTGAAGGCCAATCGATATAAGGAGATTTGTGGTTGGAGTTGATTAAGGTTGAAGAAGAAATGGAGGTCTGTGGGTCGATTTGAAGAAGAATTTCGTGCAGAGGTTTTATTGCTTTTCTTCAGCTTTTTCTAATGAGTGGAAGGATGTCCCTATATATAGAGATCATGAAGGGTGTTTTTGACAATTGGATTTGAGGATTTGGATGAAAGTTTTATGTTGCTGCTGCGTTTTATGCATTGTTGTGTTGTTGTGAGGAGTGTGATACGTCGTAACGGCTAAAAATTGCGTTGTAAATGTGCTGGAGGACACGTAATTTGTGGTATGATTCATTTTGTGAAATTTTTTTGTTGTGCGTACAGGTTTTGTGTAGTGGTATGCGTTTTTGTCGGATGTGTTTCGCAATTTGGTGGATGCGTGAAAAGCAGGTTCTGAGGTATGGCCGCCCACCATTTTTGTTTCTCATTTTTTGTCCTGCTGGGTGGAGTGAAAGGTTCTTTTACCACGTGCCATGTGTGTACTTTTTGCTTTTTTTTTTCTTTTGTTGAATTGTAGTATTGCGCGAGGCTGGTGTGATGGATTTGCTGCATTATGTGAACCAAGGTGATGCAAGCTCTTTGTAGGGTCACTCAGGTGGGACCTCATGGCGATGTGATTATGTGAAAACAACGTGTATTGGATGCTTGGAAGGTTGGCTGCGTTGGTAAGTGGCTGGTAGTGTATGCATTGCAAAACGACAATGGTTTGTGAATGCAGCAACGTTGGTTTGTTGTGTAGCTAGAAAAAGTAGTCTTGGATTCATGGTGTGTGCAAAAAAATGTTAGGCTTTTGGAAGTAATATCGGGCTTTGGTTGTAATAAGTTCATTCTTTTTTTTTTGGGCATTTTGTAACATATGGACTTGGAGTTTTTTTTGGAATTTGGAATTGTAATGAAGACAATGGGCTTTGAATAATTATTTGTTATTTGCACATTCTCCTTTAGATTGTGGCTTGAACTTGTAATTAATTTGAATGCCATTCTTAATCCTCGATTGAAAGACACGTCCACTAAAACTTGAAGTTCTAAGTTTGATCCTAAAAAAAAACTTATTAAGACCAAATTCTAACTTCTTGAATTCTCCCTTGAAAATAAATGAAATCTCGAATCGGTCCTTGAGACATAAAATCAACCATAGCTAAATCCTGCATTTTGAATCCATTAAAACCTCGAATCACTAAATCAATCTGAGCTTAACCTTGAACTCAGCCCTTTAAATCATGATGCACCAAATCCTTCAACCTGCCTTGAAATTTGAATCAGGACTTGAAATATGAAACTCAACCTACTGCACGAAACCCTAGCTAAAAATGTACTGAACTCTGATGAAACACATGAACTTAGCATAGCCTGATAACTTGATCCACACACATATGACCTAGAATGGCACAGAACTCTGATTGAAGCCTCAGACACACGCCACTAGAATGAAGCACACCTTGGCCTTGATCTTGAAACCAAACTTGCCTAACCAAGATTAAGTCACAATCAGGTGAACTCCAACTTATATTGCCCACACTCTTGACTGGATACCTCAAATGAAACTTGACCTGACTCAATTCAACCTCATGATATTTTTTTGATTTTTTCTGAATAATAGTTAGTATATGGATGTACAAATGAAAGTTATACACAGGTAGGAGAAATTTGGGGTATGACAGATGCCCCTATCTAATTGGCTTAAACCTAATTGGATGAACTGCTACGGCGTTCGTTCTTTTAAGGTAGAAGTCAATTAGATATGAAGAAGACCACGAATTTGTCCAAGAAGAAAGAAAATGCTTGGGGGGTGGAATAACTGATCAATGTCGATCCTCGAGTGGACACTGAATAACTTACAAAGGTCGTTATCGCCAAAAGGATGATAACAGGAGAATCTGACACCAAAAGGATGACAGACCTATCACCAAAAGGATGATAGTGGACACACGCACACTGACCCTTCCACCAAAAGGATGAAAATGAGGTCAAAACCTGCTATTACCAAAAGGATAATAGGGCACACACGCACACAGGCCCTTCCACCAAAAGGATGAAAATGAGGTCAAAGCCTACTATTACCAAAAGGATAATAGGGCACACACGCACACAGACCCTTCCACCAAAAGGATGAAAATGAGGTCAAAGACTGCTATTACCAAAAGGATAATAGGGCACACACGCACACAGACCTTTTCACCAAAAGGATGAAAATGAGGTCAAAGCCTGCTATTACCAAAAGGATAATAGGGCACACACGCACACAGACCCTTCCACCAAAAGGATGGAAATGAGGTCAAAGCCTGCTATTACCAAAAGGATAATAGGGCACACACACACAGACCCTTCCACCAAAAGGATGAAAATGAGGTCAAAGCCTGTTATTACCAAAAGGATAATAGGGCACACACGCATACAAACCCTCCCACCAAAAGGATGAAAATGAGGTCAAATCCTGCTACTACCAAAAGGATAATAGGGCACACACATCTATCTGACACCAAAAGGATGCCAGACCTATCATCAAAAGGATGATAGTGGACACAACTTACTACTACCAAAAGGATAATAGCAAGTAAAATGATAACAAAGGCTGTTACTCACCAAAAGGATGACACACAGACCAAGGGTTCACAGATCGGCGACACCAAAAGGATGACGGATCAATATAAGCTACTACCACCAAAAGGATGATAGGAACTTCCCATTTGCGAGGACCAACACTGAAAGGATGCAGGTTAGGTTGATATGACATGAACGACTGCCACCAAAAGGATGATAGTAAGTTTCTGATTTTGAGGGTTGACCAACACCAAAAGGATGCAGGTTGAATTGAGTTGGTTGGGTTTGGCTACCACCAAAAGGATGATAGTAAGGCAATTGACAAAAGGTCAAGTTTGCTGGGGATATGATGAATGAGGCTTATCTGGAGACGTCAACAAAAGGTTGAAGAGACCCAACTCAATGAGGAACGCCCATTAACTTGCTTGGAGATCACAACTTTATCAACAAAAGGTTGAAGAACTTCATGAGGAACGCCCATAAACTGAAGGAGATGCCCCTGACTGGGCTGAAGATTGCTTTGAAATTTTATCTTGACCAACAAAAGGTTGAACCAACTTCGTGAGGAACGCCACGGATTATTGAAGATGGCCCTGACTGGGCTGAAGATCTTTTTGCAGTCTTGAGATTGATCCTGGATCTTGACTATGCGTATGAATGCTTGGTTTTGTAATGATGTTCCATATCGAATGGAAATGCAAATGCAAATGCTGACGCACAGAGATGCAAGTGTTGGGGAAGTATGATTCGGTTTTGGTATGCATATGATGAACATGAAGTTGAATGCGATGTGTATGATGCGTATGATGCAGATGGGCAACTGGGTATGTTCTGAATAGGTGTCAGCATGGTGAACTTTTGGTAGTTACCAATGAGGATTGGACTTTTGGGCGGAGGGAGGGATTCGATTTCCTCGACACTCAATTCGTTGAAGACGCCATGATTTGAAGCAGACGAAGATGCTCTTGCTTTTGTGCTTGTAGGTCAGGATAACCTAAGAATGCACATAGCGACGTGATCGACTCATGAAGGTTGTGCTTTCTCTTAAACTTAATGATTACTAATGTCTGGCAAGGTATGATTGACCAAGAGGATCTGTTTACTGCAATGGGTCTTGCCCCAGTTTGAACATGGTAATGGTCTGCCCCTGATTAACCAGTTATGAAACGACTTGATCTTTGGAGGTTGAGATTTGATGTGCTTTGAGATGTCTTGCCCTTGATTGAGATATTGAAGGGTTTGCCCCAGCCTGATGGTTTTGAGGGAGTCTTGCTTCGGGTCGGCACCACTGAAAGTTCAAGTTCCTCTTTGATTGCCCCTTGTTGGGATTACTTTGATGTCTAGCACTGATTTGCAATTAAAATTGCACATTCACAAATGGTAATCTTAATACAATGCTCATGCAAGTTTTGAAAAAAGAGTTATCTATTCGAGTGTCATGATAGTGAGACGAATGGACTGTTAGCCCAAACGTGTGCTGATTTTGATGGTGTAAAAGATATAGCAAGGGGAATGACACCAATGTTGAAGATTAGCAAATATGGGGAGTCAGTTTACGCAACCTTGCGATAGTATACTTTCAGAATAAATCTCGCCTCAATTAGGTCTTTCGAGGGTTGTAACGTGGTCTGGCTCACAGTTATGAAATAAAGGATATTAGGCTCAAATTTGATTTGTACCCACCCCTTCTTCGTGATGAACTTCCAGTCCTACGTTCAGTTAATTCTGCGCATGTTTGCCTTCCACAAGGGTTGACAGTGTACGCGTAATAATTCAAGGTATGCTTGAAATGGCTGTCACCTTATTTTGTTTTGATGGATGTCAATGACCCTTTGGTTTTGATATGGTGGTCACTGGCTCTTATTTTGTTTTTTTTTTAGGATTCGGGGGCCTCTTTTGACTTGGTTTTGATCCCTAACTTTTGCATGGATTGATTTTGCTTTTCGAGTCCATCGGGATTGCCTTGATTTTTGCCTAAGTCTCCTTTTGAGGTGCTCGACTTAGCAGGCTTTTGATTTTTGTTTTTTGGTTTTGTTGGATGATTGTGACTACCAAGTCATGGTTATTGATGAACAACCGTCTTGTCTTTTGGATTTAGCTTTGTGATTTGAGTGCATAATTGGGTTAAATGAACACTACCCTGCCCCAGGTTGAGTGTAAGGGTTTGAATATCTGAAGGAAACTGCTTCTTCTTGGCTCAAAGTGGTTTACTAGGGATTAACTCCTTGTCTCTCCAGTGTTTGGGGGTTGAAACAATGCCTGTACATCATCGGCGGGATTTTATCCGAAAGCATACGGTTTGCAATTATGGGCATTTCGTTGTCATCATCCTCCCTCCAATCATTGCTAACAACAGTTTGATATAGAGAGTGAAGTGGATAGACGTGTCGGTGTTTTGCAGTAAAATGGAAAAAAATGAGTGAATACGACATAACTGATTCAAAACATGCATAATCATTACATTAAGAAAACAAAATACAAATGAAAATGTTTAAAGTATACAGTACTTAAACAAATAAAGACAAAATACAAGAATGCAAATGACGGGATGGCAACATGACTACCTTCTTTGGGGAAACTTGAACTTGACTTGACTTGATTTGACTTGGCTGGCGCTAGTTTGGCGGCGGTAAAGGGTTGTTGATGACATTTGGAGCCCTCCCATTGAAAGTGAGAAACTTTGAGTCGATCATGTCTTGAACCTTGTGTTTGAAAGCTCTGCAGTCCTCGATCGTATGCCCTGGAGCACCCTTATGAAACTCGCAATGAGCATTAGCATCATAATCTGGGGGAATGACAGTTGGAGGAGCTAGGTCCCTCAGAGCGATTGCCTTCTTCTCCATCAGTTGAGCAAAGATCTGAGCATATGATGTTGGCAGACAATCAAAGTCTCTATCAGACCTCCTTGTCCTTTGTTGATTAGGCTGACGTTGTTGAGCAGCTCTCTGTTGTTGATGTTGAGGAGGATACTGATACCCTTGCTGGTTGTATGACTGTTGCTGAGGAGCCTGTTGCTGAGGTATTGGAGCTTGAACAGCCGGCTGATAAGGCATTGGTGCATATTGCGCAGCAGCAACATACGGATACTGGAAGTATGGCATTTGAAAAGGCATTGGAGGGGGAGCTTGTTGAGTTTGCCCTTTCTGAGCAGAGACAACATTTGTTTCACCCTCTTTTTTCTTGTATCCATTGAAGGGCTTCTTAGCTCTAGCCTGACTGCTAGAACCTCCTTGGATCTCTCTTCTCTTCAGACCTTCTTCAATTCTCTCACCGACAATTACCAAATCAGAGAATCCGGCAGAAACATTACCAATCAACTTCTCATAGTATTGGCCTTGCAAAGTACCCATGAAGATATCAATTAGTTCGCGGTCAACCAGAGGTGGATGCACTCTTGCAGCTAGTTCTCTCCAGCGTTGCGCGTACTCCTTAAAGGATTCGTTGTCCTTTTGAGTCATACTCTGAAGTTGAGTATGATTCGGAGCAAGGTCAGTGTTGTACTTGTATTGCTTGACAAATGCATCAGCTAGATCATCCCAAGTGCGCACATTGCTACGCTCCAGCTGCATATACCATTCGAGTGATGCCCCAGACAAGCTGTCTTAGAAGCAATGGATCATCAGCTTTTCGTCTTTGGCATAGGCAGCCATCTTGCGGCAATACGTCTTCAGATGGATGTGAGGACAACTGAGACCTTTGTAATTTGGGAATTCTTGCACTTTAAATTTGGGATGAATGACAACATCTGGCACCAAGCACATATCCAGAGCACTCAAAGAAGTTGAGTTGCGTCCCTCCATGACTCGGAGTTTCTCAGCTAGATTACGACACATCTTGATAGCTTCAGAATCCTGAGCAGCAGTAGGATTGACAATTGGGATAGCAGCATGGTAGTTATGTACCTCATCATATTGATCTACCAGATTTTCTTCAGCATGAGGAATAGGAATCTGAGTGACAACAGGTTGGGCTTGCGGAATGGCACCAACAATAACTCCAGATGTTGGAAGTGATTGAGATGTGGCAGGAGCGAAGTCCATTGGTATCCCATAAGTGATGGGGTTGGGAACAGGAACTGAGAGCCTTGAGGTAGATCCTTGAACGGGTGCATTGTTGTTGGCAGCAGCGGCTTCACGCAATTCTTCCTCCTTTCTGGCCATCATGATGGCTTCAAGGATCTGGTCGATCTTTCCCTTGATAGAGTCCAACTCTTCTCTGAAAGCGGCTTGTTCTTGTTGGATCTGTTCCATCATTCGTCTAGTATTGGCTCGAGTTGCGTACTGGTGTCGAGGAATCAGCTTGACTTACTAGAGAAGGAAGGAAGTTGAAGTGAGATTCTGAGGTTGAAAATGCAATGCAAGATGCATAACAGATGCAATGCAATGTAATGACGTGTGATGCAATGCAAGATGTAAGATCCAGGATCGCAGATCACAGGTTCAAACATTTCTGAGGTTGGCCATTCACGGGTAAATGACCAAAGTCTCTGGTCAAAGAAACCCTATAGGTAGGCTCCATGAGGAAAGTTCTAGGTTCTTTACCCACAAACCCACTCACGGGATAGTTTCTACGTTGATGGGTAAGGTTCCCAGGCTTACGGACATAAATCGCATCAATGTCACGCAACAGGCTAGCTGCATTACGACGATAATGATGACAAGGTCTCCCCTGAGTGGGGTCTTCATGCTAGGCGCACAAGGAGCGAGTCCTTGGAGACTAACACTACACGACCACCAATATAGAACTTGGTTCTAAGAGTGGTTCATAGAGTCACGGACCCTTCATGAATCAAGTCGTGCGACAGGCTAGCTGTGTTACAACAGGATTTACGAAAAGGTCTACTCTAGGGGAGCTTTCATGCTAGGCACACAAGGAGCGAGTCCTTGGGGACTAACATTACTCGACATCCAATTCTAAACTATGTGTTCTCTCTGCTTTTACCAAAGCTCGGGTGTGGAGCTTTACTCATGATATTATCCCAAGATCTAACAGATAAGAACAATAGGAGAAAGCAATAAGAAAACAAATACGTAAACGAGAAAAAAACATGCAAACAAAGATAACGCTCCTCACAAATTGCTCTAAGATAAGCTTGACTCTCTCTTGCATGGAGCACATATCCCCAGCAGAGTCGCCATCTGTCGCACCTCGAAAAAAATCGCTTAATCGAAGACACGACCTTCGCGCGAAAGGCGCGGAAAACGGTTCGACAGAGTCGCCACCGAACTTTATTTATCCCAAAAATAGGGAAAGGAAAATATCGAGAAAACCTTTAAAGGAGCGGATGAGAACATGGTCGTTGCAACCACATTCTGGGTTCGGGAGTTGGTTACGTGAGGGGAAGGTACGCGCACCCCCTCACGTCCGTTGTACTCAACGGGAACCTCTTAGTTAGAATTGTGATGAGCGTTATCTAAGCTTGTTTGTTTTCTTCTCAACGATATGTGCGAAAAGGTAAAGTAAAAGGTTTTGATTACTAAGGGAAATATGGTGGTTTTATGATAGGGTCCTCAGCAAGATCATCGCGACCTCGGGCCTACGTATGCTCACTCGGACGAGAATGAGAAATCAGAGCAATCGTAGTTCGACTACGGGGTTTGATGGAAAAAGATGGTAGTGTGCTCGCCAAGATCTTCGCAATCTTGTGCCTACGTATCTTTACTCGGACGAGAATAAAGAATCAGAGCAGTCGTAGTTCGTGGAATGCCCACGAAAAGAATGGGGTTAGGGTTTGAATTTTAGGAGACGAAAGATTGAATGACATACAACCCAAGGGGCGTGCCTCGAGAGCAGTCACTCAAGAATCCAAAGAATGCTAGACTCCATGAACTCAGTTCTTTCGTGAGTTGATTACGAAAATTTTGATAATGATTAAGTGTTTTAAGACGAAAGGGTGAATAAACAACAACCCAAGGGCCTGCCTCGAGAGCCATTCATTCGGAAACCCAAGGAATGCTAGACTCCAAGAATCTCCTCCTTTCGTAAGTTGATTAAGAGGGCGTTTGAAAAAGATCGAATTGGATTGGTTGAGAAAAGAGGTGAGGATCGATACTAGTCCCTAGGGGTGCTCCTAGTAACGAAGCCTACGAGATGTGCAAGTGTGCGTTTGATGTCGAGGCAAAAGGCGCTCGACTTACGAGAATGTTTTGAAGAGTGGCTCGACGACGAGTCGAGAATTGGTTTGGAAATGGTTTGATTTGTTAAGTGTTTTAGGGAGAATGCCGATTATTCGATAAACGAGACGTCGGCCTCGCAACCAATTAATCGGGGCATTATTGGGATGCTAGATCCCAACGACACCTTTTTCATTTGATTGATTTACGAAATATTGTTTGTTGGACGACGAAAGTACCACGTGGAATGCTAGACTCCAATGGCATTCCTTTGTCCAAATAGTTAAGACGAGTGTTTTAGGAGCGAAAGGTCAAATGATCACCACCCAAGGCGTGCGCCTTAATAGCGGTCACTCAAGAACCCAAGAAGTGCTAGACCTCAAGAGCTCAATTCTTTCGCGATTTAATTAAAAAACGATTTGAATATGTGAGTTAAGTGGTTTTTAATCGAAAATTAAATGCTTAGGCATTTCGATAATTGTTAGTGTGTTTGATTAAAATATGAATAAATGAAATGGTTAGATAAACATGATATGAATATGATATGGACAATGTGATAATAATATAAACGATAATAATCAAGATAATATTGACAAGATATTAAAGTTGTCATAAAATAAAATTGGTCTCGTCTTAATCACGATTTAATCGAGAAATCGATAATCTTTGATTTTTGACTTTCATGGACCAAAAATGAAAAGACATAAGATAATGAAAAAACAAAATCCAAATAAAAATAAAATCGGTCTCGTCTTAATCAAGATTTAATCGAGAAATCGATAATCTTTAATACTTGACTTTCATTGACCAACTAAAAGAATATACAAAAATAGAAATTAAATGGAGATAGAAATCTCATCTTTACTAAGATTTTAAATCGAAAAATCGATAATCTTTAGTATTTGATTTTCATTGACCTAAAAATGAATAAAAATAATGAAAAATAATGGAAATGAAATAAAATCGGAAAATGATAAGAAAAAAATAAAGGTCTCACCTTCATCAAGATTTAAAATCAAAAATCGATAAATCCTTGATATTTGGTTTTCAATGACCCAAAATGAATAAAAATAATGAAAGGACAATAAAATGAAATAAAATCGAACATAGATAGGAAAAAGAATAAAGGTCTCACCTTTATCAAGATTTAATCGATAAATCGTTTATATTTGGTTTTCATTGACCCAAAAATGAATAAAAATAAAATAATAAATCGAGATAAAAATAAATAGGTGGTAGGCCTCATATAAATCAAGATTTGGTACCGATTTTAAAAAATCACCCAATATCAAGATGTTTTTGTATCATTGGCCCATAATAAAATCGAAAAATGGAATTGAAAAAAAAAACAAAATAAATCAAGGATTAAAAACTTGAATTAATTTCTAACAAAACAAGTAATGAAGACTTACTTAAGAAAAACCAAAACAATAAACAAGGGGTGCAGCATCAACAATAGGTGTGTGAATAGAATCATGTGGGCTAAAAAGCCCATTATCCGGGAGGTGTAAAGAAATAAAGTGGGTATGAAATCAGATGCCCACTATACATAAAATGTTACGGTCCACTTTTTTTTAAAACGACAAGCCATCATCAGCTCATAAAAATAAAAGCATGGTTATGAAAAACAAGGGGGTATACGGACAAAACCAACACGGGCCTAGAAGCTTATAACTTCTCCAATTATCCAGGTCCAAAACCAACAGCATCAGAGGCAATGTGTAAAAAACATGAAAACTAAAACAGGGTATCTCACAAAATGAAACGCAACAAGATGAGGAAAGAAACACGGTTTAACGTTGTAAAAGGTCAATAATATGCTACGAAATAAATTCAATATCGCGTGAGCAATAACCAATGGATCTAAAAATGAGTTCTTTCTCCACCTTCTTCGATCTCTTGCTGTAAATCTAGTTCACTCACTTCATTTTCTTGCTTTGGTTCTGATTTGTTTTTTTTTTGGGTTTTCATTCTTCTTCATTATTTCTGGTTTGTGGTTCTGATGAATGGATTGTGATTTGTGTTGTTCACGATTTGAAGATGAATTCGTGAGGTAGTGGGTTTCGTTTTTTATGGTGTATATGAAGAGTGTATATGGGTTTGAGTTGAGGAAAAGGAAGGGTTCTGATTGAAGGTTGTTCTTGAAGATGAAGGAGGTTTTGAAGGATTGAGGAAATGTTATGATTGGAAGATTGAAGGCCAATCGATATAAGGAGATTTGTGGTTGGAGTTTATTAAGGTTGAAGAAGAAATGGAGGTCTGTGGGTCGATTTGAAGAAGAATTTCGTGCAGAAGTTTTATGGCTTTTCTTCAGCTTTTTCTAATTAGTGGAAGGATGTCCCTATATATAGAGATCATGAAGGGTGTTTTTGACAATTGGATTTGAGGATTTGGATGAAAAGTTTATGTTGCTGCTGCGTTTTATGCGTTGTTGTGTTGTTGTGAGGAGTGTGATACGTCGTAATGGCTGAAAATTGCGTTGTAAATGTGCTAGAGGACACGTAATTTGTGGTATGATTCATTTAGTGAAAATTTGTTGTTGTGCGTACAGGTTTTGTGTAGTGGTATGCGTTTTTGTCGGATGTGTTTCGCAATTTGGTGGAAGCGTGAAAAGCAGGTTCTGAGGTATGGCCGCCACCATTTTTGTTTCTCATCTTTTCTCATTTTTTGTCCTGCTAGGTGGAGTGAAAGGTTCTTTTACCACGTGCCATGTGTGTAATTTTTGCTTTTTTTCTTTCTTTTGTTGAATTGTAGTATTGCGCGAGGCTGGTGTGATGGATTTGCTGCATTATGTGAACCAAGGTGATGCAAGCTCTTTGTAGGGTCACTCGGGTGGGACCTCATGGCGATGTGATTGTGTGAAAACAACGTGTATTGGATGCTTGGAAGGTTGGCTGCGATGGTAAGTGGCTGGTAGTGTATGCGTTACGAAACGACAATGGTTTGTGAATGGAGCAGCGTTGGTTTGTTGTGTAGCTAGAAAAAGTAGTCCTAGATTCATGGTGTGTGCAAAAAAATGTTAGGCTTTTGGAAGTAATATCGGGCTTTGGTTGTAATAAGTTCATTCTATTTTTTTTTGGGCATTTTGTAACATATGGACTTGGAGTTTTTTTGGAATTTGGAATTGTAATGAAGACAATGGGCTTTGAATAATTATTTGTTATTTGCACATTCTCCTTTAGATTGTGGCTTGAACTTGTAATTAATTTGAATGTTGTTCTTAATCCTCGATTGAAAGACACGTCCACTAAAACTTGAAGTTCTAAGTTTGATCCGCAAAAAAAAACTGATTAAGACCAAATTCTAATTTCTTGAATTCTCCCTTGAAAATGAATGAAATCTCGAATCGGTCCTTGAGACATAAAATCAACCATAGCTAAATCCTGCATTTTGAATCCATTAAAACCTCGAATCACTGAATCAATATAAGCTTAACCTTGAACTCAACCCTTTAAATCATGATGCACCAAATCCTTCAACCTGCCTTGAAATTTGAATCAGGACTTGAAATATGAAACTCAACCTACTGCACGAAACCCTAGCTGAAAATGTACTGAACTCTGATGAAACACATGAACTTAGCATAGCCTGATAACTTGATCCACACACATATGACCTAGAATGGCACAGAACTCTGATTGAAGCCTCAGACACACGCCACTAAAATGAAGCACACCTTGGCCTTGATCTTGAAACCAAACTTGCCTAACCAAGATTAAGTCACAATCAGATGAACTCTAACTTATATTGCCCACACTCTTGACTGGATACCTCAAATGAAACTTGATCTGACTCAATTCAACCTCATGATATTTTTTTGATTTTTTCTGAATAATAGTTAGTATATGGATGTACAAATGAAAGTTATACACAGGTATGACAAATTTGGGGTATGACACTTATCAAATCAAAGTAAACATAAACACGATATTCTCATCCTCGGAACATTTATTTGGGAGCTTATGCAAAGACCTGGAATGGCACAAAGTTGAAATGATGTTTCAGCTAAGTCATCTCTATTTTTATATAATTGCATAATGGCCAAGGCCTCGAGAATTTAATGTCATTAAATTGAATAATGAAATGAATTTTTACTATATTTTATAAGTTTCTTTTTAAGAAAAAGTAGAGCGTAGAGGAACGCTAACACTGTTAAATTCAGAATTTTAAAAGCAACATGGAAAACGCCACACCAGGCATTCCCCCTCTTGGTAATTTGCCACTCAAAAGCACACACGATGGATCCTCGAACACGTCAGACTCAAGCCGAGTTATAACATATAATGATGAAATAGAATCATTCAAGACAAAATGATGAAATAATCGTTCAAAGAGATGAATGATGAAGCAAAATCATTGGTAACACATAATGATGAAATAAAATCATTCAAGACATAGAATGATGAAACAAAATCGTTCAAGGAGATATATGATGAAACAAACTCATGAAAACAAGTGAGTGAAGTTAATCCAATAATATAGTCAAATAAAAGATGAAAAATTTCAAAAAGTAAGGGCTAGTGCCACAACAAACATCAAGTACATTTAATCCTCATAATCCATTAGCTTCCCTTCCATTAGCGTTTGCCTTGCATCAAGCCTCTCCCAGAAGATCTTCACGTCTAAACATAATAGTTCTAACTGAATAAGAGAATTATCAAAGGAGGACCTCATGAATAAGGTTCCTAGGTTAACAAAGTCTTTAAGCTATTTCTACAACTCCTTCAGATGGTCCTCACAGGCCTTACCTTCTTGGAACAGATTTCTCTCTCCTTCGCTAAGGAGGTCTCAATCTCTAACACCATCGGTGTCATGGTAGAAAGGGATTTCTAGACATTGTCCAACGTATTTTTTACTGTAGCAAATGAAGTTTGGACCTTCCCAAGGGACTTCTCTTTCTATTTTTGCAACAACTCCAGAAACTTGACCTTAACAACCATAGCAAAAGGGGTACTATGCTCTTCCACCTATTTTTCTGAAGAAATAAGTCACTCCTTTGTTTGTGCCAGCTCCTTCTAAAGCCTAGCGCGCTTGAGAAGGTTATTATCGAGTTGTTTCCTCTAAAGTACCTCCTCTGACCAAAAGCATAAAAGGACAACACATATGCATCCCAATGCATCAGGTAGGACATTTCCACCATAGCCTCCTGTTTGAAGATCTCAGTTATCTATTGAAACTATTTATAACCTCCATCAAGAAAATAAGCTTGGACATCTTTGGCAGTATGAGGAGCCTTGATAAGAAGAAACTGCTGCATTCAAAATGAGGGTAGCTCACTTAGATTTCTCCCATAACCACTTGGTCAATCGCGGTCACCGTCTTCTTGGATCTCTTCTAAGGTAGTTCTTGGGTTGAATCCTTGCATGTGTCCTTATTTGAGGAGTCGTCATAGACTGCCTTCAACCAATATTTTTCCCTATCATTAGACTTGTTCCTCCAAGCCTTAGAATATGGTTGGTTTTGACCCATCTCGCCCTCCTGTTTGAGTTGCACTTGTTTGGGATGTTGGGTATTATTTTCACTTGGGTCAGTTCTGCTGCTAGTCTGACCGTATCTAAGGATAGAACCCGAGGGGTGTAGGGTTATTCTTCACTAATGTCTTCTTCCTCATTATTATTTCCTGAATGAAACTTATGTTGATTGCAAAGCACAATAAGGATGACGGTTAGAACAAGTACTAAAGGAACCGTGAAGACATATATAAAAAATAATTCCCCCTCCTCACCAAAGATCTCCCTCATTTTTTGTTCGTCGACCACCTCCCATAGAAATTATGTTTCAATACACTACCCTTTTTTGTTAAGATGCTGATACATATGAAGAACCAACCCCTTGATAAGTTCCAAAATGTCGTGTTTTGAGTAGTAGTTTTGCGGCACTTATCGATTCATTTGTATTGAATTCTTTGAATAAAACTCCACTTTGTTTGTAAAAGTGTATATTTAGTGTATACTAGTATTTTTGTGTAAATATCATTGAGTTTAATTGTTTTTATCTCATTTTGTAGGCATTCAAGCATTGAAATTTAGTCATTGTTAGATAGAGCATTGAGTAAGATTTCCGACGCTTCCGACCGGGCCTCAAACGGAGTTACGGTTCGAAAGTTATGAAGAAAACAAGATGCTGAATTTTTCTGTTACTGTCAGCTCTCGCCCCGAGCTCGCCGGGCGAGCCAGACGCGAGCCAGAAGTTCCAGAAGCAGTAGAAAATTCCGCCTTTACTCGTCGGGCGAACCGTTACTTCGTTGGGCGAATTAGTCTGGGCAGAAACACATTTAAAGGGGCAAAAACACATTTTTTTTTAGGTTATGTTTTGGGGTATTTGTTTCCAATTCATCAAACCTTCATTTTTGATAGTTTAGAGCTTAGAAAAGTATTAATGGAGGTTGCAACTCGAAGATTAGGAGTGGATGATTCTTGGATCGTGATTGACACCGTGAGATATTTTGATTCCTCTTCTCTCTTCCCTTTGTAGTTTCCATTTGTTGTGAGTTTGTATGTAAGTTTACCTTGATTATATGTATATTTATTGCTCATGGTGTTGTATAAAACTCATTTTACAAATTAATGTTGATGATTGCTTTCTTTATTTGGGTTTAAGTTGTTGCAGACATGGACGGGTAGAATCCGGATTTAGGATGAACATCTATTAGGTTCTAGATTCTAGTGATAAATTTAGGCTTAATATTCACTTGGGTATCAGAACTTAATGCTTCTGTGTTGTTTGTGTTACGCTGAGAGATCACCGACGCGATTAATACGGTCGTTGTCTCACTCTGTGTTAGAGATAACCTCTGTGGGAGAGATACGTGATAATATTGATGAGTGATTTAGGTTGCGTACAACTGGGTAGTAAGTTTAAGTATTTGATAGGGTAGATGAAATGCAAACCCGAGAGTTCTCTACTCTCCAAAGAATGAATTCTTTTTTTGTTTATAAGTTTTATTTCTCGCATTTAGTTTAAACCCATTTTAAACCCAAACTCAATAACATTTAAATTGTCGAACGACAGTTCAATAACATTAATCTCTGTGGACACGATAATTTCTTGGATAAATACTTCTAAAAACTTTTGTTGCTTACCGCTTTACCGCACCAAGAAAATGGCGTTGTCACCGGAGATTGGTGTTTTTATTCGATCGCATTGTGATAGTTTCTTTGTTTTTGAGTTTTATATATATCATATATATTGTCTATTTTCACTTGTTTATATTGATACTTGTATATATTTACCATATTTGTGAATTTTACATGTTTTGCATACTTGTTAATATAGTTTATATATTTGTTTCTCTTCACATTTGCCAAAAGTGTGGTTAGATGTGTAGTTCCGGTTAGAGCTTGAAGAGATGAGAGAAAAGGCGGGAGTGAAAGCATTTGGCTCTTCCGAAGCAACATGCTGGTTTGTAAATAATAGGCGTCGAGCTTACGACGTAAAACAAGCATGTTGTATTGTTTTTAGTTTCTTTATTATTTTTATTGTATTAGTATAGGTAGTGTGGTGAATTGGTTAAACAAAATGAAATTGGACCAATTCTTAAAATTCTCAAATCTTCACTTTTCAACTTGTTTAATTCAATTTCACCCAATCTTTTAGTATGTTTATAGTAGTTTGTTTTAATTTGTTATTTTTGTGTTTGTCCAAGAGCTTGTTTTGAGTATCTTGAGGAAGTTTGAGGTGATTTTCTAAGTTAACCATATCAACTTGCAGATGTAAGGTAATGATTTTGTTTTGAAGTTGGTACACGCCAGGTACTCGTTTATCGCTTTCTATAGCATAACATGTTTAGGAAACTTTTCATTCGTACAAATTCCATGCCATTCATTTTTTTACATTACATGTTTTTTTATTGAATCACTTTAGCTCCCTTTTGTTGCGGTGAGAATCAGATATCAAGTTATTGATTAACTTGAATAAAAAATCTTTAAATATTCACCACCGAGCTTTGATTTATCCAAAGGAAAGGGTAAAGCTCTTATAAAACCCTAAGTTTGCAATGTAAAAACAATGCTAAGAGATTTTGGGGGTCGGGGTTGGTTATACATAGGGAAGATGTTAACACCCTAAGTATCTATAGTACTCTATAGGGATCTCTTACTAGTATTTGTGATATTGTTTGTTATTATTTTGTGTGTGGGTTATATGGTGAGATATAGGAACCTAAGGATTTAGTCACTAAGTATGCTCGTCAAAACTTCGCGGTCTTATTCCTACATATCCTTACAAGGATGGAATCAGAGCAATTGCAGTTCACCTAACTAGGGATGAATGAACACTTTGAATATGATCAAGGTTCAAAAGGGTTAAGTGTTATGTCTTAACACTTACTTGACTTGACAAAGTCAAAAGAAATGTAAATTCTAACTTAAGTCTAAACCTCAAAAACCTAATGACTCTAACAAGGTCAAAGGGAGTGGGTAATGCTAAGCTATCTATGACATGGAGTCAAGAGATAGACTTTCCCTTGGATTAAGGAAATAGAGGGCAAATTGAGGATGGAAGTTAACAAGCTAATATCACTTGGGGGAATAACTTAACAATGTTAAAAGGAATATGATTTAAGTATAGATGGTATGAATAAACATGATATTCAAACATGATATCAATTGAAAGTAAATCAAAGTAACATTCAAACATAATGTCAAGGTGAAGATAAACCACAGTAACATTCAAACATGATGTTAATGAAAGCATGACAAAGGTAAATCATATGGTTACAACCAAAGCATAAAGATAAATGTGACAACATTTAGAGCAAGACTTAACAAAGTCATGAACTAGACAAGGTAACTACCTAGTATGTTCAAAGGCTCAAAGAAAGTCTTAAGATCAACATGGTGACAACCAGGGTAATTTCAATCAAACAAAGATGTTACAACATCTAAATAATCATGAGATATAGTTCTAATAAGACTAAGGCATCATGGATAACTTCAAGTACATAATTAAGGCAAACATGCTTTAGGGTTTACTAACACCACTTAATCATGAATGCAAATTAACATTTCAAAGCAAGGATAAGTTGTTACAATACTTAAGCATGATAAGATTCAAAGTTTAAGTTGACATGTGAAAGTTAAGACATTACTCATCATGGATGGAGGTTCAAAGATGAAGTAAAGCATACATAAGTCATGATAACAATCAAAGTTCAAAGCATACATGGATAAGTTAAGACATCACTTAAACATGGATAAAAGGCAACAGTTCAAAGTTGGCAATAATAATTTAAGACATCACTTAAACATGGGTACAATTTAAAACAAGTAAATGGTAACAACCAATCATACTTGAACACCAAGAACGGGTTTATGACAATAACATATGGATATATATGCAAGCATACAAACGATGGCATGCTTGAAGTTAAGCATCATATGAAAAAAATTAAGGCATTACTTGAACAAATAAGCATGATCACAAGTTGAACATGTTAACACAAGTAGGTAACAACCTAAACATGCATATTAGGGTTCAATATGGTCTTTAAACAAAGTGGAGACTTCATAAAGGTCCATATATACAAGCATGTGTTCAAAGTCATTTTCAAGGTAAAATCAAAGGCTTAAGGATACCTAACCTAAACATAGTATGACTCAAACAAGGGTATATATGCATATCAAAGTCATATGAACATGGAAGAGAATCACATGTTAAAGTCAGAGTGATCAAACAAAAGTTCATGGCATGGTTAGAAATTCAACCTACATTTACATGTAAACATACACTTGAAAATGACTTAAAATCAATTTGAAACAAGGGTGTACAAGTCCACAACATTACACAAGGTTCACATGAGTCGCAAATGGTTCAAACATGTCCATATACGCAAAGAAAATCAAAGGAACCAACCAAAGAATCAAAATGGTCCTTAAGAAAGCCTAAAAAGGTCACTCACTTTAAACATGAATAAGTGTCACAAAAATAAATATTTTTGGAAATCTAATTTCATAAATAGGAAATAGACAACATCATGAATATTTTGCAAAAAAAATGAGTAAAAAATGATTAAAAATGAAAAAGTTATAAGGTTTCAAAGTTGTGAAGAAACTTGAGAAAACTAAGTCATAAAAAATAAGGGAAATGATCCTAGAGGGATTTGAACACGCATCCTTTGGTTCAGGTTAAAACTTTTAACCAGCTGAGCCATGTGAATGGCTTGTCAGTAAGATGCACGCATGCATATATATATTTGAAAACATTGTCATAAATGTTAAAATTTGAAAAGCGCAGAAAAATGGCAAAAGGGTGATCTCTAAGGATCGAACCCATGACGCATTGATTTCAAGACACGGCAAGGCATGGTTTGCGCCACTGGGGTGGCCTGTTACGTCCGGTCATTTCATGGAACCAAAACAATATAAAGGGAAACCCAATTTCCCAAAGCAAGAAAGGCGCCATGGCCCTCTTGCTGAAGTAAAAACAACAACAACCTCACCAAATGTAAAATCTAACCTAACTCACTCAAAACTCTATGAAATCCAATGAAATAAAAAAGGAAATGGTGTATTTTTCCACAAGGATAACAATGGTACAGTTTGTTTGGGCTAAAAAAGCTTATATCTTAAAACACAATAGCCACATTCAAAATGGCTCATATTTTTCATTTTCCATGGCACAGTCAGATACAATCATGCATTGCAACTAAAAATGGTTCAAACTGTAGCGAGTGATTTTTGTCGATGACGCGACCACCTTATCGCTGGGTTTTCCTCACCGCAATGAGGATGAGTGGGTGCTACTTTCTGATTTCTTATTTATCCCATGAAGCTGGAAGGGAAAGGGAAGATATCTAAAACTAACCTTGCACGAGAATGTTTAACTGAACAAACGCTTAAAAGAGATTGGGGGGTCTAGGGTCAGGTTATACAATGGGGAGTTGTCAATTACCCATCCTATATGTGGTTATCCACAGGATATTAGCTTTAGGTTTCGCTTTGTACTTGATAGTGTTTATCCGTTAATGGGTTGGGAAAGTTTCTTAGGAAATTTAAGTGAGTGAGTGAGTTTTTGTTGATGTTCGGGTTTTCCTGATGTTTTTGGTAAGGTACTGTACCTAAGTTTTGATTGATGTGTGAAGGTACAGGACCTAGAGTTTTTGTTTAGTATGCTCGCTAAGATTTCGCAATCTTATGCCTAAGTATTCCCACTTAGATGAAACAGGGAAATCAGAGCAATCGTAGTTCCCCCTATTCTATGGGAGGAAAAAAGATTTTGGTGTCTTGTTCAAAGCTTAAGATTGAAGCTAAAGGGTTTATTTGTGTCTTGTTCAAAGCCAAAGATTGAAGCTAAAAGGTTTGACTGAGAGGGGATTTGTCATCTCTAAAGAGGGATTGAACTTCCACTGAGGGGATTGTTGATTTTTGTGTGCCTTGATCGAAGCCCAAGGTTGAAGCTACGAGGTTGATTGACTCCACTAGGGAAGTCCTTATACAAAGCCTAAGAGGAGGCTGAAAAAGGCTGACTCAACAAGAGAGTGTTTATCTGTCTTGTACAAAGCCCAAGATTTAGGCTAAAAAGATACTGACTCTTTGGGGATATCATTATACAAAGCCTAAGAGGAGGCTATAAGTTTGACTTTTCCAGGGGAACTGTTCTATCTGTCTTGTACAAAGCCCAAGATTGAGGCTAAAAGGGATTTTTGACTCCGTCGGGGAGGTTTGTATGTGTCTTGTACAAAGCCCAAGATTGAGGCTGAAATGGGAAATTTAACTGACTCGGGTGAGGATATTTTTTATGTGTCTTGTACAAAGTCTGAGACGGAGGCTAAAAGGATTTAACTCTACTGGAAAGTATTATCTGTCTTGTATAAAGCCCAAGCCGGGGGCTGAAATGAGTTTGACTCTGCTTGGGAAATCACTTCTCAAAGCCTAAAAGAAGGCTGGGAGGAAGTGACTTCGCTGGGGAAGATGTGGGTCCCAGGCTAAAAAGAAAGTTTTGAAGATTTATGTCTTGTACAAAGCCCAAGATTGAGGCTAAAACGGTTGACTCAACAAGTGAGTGCTAAAAGGTGATTGACTCAACAAGAGAGTCGGAAAAGTTGATCGACTCAACAAGAGAGTCTGGAAAGTGATTGACTTAACAAGAGATTCTGAAAAGTGATTGACTCAACAAGAGAGTCTGAAAAGTTGGTGGACTCAACAAGAGAGTCTGAAAAGGTTATCTCCGCTGGGGAGAATCATTTGTACAAAGCCCAAGAGGAGGCTAACTTCGCTGAGGAAGGACCATTATACAAAGCCTAAGAGGAGGCTAGCTTTCTGCTGAGGATTATTGAGATCCCTAGGCAGGTTCAAATAGGGAAATCAACTCTTGCTAAGGTTTTGTAGAAGAGTTGAGGTATCAGATACCCTGAGGTTCTGATTTGGAATTTTTAGGAGAGTGACTGGGTTTCAGCTCTGCTGGAGATTGATCCAGGGTGACCGGGGTTTCTCCTATATTTGTAGGGAACTTGAGAATGTCTTTGAGACTTAAGGGGATTAGATTGTCCAATTCTACTGGTGTGGAAGAGTTTTATCTTTTGTATGATGCCCAAGAGAAGGCAGGTGTTTTACGGGATGAGAATCAACCCTAACTTGGTTTGTGATGTGACACTGGAAAGACAACTCTAGCAAAGGATGACTAAGTTTTGTCTTATACCTTTAAGAGGTCTTCAGGGTCCTTGTATTAAGCCCAAGAGAAGGAATAAGAACTTCTAGGAAGCCGGAGGGTCCTTGTACAAAGCCCAAGAGGAGGCGGGGATGCTTTTAGGAAGCCTGTGGGTCCCAAATCAAGAAAAGTTCAAGAAATTCTATTCACCGAGAATAGATCATTTAGTGAAAGTTCAGAGGTTTGAAGAAACACAAGAGATGCTATTCACCGAGAATAGATCAACTCCGGGGAGTAGAATTTCTTTGACAATTTCTAGGGGTGACAGTCTAAGAAAAGGTTCACGAAGAATACTGCCTTTCTCTTTGTTCCATATTGTTTAAGCCCAAGAGAAGGCAAGACTGTATCTGGAAATCCTATGGGGATCTAGTTTTATCTGTATTTAAGAGTGGCCAACATGGCTTTACCTAGTTCTAGACCTAGTTACTGGGGAAAACTCTAAATAGCTATACTAGTATATATACAGTTGATATATGACAAGTATCTAAAAGGGTATGAAAGAAGACTTACAGAGGAGCAGCTTCCCAAAATACAGTTATATATATGAAAGCGAGTAAATGAAAGCTGTTAAAACTTACAGGTGAGCAAGCTTCCATGCTGTATTGTTAGTTGTTCAAAGAAATTAAAGAAAGTTTTGATAACAACAGGTATATTTGAATCTAAATCAAAAGGGAAGTTGTTTTTGAAAAGATTGTTGGGGCTTATACTCAAAGAGAGGCCCAAGGTTTAACAGTGATCGCACCGTTGTTTTGAAAATGTACAGAGGGACTTATACAATGTGTGAGGCCCATAAATGTTTTTGTACAAAGGGATGGGTCTTACAACTCAAGGAGAAGCCCAAAAAGGTTTTGAAAAAGAAAAGTGGGACTTACAACACGAGGGTAGGCCCAAAAATTGTTTTTGCTCTGAAATGGCGATCGTGCCGAGATTCTTTTAACACCGAGGGACTTATACAATATCTGAGGCCCAAAGATTTTGGTTAAAAGGGGATTGGGTCTTACACTCTATTAGAGACCCAAAAAGGTTTTGAAAAAGATTGATGACTGTGAAATCAATCAAAACCCTAATTTTGTTAAAAATGGAATTAATTTTGATTAAAAATTAATAAAAATCATTGAAAACATGTGAGAAATGAGTTGTGATTTTGGATCAATGTCTCAAAAATTATGTTTTTATCCACAAAATGACTAAAAATCATTTAAGTTTGGAAAATCAAGAAGGAAACAATATAATGCTAAAAAACAAATAAAAATTAATTCTTTGCAAAAATATCAAGTATATGAAATAAATAATATTTTTGGGAAATTTTTGTAAAATAAAATATTTTAACATTTTTGTGAATTATTAAAAAAAATCAACTCAAAATCATTAAAATCCAGAGAGAAATTAATTTTTGAATCATTTAAATAAAATCACAAAAATTCAAAAATTCAAATATTTGAAACAGGGCGCCAAGAACATCTTGTTCTTTCCCGCGTGCCCGGTTTTGCCTAGATTTGTGTTTTCTCATTATTCTCACTAAATACTTGATGCATGGATTGAGAAATCAAAACAAAACCTCAAGAACCCTAATTTCTGCATGAAGGCTGAGAAATTTGATACACGATTCATACAAAGTAATCAATAGAGGGGAAACATTCTATGCATGATTATGAACATTTGGCAAAAGTTTTGTGCGAGGAAATATGCATAAATTATGAGATGACCAAGTTTAGGCTTACTTGAAGGTCGTGGCAGCAAGAGCAATTTGATTTTTGAGTTAGAGGTGTTACAGATGAGTTGTGATGATCTGAACAGCTCCCCTACACCATATGGAGTGTGTTTGAAAGCTTGGATTGATTTGAAATGGACTGGAACAGATTATGGCACCTCAACTGCAACTTTGTTGAAACCTTGAGCAAATGGATGATGATTTCATGAATTTGGTGTTCCAATTGTTGGTTTAGTGTTTGAACAGCTCACATATGATGTTTATGAGGTGTGTGTGTGTGTGTGATTGGTTTGGTTGGAAACACATTCTAATTCAAAACCCGGTAATAGCTAGCATTAGAAGGCATTTTTGGAAGTGAGAGTGTGATTTTGAGAAAGGAAAATGTTATAGGCCTTTGGTGTACTCAAACTGATCAGAAATGAGGTCTATTTATAGTGTGTCAAGTTTGTTTTGGCATCAATAGAGAATGGTAATTGCAGCAGGCCTTTGGCCAATGTGGATCAAATGGAATCTCAAGTCTCCTCTAGCCATTGCCTTGACATTAGAGCACATGCCTATTGTTCTTTGATTTAGAGCTTATCCTTGACTCATTCAGTTGGAATAGGCTCAGTTCATGCCACTTTGGTGCATCCATTGAATGCTTGGAAACAAAATTGGAGTCTTGGCCTCTTTTAGGCTTTTTAGGTTTGGCATACTACTTGTAGATTTTGGGACTTTGGAGGTTGATAGATCAGTGCTTGTCCCTTGTTTGTTCCCCCTTGAGGTGTGTAGATGGATAATTATGCTTGTTTTTGCACAATTGGATCAAATCGAGTCCTTATGCACAAACCTGCCTTGCCAAGACAGTTTACAGCAAGGCATGTTGCAGCTGTCATAACTCCTAGCTCAGATGGAGTTTGAGGGAGTTCTTAGTCACTTTGGAAAGCTGACATATCCTATTTCAACATGATGTCCAACTTTGGTTTTGAACCAACTTGAATTACAATGAAAATTGCCTCTACATTTGGGGAAAAAATAAGGCAGATTCTGACTTAGTGAAAATTTCACTATGTGTTGGAAAAATGTCACTTTCATGTTTTTTGCCATTTTGATCACTCCATAACTAAAAATCTATGGAGAATTGAAATGAGATGTAGCTGACACTTTTAAAGTATGCCATGAGAGCTACAAATCCAGCTTTGGACCATCCAAAATGGTTGCTTGGATCTCAAGTTATGGTCCTTGGAAGTTGGTACCCTAGCCACTTTGTTCCATAACTTAGAAAAATTCTAAGTTTTTTATGGTTACCCCTTTTACAAGTTAACTCACTTTCTTTGATTTTTCTTGATGAATGATGATTCCAATCACATATTAACATTATTTTAGGGTCAAAGAACCATAATTATGAAAAATCCCAAAAAGTCAAACTTGATTTTGTGCACAGTTGACTTTTTATCGGATGAATTTTCCCTCAAAACCCTAATTGTGGTCCTGATGAAATTGAAACTTGTGAACCAAGCTTCTTGGGTCAATCCATTGTTGAAAATAGATAAATGTGGTGTATCGGAGACCCTCAAATCATGTCTTGAGCTCTTGGCTCATGTTTTGTCCCAAAAGTCAACTTAGGGGTGAATTAGGTCAAGAAACCCTAATTCCTGATTTTTTTGTGTATGCATCCCCTGAGGTTAAATTGACTTGATGATTGGGTCCATGAGTCCCCTTGGAGTATCTTAAGTTGTCCTTTGAGGCAATGGCTCATGCCCAGAGGAAAAATTCCATCTGGAGGCCTTGGTCGACCAAAACCCTAATTTGGTGACATTGGCAATCTTGAGGCTTGATCCACTTGGAATGTTGAAACCTTGTGCTTAATTCTGGATGTGGGAGTCCTCTTGATCCTTTATGGGTGTTTGATAGGTTAGAAAAGTTGAAGATCATGCCATTTCTTGATTGATCCTTTGTCTAAGTGCTCTGAGAGGGCTTGAAACCCTAATTCTTGATTGTGGTGAATGCTCAAACATCTCTGAGGATATTGATGAGGGATGATGGTTCATCCATATTGTGATGATGATTTTCACAATGATGGGAAATCTTAGTGGTCAAAATTTGGGGTATGACAGATGCCCCTATTTAATCTTCTTGGACCCGAAGGTGTGAATGGCGAAGGTATTCGGGCATTCGGGGTGCAAGAGGATTAAATATCAGAATACTCGAAATTTTGATGGTGGTTATGAATGGTAGTTTGCTCATCCATCTTCTTTTTCTAAGCAATGATGCTTAAAAAAGGTAAAAACTTCCCCTCGATCCTGGTCTTCAGCCATGGAACTGGTCTCAGTTTCTAATGTAAACTTCCCCTCGATCCTGGTTTCCTACCAAGGAACTGGTCTCAGTTTCTGATATAAACTTCCCCTCGGTCCTGGTCTTCAGCCAAGGAACTGGTCTCAGTTTCTGATATAAACTTCCCCTCGATCCTGGTCTTCAGCCAAGGAACTGGTCTCAGTTTCTTTTGTCAATAAACTTTCTTGACAAGGGACGCTGTTTGTAGCGGTTTTCCTCAAACTTCTCGCCGAGTTTACTGGGGAGTGTCATACCCCAAATTTTGACCACTAAGATTCCCCATCATTGTGAAAACCATCATCACAATATGGAGGAACCATCATACCTCATCAGTCTCCCCAAAGATGGGTGAGCATCCACTACAATCAAATTTAGGGTTTCCAGCCCTCTCAGAGCTTTTAGACAAAGGATCAATCAATAAATTACATGATCTTCAACTTGTCTAGCCTCTAAAATATCCACAAGGGATCAAGAGGACTCCCACTTCAAGGATTAAGCACAAGGTTGCTCCCTTCCAGGTGGGTCAAGCCTCAAGATCGCCAGTGTCACCAAATTAGGGTTTGGTCGACCAGGGCCTCCAGATGAAAATTTTCCTCTGGGCATGAGCCAATGCTTCAAATAATATCCTAAAATACTCCATGGAACATCATGGGCCCAAGCATCAAGTCAATTTTACCTCAGGGGATGCATACATCAAAAATCAGGAATTAGGGTTTCTTGACCTAATTCACCCCTAAGTTGACTTTTGGGACAAATCATGAGCCAAGACCTCAAGAGAGGATTTGAGGGTATCCAACATACCACATTGATCCATTTGTAACAATGGATTGATCTAGGAAGCTTGAGCAGCAAGTCTCAATTTCATCAGTACCACAGTTAGGGTTTCGCGAGAAAAGTCAACTGTATCTTTAACTTTTGACCAGTACATGCTCCCAAACCCTAGGACATGGTTCAATATACCCTATAACACCCATGGAACATGTCCATCAAGTTTGATTTAGGTCAAGGACATGATTTCCTAAAGGATCGCACAGTTTGGAATTCATATGATAAAAAGTCAACTGTGCACAACAGTCAACTTTGACTTTTTGAGATTTTTCACAAAAATGGTTTTTTAACCCTAAAATGATGTTAATGTATGATTTGAATCATAATTCATCAAGAAAAATCAAGAAAAGTGGGATAACTTGTAAAAGGGGTAACCATAAAAACTTAGAAAATTTTCTAAGTTATGAACAAAGTGGCAAGGGTACCAACTTTGGAGGATCATAACTCCTAAACCACAAAGCCATTTTTCCCCATCCAAAGCTTGATTTGTAGATCTAATTACCCTCCACAAAAGCTTAAAACTGACCTCCCTCCAAATTCCTCATGGATTTTGAGTTATGGAATGATCAAAATCACAAAAAGTGAAAATGTCACTTTTTTCCAACACTTGGTGAAATTTTCACTAAGTCAGAATCTGCCTTCACTTTTTTCCAAATGTAGGGGGATTTTTCACTTGGATCCAAAAGGTATCAAAACCAAATATGATCAAGCAGTTGTTGTATCATATGAGGGCTTTCCAAAATGGCCAAGAACATCACCAAATTCCACTTGGGCCAAGAGATATGACAATGGCAATATGCCTTGCTGAAAACTGCCAAGGCTAGGCAGAATTTTGCATTTTTGCTCGATTTGGCAAAATCAGATAATTCCAAGCCTTGTCATAACTTTGGACACATCTGAGGATCAAATCTAAAGGGGACAAACACTGAGCCAAACCTCCAAAGTTCTTGGAACAAGAAGTAGCATGCCAAACCTAGAATTGCCTAAAAGAGGGACAAGACTCCAATTTTGGATTGGAGCATTCAATGCATACACCAAGGTGGCATGGACTGAGCCATTTGCAACTGAATTCAATCAAGACTTATCCAAGACCAAGGGAACCACAGCCCTGTGCCCTAACCTCTAGTCAATGGCTAGAGGAGACTTGGATTCCAAAGTGCAACCATTGGCCAAACCTCTGCTGTAGTTGCCATTCACTATTGATCCTAAAACAAACTTGCTCTACTATAAATAGAGCTCATTTGTACTCAGTTTGAGTACACCAAAGCCATCAAACAGATTTTTTCCTCAAAATCTCTTTCTCTTGGCAAAAATGCCTTCTTTAGCAAGGTAACTCTAAGTTTTTGAGTTAGAGAGAATTTCCATCACAACTCATGATCCTAACACCTCATAAACATCATATGTAGGTGATCCAAACTATCAAAAGTGACCTGTAACACCAAAATCACAAAGTCACCTCTCAAAACCTCAAAATAGGCCTTTTGTGCATTTTTCAAGACATGTCTTGATTCACTCACTTTCCAAACTAGATAAAACCTCAAACACATTCCAAATAACATCCTTGAACTGTCCCAAATGGTTCCCCCCATCTGGAACACCATTTGAGAGAGTTGATATTTTGGTCATTTTAAACCCTTTTGCAAGAAAGGGCTAGTTTGTGTTTTTGCAGGTTCCAGCTGATTCCAACCATCCTCAAAGCTTCTAAGGGATCATTTGAGAGTGTCCAAGGCATCAAACCATTTCTGGAACAAGAATCTTGGCAGATTGCACAGAAAACTCCAAAAGCTCAAAAAGAGGTAAGCATCATGACTTGAACTTTCCAAAATATGCATTGCTTTGAAGTCCACTGATCATACACACCTCATATATGTTATATATGTTGTGTTTGAACCAATTCATCATGTAATTCATGCCTGTATCAAAGTGTAGCATAGAAAATGCAATTATAGGCCTTTTTCAAAACTGCTATCGGGTTTTGAGGAGGGAGTATGATCTAAAAAAATACCACCACCATTGGATTCCTTGTGAAATTCTAGGCCAGATGCATATAAATTTTGTCCCCAACCATTAAGAAATGAGAAAGTTATGGACCTTCCCGTTTCTTGGCAAAATTTGCCTTGCCTTGCCTTGACCAGGCCTAGAAAACAAGGCATGCCTTGTATATTTGTGGTTTCACTTCAAGCAATGGATGTATCACCACCCCAGTGGTAAGGCGTGCGCCCTATAACCTTGAGGTCGTGGGTTCAAACCCCACCCATGCCATTTTGTGTTTTTTCACATTTTTGCTATTTTTTCCAATATTTTCATGTTTTATTAATTAATTGGAAAATTAATAACTCTTTCAATTTTAAATATTTTTTATTGGCTCTTTTTTCAAAAAATCACAAAAATGTTGAAATATTTTATTCCACAAAAAAATTAAGTTTATATTATTTATTTAATATAATTAGTATTTTTGTGAATAAATTCCTTTTTAATGTTTTTAAACATTTTAAAAGTGAATATTTACTTTGAAAATCAAAACCAAGTGAGTTTTAATTAACCTTGTGATTAATCCCTCATTTCTCAAACCATAAACAAAAATCACAAATGGTTTATTCAAACTTATTTGGTATTTTATTTGATTTTCTTTAAATATTTACTTTTAAAGAATAACAAATTAGGGTTTCTTTGATTTTCACCCTTATCAAACAATTCCAACACTTTTGGGCCTCCAATAGAGTGTAAGACCCAATCCTTTGTAAATACAAACCTATTTTTGGGCCTCACTTATTGTATAAGTCCCGTTGTATTTCAAAAAGTTTGACCCGATCATCGTCCGTTGAAAAACAAACCTTGGGCCTCTCCTCGAGCTATAAGACCCATTCAAAATCTTTTGGGCCTCTAATAGAGTGTAAGACCCAATCCTTTGTAAATACAAACCAATTTTTGGGCCTCACTTATTGTATAAGTCTCGTTGTATTTCAAAAAGTTTGACGCGATCATCGTCCGTTGAAAAACAAACCTTGGGCCTCTCCTCGAGCTATAAGACTCATTCAAAATATTTTGGGCCTCTATTAGAGTGTAAGAACCAATCCCCTTTTAACCAAAACTTTTTGGGCCTCAGAAATTGTATAAGTCCCCCTGCGTTAAAAGAAAACCTCGGCGCGACCGCCAATAAAAAAAAGAAACCAATCATCTGGACATACCCTCGTGTTGTAAGCCCCATTCTTTTTCTTTAAACACTTGGACCTCTTGAGAGAGTGTAAGACCCATCCCCTTGTACATAAAACCTTTCTTGGGCCTCAGTCACTTGTATAAGTCCCTCTGTACAAAACGACAGTGCGATCACTGATAAACCTTGGGCCTCTCCTTGAGCTGTAAACCCCAACATCTTTTCAAAATACTTTCTCCTTTAATTTTGAATATACTGTTGTTTTCAATCTTTCTTTGTTGAACAACTAACCAAACAGCATGGAAGCTCTACAACCGAGTAAGTGTTTATATGCTTTCTTTATCCGCTTTCATATACATATAAACTGTATTGTGGGGTTGTTTCACTGTAAGTCTTCTTTCATCAACTCATATCAACTGTGTAATACTAGTATAGATATTTAGAGTTTCCCCGGCAACTACGTCTAGCACTAAGCCCAGTTGATCACTCTTAAATAGACAAAACTAGATCCCCATAGGATTACCAGATACAATCGTCCCTCCTCTTAGGGTTAAATAATATGGAGACGTGAAATGCAGCATTCTCGGTGAACCCTTTCTCAGACTGTCACCCTTAGAAATCGTCAAAGAAACTCTATTCCCCAGAGATGATCTTTTCTCCGTGAATGGCATCTCTTGAGTTTCTTCCAAATTCTCGGACTTTCCTGGCTTGATCTATTCTTTGTGAATAGCCTGTCTTGAATTTCTTGGGGTTTGGGGACCCACAGGCTTCTTAAAAGCATCCCCGCCTCCTCTTGGGCATTGTCCAAGGACCCTACGGCTTCTTAGAAGTATTCACAGCCTCCTCTTAGGCTTCGTATAAGGATTCTTCCTTCGGGAAGAGAGCCTCCTCTTAGGCTTAGTACAAATTGTCCCTCGGCTTCTTAAAAGTTTCCAGCCTCCTCTTGGGCTTCGTACAAATTGTCCCGACGACCTCCTAGAGGTATAGGAACAGAAATTAGTCATCTTAATAGAACAGTCTTTCAAAGAGTCTAGATCTTTCTACCATGAACGTACTACTACTGTTTCTTTAAGCATAGTACAAAAGATAAAACTCTAGACTTGGACAGTCTAATCTCCTTGAGTCTCGAAGGCATTCTCAAGTAGGGAAATAACCCTCTGGATTCCCCATTTCCTTAAAGAATAGGAAATAACCTTGATCCTCTGATCAATCCCAAAGCATAGCCTTACCTTTAATCAGTCTCTTTATAAGAACTGATTTTCTCTTTTAACCAACCTACTGGACCTGTCACTCAACTGAAACAGCAATCCTTTTAGTCTCTATCTCAGGCTTCGTACGAGATACAAAAAGACTCTCTTGTTGAGTCAATAATCATTTTAGCCTCCCTCTCGGGCTTTGTACGAGATACAAAAACACTCTCTTGTTGAGTATAAAAGACTCTCTTGTTGAGTCAACCTTTATCCTCCGTCTTGGGCTTCGTACAAGACACATCTAAAAGCACTCTCTTGTTGAGTCAAGCCCTTTTAGCCTCTCTCGGGCTTCTGACGAGACACACAAAAGCATCCTCTTGTTGGGTCAATAGCCTCCTCTTAGGCTTTGTATAAGAAAAACCCCGGTTGAGTCAATCAACCTTTTAGCATCAAAATTGTGCCTCGTTCACAGGATACAAACATCAACAACTCCTTTCATCTAATCGCTGTAAGCGGCAAGCCTCTAGATTATTTACATCCACGCCACTGTCCTTCTTTTAGCATGAGAAATTCCTAAGGAAAGATAGCATTGCTCTACACTGAGTTAAAGTCTTCTCCTTCAGGTTAAAACCCCCTATAAAGGAAATTATGGCATTGCTAGGATTCACATATCCCGGTTAAAGTAATCCTCCTTTATAGTCAGTCACCCAACAGTCTTGACAAACAGACCCCCTTTAGAGATGACAAATTCTCTCTAAAGATAACACCTTTTTAGCTTCACATCTTGGGCTTCGAACAAGATACAAATAGACCCTTCAGCTTCACATCTTGGGCTTTGAACAAGATATAAACCACCTTTTCAGCTTCACGTGTTGGGCTTTGAACAAGACACCAAAACACCATTTCCTCCCATAGAATAGGAGGAACTACGATCGCTCTGATTTCCCTGTTTCGGTAAACGGGAATACGTAGGCATAAGATTGAAAGAAAAATCTTAGCGAGCACACTAATCCAAAGTCCCAAATCCCATACCTTCACATATCAATCGAAAAGCATCAGTCTTAACTCCCACCAATCGCCCAGGCACTATTTTAACAAAATAACTTAAGAGAGACCCACAATCTCAATAGCATCTGTAAACCAACAGTCATCTGTTTAAACTCAGTATGCAAGCAGGGTTAATTGGAGACATCTATTTCCCTTCATTCATCAGCTTCAATAGGATAAAAAATGAATCGAACTGTAGTACCCCAAAAGCGATAGTGCTTCGCAACCACGTCCAAAAATTTGTGCTACAGGGAGATGTCATTTGATGGAAAAGGTTTTGATGTCAGACTTGCAAGGGGAACCCGTTTGTCTGAGCTGTAGAGTTGTCCAAACTTCTCAGTTGGAGACGCCATTTGTTGACTCTACTGGGGAAAACGAGTCTCTTGAAAGACTGTTTTCTGCTTGGGGATATTACATCATAATTTTCTCTGAGATCTTCTCGGAGAAATGCCATACGATGTACCCCAATTTGGAGGTGCTAATGACCTCTTTGTCAGCGAATCTTTCGGAGAAAAACTGCTATATTGCCGAATATTTGCTTAATAGGCTTTCTCTGGGGATTTTCCTTAATCTGGGAAAGCGAAGAGTGATATTTGTCGAATGCCTTCTTGCCTTTTAGAGGTTCAAGTTATCAAAGTGGTCGAGAACCGACTTCAATCCAGAAATAAATTGGAGGAGCGATTGTTCAGACGCAACATTTCTTGACGAGGAAAGAACTGACGACTCGATTGAGAAGACTTTTATCACTAGGGGGATAAGACCGTCTGAAGTGATAATGATGCAATATGAATATGAATGTAAACCAATAATGCATGGTGTATGTATGTTTATGTTGATAAAACTGACACGACATACAGACTAATAGATGAACACGACTGGATACTCGGCCACTACTGGGGAACAAGGAAGTACCATTTGGTTCAAAATAGCAATTCTGCCTTGCTTAGGAGAGATAGTCCCTGTGAGGAACACCGTTGGTTGGACTTAGGAGATAAGAACTCTGTCGGGGATGTCGGATGGAATATTCGCATATGACACAGCTGGTCCTTCATTCAGGTGCACTGGTTTAGAAGGAGTACTTTGATTCTGCACTTTGAAGCTTAATCGCCTTTGGAGTAGCGGTCGATGTTCTTTCGATGTTTAACAGTCAAAAGAATTGCCATCTTTATTTTAAAAGCAGAAAAAGTTTGTGACAAGTAAATTCATTTTTTTGTTTTATTTCAAGAATCGCTGATCATGTTAAAACATCATTCTGTAAAGCTAAAGCAAATAAGAATTGCAAACAAAAGCACTAGGGCTCAAATTTTATTGATAGGATGGAAATCAGCCAAGCGCGTGATTCCATAGAGTATTTACAAAGATAGAAAATGCTAATTTAAGGGAACAGAGATACATTGAAACATAACGACCACTATCCTTCTACCAACTTTGAATTCTGGACATCCTGAGCTTCCGTCGAAGATGACCTTGACTGGAGTTTCTTCTGAGGGACGAAATTACTATTGCTGGGGGATTTGCCCCTTTGTTGGACGTAGTTACTTGCCATTAATCCCTAACTTTTGCCTGGATTGTACTTTGAGATTTCCATTCCACCGGGATGATTTTTGCTTATGTCTCTAATTTTTGCCTGGACCGCCCTTTCGGGTTTTCAATCCACCGAGACGTTTTTTATTTTATTTTATTTAGGCGAAGTATTTCTTGACTACGTCAACATTTGTGGGATAGGCAAACTCTTCTCCATCCATGGTTGCAAGTCTCAAGGCCGCCTGAGAAAGCTCTCTTGACCACATAGGGGCCGTCATAATTCGGAGTCCATTTGCCCCGGGAATCAGTGAGAAAAGATTGTATCTTTTTGAGCATGAGGTCTCCTTTTCTGAAGACGTGAGGTTGAACCTTTTTGTCAAACGCCTTCTTCATCCTTTGCTGATACAACTGACCATGGCATAGTGTCATTATTCACTTTTCTTCGATCAGATTCAGTTCGTCGTGTCGACTTTGACACCATTCAGCCTCTGTTAGTTTAGCTTCCATCAATACCCTAATTGATGGGATCTCTACCTCTATGGGGAGCACTGCTTCCATGCCATATACTAGAGAGAAATGGGTTGCCCATGTTGAAGTGCGGACAGATGTGCGATAATCGTGAAGAGAAAATGGTAACATCTCGTGCCAGTCTTTGTAGGTTACAACCATCTTTTGAACGATCTTCTTGATATTCTTGTTAGCCGCTTCTACCGCGTCGTTCATCTTGGGTCGGTAGGGAGATGAGTTATGGTGTTCGATCTTGAACTCAGCATACAACTCTTTCATCATCTTGTTGTTCAAGTTGGATCCATTATCAGTAATGATCTGGCTTGGAACACCATAATGGCATATGAGATTGTTTTTGATAAATCGGACCACCACTTGTCGGGTTACAGTGACGTATGACGCTGCTTTGACCCACTTGGTGAAGTAGTCAATGGCTACCAAGATGAACCGATTTCCGTTTGAAGCCTTGGGTTCGATCATGCTAATCATGTCGATTCCCCATATGGAAAAAGGCCATTGGGAAGAGAGAACTTTGAGATGTGTTGGCTGTACATGGATCTTGTCTGAGTATATCTGACACTTGTGACACTTCCTCATGTACTTGTAGCAATCGGATTCCATGGTCAACCAGTAGTACCCTACTCTCAGAATTTTTCTCGCCATTGTGTGTCCGTTGGCATGAGTGCCAAATGATCCTTCGTGAATCTCTTTTATCAGCATGTTTGCTTCTGGTCTGTCTACACATCGGAGCAAGACGATGTCAAAGTTTCTCTTATAGAGTGCATCACCGCTCAGGAAGAAACTGCCAGCCAGCCTTCTGAGGGTCTTTCTGTCTTTTCTGGATGCCCCAGGTGGGTATTCTTGTTTCTGAAGGAAGCATTTAATATCGTGATACCAAGGTTTACCGTCTATGACTGCTTCAATCATGAAGATGTAAGCGGGCCTTTCAAGGTGCATTATGTCAATCTTAGGTATGTCGTTCCATTGACCTACACTAATCATGGAAGAGAGAGTGGCCAAGGCATCAGCCATGTGATTCTCTTCACGATGTTGCACCCCAAAATTTGCCCTCCTTACTTTATTACTAACTGGCTTATGTTGCATTGCATTTTGCATTATCATGTATGCATATCATTAGCATGGGGTCAGGGTAAAGTCTTATCTGGTCTACTACCTCATCAAGGGTTCACAGGTTGCAAGGGATCTCAAGTGGAATCATCCTCTCCTAACCAGTGCATAGATTAGGGTTTTGAGATTCTTGGGTTTATTGCTTCAATGGGCAAGCTCCTTGGGTTTTTATCATCATCAAATAGCATATCTTATCTTTGTTGGAGAGGATACACATCATATTCAGAGGAATTTGGATTTGGAGACTGTGTTATTTCCTCCTAGACTGAAGGCACTAAAACTAGGGTTTGCTATAAAGTCAGTTTATTTCTGATTTTTTGGGCAAGACTTGGTTTCATGGTATTCCTTGGGTCCCCAAATACCTAGGGGTGGAAGATTGTCCATCAGCTTGGTTCAGGAGAAGTTCAATTAGCCAATGGATTGAAAATCAGTTGAATCTGGGGAAAAGTCAACAGTGAAAGGAGAAAAGTCAACTGTGAAATTTTGAGGTTCTCTTCAGGGATTTTAAGATCTCATATCCTCATATGGTCTCTAGGGGTCAAGTTTCATACATATTTGTCAGGAATCAGGAGTTGGTGCAAAGTTTCTAAATTTGGAAAGTGACCTATAATGAAAAGTTTCCTTTTTGGGCAAGTTCCTACACTGTATTCAACTTGACTTTTCATCAGTAAGAAAGCTTCAAATGGATTTTTCTCCAACATGAAAGTTGAATATCTTTTTCTCCTCTTTCTAACAAGTACTAGTGGGTCTCCATATCATTTGTGAAACTCCAGTTATGACCAAAGGAAGGCAAAGTGGTTTTTAGGGTTTCTCATGATGCCATTTTCACAATTTTGGGCATAATGACCTATAACCAATTCCATTGTTTCATGCCACTTTCCAATATTAAAAGAAATTCCTTGAGGATTATTTTGGGCCCAAGAATGAAGAAATTCCATGGGTTATTATTCACTTATTTTCCATTATTCAAAAATGCCAAACTATTTAAAACTCATGAACCAATTATTTTCAAGGCCCAAGTTCCATAGGGGTGTATTTATCAATCCAAATGCTGGTGAACCATCATGAAATTTTTAAGTGAACATGCATGGAAAGAGGTGTATTCCACATAATGCATTTTAACAAAATAATTCAAAAACTCATGAAACAAACAATTACCCAAGCCCAAATGATCAGATATGAAATAACCCTAAGTATTTAAGCCTATTCATGCATTTGTTAAGAGTGACACGTGAAGTTGGAGAAGTTCTCAAGAAAACCCTAAGAGAGGATTTTTTATTCAAACTCACGATCCACAAGGTTTTTGCAAGAAGTTCTTCCACAAACCTTCTCCTGGGGATTTCTGGAGCACAACCCAACCACCATTCGCATCCAAAAGCAAGGTTTGAAGGTATACCATCTCAGGTTTGAAGGATTTTCAAGGATCCTAAAACTCCTTTTTTTTACGTAAATATTGTGGTGTTGTTGTCACTGATCATGCTGGTATGATTGGTTTGGTGATTGGATGCGTATATTGCTTGTAATGTTGATTTGAAATTTTTCGCCCTAACACTAATCCCTTCGATTTGAATTATGTGTTAATTATTTGTGAATGTGGAGTGCATAATCTTAATCCTCGTGAAAAACCGGTTGGAATAGTGTATTCGTGCGTATTTTCTGGGCACTTTTTAAGAATTGCAGGTGGAGCTAGGGCGGCCGGAGCTAGGGCTCCGGCGATCTGTGAATTTCCGGCCAGTCTAGGGTTCGTGAGAGGAAGACGTAATCCTCACCGTTCATGCCTTTGATCGCACGGTCCAAAGCCGGCCACGTGTGATTTTCTTATTTTTTTTCTGAATTTTCATTTAGTGGTTGCATGTTATTACCTCACAGCAGTTACCGTGTGCCTCCAATAATGTTATTCCGTTTTGACTACTTTGTGTTGACTGTTGACTTGGTGACCTAACCATGTGCGTCTGATGAATCACACGGCTATCATTGAGCCAACACATTAAAAACGCCACGCGTCGTGCACATGGGGGAACATGGTAAACTCCCCAGCTTTTTTTTATTTTATTTTTATTTTTCTGATATGGGCGGGCCTTTGCTATGTGCACCCTCCCTATCAGCCCATTTCTTCTTTTTCAGACACATTTTCCTACTAAATACACCCCCATGTTTTTTTATTTTTATTTTTCTGGTGGACTTAGCGCATGGCCTTGCCATCAACACCCCCACCTTCCAGCCCATTTGAAATCCCAACGCATGTGGACTACTGAATGCACCCCCTGCATTTTTTCTTCATTTTTTATTTTATTAAATTATTACATTTTCATTTTCAATTACTAAAAATAGTTTTCTACATCTAAAAATCATCGTAAAATTCATGCATCATTTTTGTTAATTTATAAAATTTTTACAAATTTTATTTTTTAATTTTTATTTTATTTTCATCATTTAAATCAATTATCCATTCAATTTCTTTTTAAATCTCATATCATGCATACATAAATTTCTTTATTTTATTTTTCTGCAATCATAAAACATTTTTGATCCGTTCTTTTTGCATTCATTCATTAACATTCTAAAGTGCTTAAAAATATTTTTCTTTCATTTTTAAATTTATTTCATGTTGCATTTAGGTCCTTCTCTTTGGCACATTGAACCCTATTCCTCACCTGAACTCTGCCTAATTATTTGAATGACTAATATCTTGATCTTTTGCAGGGACTTTTGATATGTTTTTTGCCTCTGGTTGAGGAACCTTAATATTTAATTTGGGAATTTTAGGAGTCATTTTTCTAATTATCTGATTGGTTTTCACTTAAAATTTTCTTGCAGGCGCATCTTTGACCTTGTATGATTATCTGTTTGAAAAGGCACTTGTGCCATTTGCTTTGGGCTGTTTCTTTGTTTCTTTGATTCATGTTTGGATTATTATCATTGTTGTTTGCCATTGCTTGATTTTCATTCACCTCATTTCTCTTATTTATATCTGTTTCTTACTAATCTTTTATGCAGGGACTTAGGTAAGTTCTTTAAGGGTATGGATAGGTATCCATGGTCACCCTTACCTTTTTTCTCTCCTATCTTTATTCTTTAGGATTCAGGTTACCATCAAACCTCATTAACCATAGGTCACCCATGCATGATAACTTTAGGGTTCATAGTCCCCCTTAGAGTTACCCTTGTGTCTTCTCTCTTCTCATCTCAAATTTCTTTAAAACACTTAATAATAATAAGGTGTATTGCACACGAGCCTTAAGTATGGGGAATGAGAAATGAGGGGCTTCCTCTCATCTTTCTAGAGTGCTTAGCGAGCATCCTGTCTTGGGACGATGCGTTAAGTATTCACCCCTGTGCCCTAGACTTTGGTGCAATGCAGCTTAGGAACTAACTTAAGCCACTTCTGTCCTAAAAGATACATACCAACCTCAAACTTTTTTGTCCTTCGGGACTTCCAAACTTAAAGGCTATTTTCAAAAAGGGCACGTTACTTTCCGTCTGAGACGCAAACAGGCATCGACCCTAACTGCCGGACGCGAACTTAACGTCGCTCATAAAAAACACAAAAAGAACTTGGTCCGAACTACGTTGACTCTGAATTCCCCATTGCACAAAGGGGGTACATAGGCCTAGGACGTCGACGTCCTACCGAGTCTGTCTTTGTCTTCCCCTCTCCCGTCTTAGTACAGCCCTAGATGATAGTATAACTCACCCTTAGAATAGACAACAAGCGTGGATCCCATCGAGTACGATGGACGCGTGGGGTGCTAGCACCTTCCCCTCGCGTAACCGACTCCCGAACCCAGGCTATGGTTGCGATGACCATTCCTTTCCCTCTTCCTAAGGTTTATGCGGTGTTCCCTTTCCCTCTCTTGGGATAAATTTACACAACTGGCGACTCTGTTTTTCCGCGCCACTCTCGCGTTTGTACCTAGATGAAAATCCTGGGAGCGACAGCTGGCGACTCTGCTGGGGACTCTGGTTGACCTATGCTGGTCCATCCCTAAGCGAGTCAATCCTAACGTTTGCTTGTCTCTGTTCTCTTTAGGGTGCTTTGTTTTTGTTTTGCTTTATGTGTTGTATTTTATTTTTACCGCATTTTCTGCATTTCATTTTTTTATTACTGTCACGCTGATGTGCTATACTGGCTGTCTTTGTTTTGCAGGTTGGGTGGGCCTGAGAGATAAGCCCAATACCAAGGCTTGAGAATACCCTAGGACTAGAGTGGAAAGTAGTGGGACCTACGTGCCCGCTTGGTACGTTTGTGTGTTCACGAAATTTACAACCAGATGAGGCTATCTTGGGACGCATTCTAACGTGTGTGTCTTGCGCATGTTGGGGTGTTGATCTAGAGAGCTGTCGACTCTGGTGACCGATCATTGAGGACCTTAGTGGAAACATCCCTCTTTAGTGGTGACAGTGGCAGACCACATCCTGTGGCAAACCCATTCGTACCCGAGGGCCCGCTTTGGAACTCGCATAGGATGGCCCCTACGTTTTGAAGAGAATCAGTGGAGGCACTCCTCGATTGACTTTAGTACTGTACCCCGAGGGATGAATGTACTATTGTTTCTCGACCTCAGTGCCAAAGCTGAGGACCTTCCGCTTTGGAGAATCAGTTGAGGCCTCCTCGATCGATGATGATGCCAAACCAGAAATGGTGAACGTATCATCATTTCTCGACCTGAGAGCCCGGGATACTGAACATCCTAGTACCCACATGTGAGAGGGGATGGGCATTTGCAGGTTTGCAGGTAACCGGGACTTTCAACCTACCCGGTTTTCTGGATTTCTCATCAATGTCTGATTGTTTGAGTATCTCAGTGGTTCAGAGTTCTGGTTTTTTGGGTTCTCGTTCAGCTAACAGCACAGCACATCCAGCAGTGTGCCTTGACCCCATGTTTGCATAAGCATATCATTTTTCTTGCATTCTGACGTGCTTGACATTTTTCAGGGCTTGCATCTTACCCTTGATTCCAGTTTTCCGAGGTCGCTTCAGTATGGATGTTCAGAGAAAGAAGACTGTCGCCTATTCATTCCCAGAGCCGACTTTGACACTGATTCACAAATTGATTAATATGGCTGGTTCCGGAGTTCGTACAGAGTTCAGTGGAAGGTATGGAAGACTTCTAAAATTTGTCTATAATATCTCCTAGTATGAGAAGGATGCCATTCACACACTTCTTCAGTTTTACGATCCGTCTCTGCGTTGCTTCACTTTCCCGGACTACATCTTGGCTCCGACGTTGGAGGAGTTCTCATTTATTTTGGGAATTCCTATCAGTCATGATATAGTTTTCTTTTCTGAAGAACACCTCGGGGTGAAAGATATGGCTGTTGCTCTTCATATTGATGAATCCGTTCTTAACAGTAATATTGCAGAAAAACAAGGAGTTAAGGGTTTCTTGTTGAAGTTCTTGTTTGGTCAAGCCTGCATACATGTCAAAGAGAAGAACTGGACTGCTTTCCAAGCTATCCTAGCTATGTGTATCTATGGGATTGTTTTGTTTCCGAATATTCCTGATCTGGTGGATATGTATACCGTCAGAATCTTTATTTCGAAGAATCCTATACCTACCTTACTAGGTGATGTGTACCATTCAGTTCACTATAAGAATGAGAATAGGCGTGGGAAAACTATAAGTTGCTGTGCACCGCTTTTAGCTACTTGGTTTTTTAGTCGTCTCCCTGAATCTGGCGCTTTCGTTGATACGAAAGATTCTCTAAAATGGTCAAATAGGGTTATGGGCTTGACTGCTGACAACATTGCTTAGATTAATCGTGACTTGCTAGGAATGGAGATTATTTGCAAATGCAGAGAATTCCCTAATGTTCCCTTGATAGGGAGGAAAGGTGGAATTAATTATAATCCCTCCCTAGCTATCAGACAGTTTGGCTATCCTTTGAAAAATCCACCCGAAGAGCGAGATGTCCGAGAGTCTTTGTTCTTCAATGGTATTGAGGATCAAGGGTTGATAAGGAAAGTTGTGAATGCTTGGAAGCAGGTGACTAAGAAGGGTAAGATTCCATTCGGGAAAAGTAACAATCAGGCTTTCCCTCCATATAAAGAGTGGATTAAGAAGAGAGCAGAAGAGGAGCTTCTTCCATTCCCGGTGGAACCACCTTTGTATCCTTTGGTGATCGAGCCTCCTACCACCGTTGAGTTGGAGAAGTATAACGAATTATGGGCTGAAAAGGAAAGGTTGCGGGAAGAAAATAGTGAGCTAAAGAGAGAAATTTATCAGTGGAAACATGAGCGGGGTGAAGCTGTTCATACCGCCAAGTTGAAGACAGAGCTCCTTGCTAAAGCAGAAAAAGAGCTTGCTGACATGGTCACATCCAAAGAGAGAATGAAACAAGCTTTGGATGGTATCAGTAGCGTTCTCAGGTCCAAGGAGGAGGAATTAGGCAAGGCTTTGTTGAAGATTCACAGGTTCAATGATCACCAAGAAACTGCCATGGCTGAGAATAAAAGAAAGGAAGACGACTACCTAGCTAAGATTGATCAGTTGAAGTCGACGCTCAAGAAGAAAGACGCTGAGATCCTATCAGGGATATTCAAGAGACAAGTAGTCGAGGGTCGACTTAATCAAGCCATAGCCTCCATAGAAGAACTGAAGGTCCAGGCTGAAGTGAAGAGATCTAGACATGAGGGGCCTAGCATGGAGGGTGTTTCTAGAGAAGACGCTTGGGAATTACATTGCAGATACTTGGATGGGATCATACACAGGAGAGACCTTCTCATTCAAGGACTAATTCAGAGACCCAAGTATCCCGACACCAGAAAGTTGTTCGAGGAAATTCAAGACTGGTGCAGAAAGCATAGTGGATGGGGAGGATTGACACTTGTAAACTTTGATGATATGCCATAGTTTTCTGTTCTCTTTTATTATATTTGGATCACCACCAGGCTTGTTGGTTGGGACCTATGGTTTTTATATTCAGACTTGTTATCTCGGATTTGTGATTGTTGACATTTGGCTTTTCTCTGGTTTTCTTAATGTATGAGCATAAGTTCCATTACACCTTGTTATTAAATCGGAATCAAGGGGTGGATCGCCCTGTGAATTTTCAAACACGTCCATTTGCATTTGCATATTCATAATCATTTTGCACAACCATTTTGCATGACAGGTGTTTATCTCCGGTATTCTTATCTTGTTATAATCTCAGAATTGCAGAGTTGATCATGGAACGAGTTCAAGCTGAGTTGAGTGAACTGAAGATTCAGATGAGTCAATTTGGGGAAGACATGCTCAGGAGCAGAGGATGCTGAGGGAGGAGATCAGTCAGATGAAGACTCAGATGGGTTTGGTCATAGAAATTTTGAAAATAGTGTTGAAGAAGGAAGACAGTCATGTGCCCGCTCCCGCAACAGAGATCCTTACTCCTCCCATCTCTTTGGAATTTGATCGCGGATTACCTCGTGAGTCTCTTCCACAAGCGGAAGTTCCAGAATTCTCCCAACAGTAGTTAAGTCTTGGCTCCCAAGGGAAGCCCAAGGGCAAAAAGTGTACACAGGTGCAGAAGAAGTCTGAAAGAGTTTTTCATCCGCTCCCTATACCATATTCTCAGCTATTGCCGTATCTCCTTCAGTTTCAACTGGTACGGAAAAAGACTTTGGCTCCTCTCACCGGTAATCCTCCACCAGGATATGATGCAAGAGCCCATTGTGATTTCCATTCTGGGGCACCAGGGCATACTGTGGAGGAATGTAGGGCCTTTCAGCACCGAGTCCGGGATTTGATTGACGCAGGGGCAATTGAGTTCACATCGGGCGGCGTGAATGTACAAGGTGATGTTACCCCAATTATTGCAGAGGAAGTGAAGGCTCCTTCCCTCTTTGCAGGATCTACCTCATACCATGGACTTTCTCCACAGCCTTTTGCTACAGAAGTTTTACGTCAGCAACCTTTACTTGTGCCTCAGCCAAATGTGGAAAGGAAAGAGCAAGCGCAGGTGAGGCGCCCAAATCAGCATCGACAGCAGAATTATCAGCAACAGGGGTAACCAAAACCAAGAGGGCCCAAGAGGACAATTGATCCTGTTCCAATCCCTTATAGTCAGCTGTTTACACGTCTGCTCAAGAAGTCTCTGATTCAAACAAGGGGTACCACGCCAGTACCGTACCCTATTCCTCCGGATTATGACATGACTGCTAGGTGCTAGTTCCACTCGGGAACGTTTGGGCACGTAATTGATGAGTGTAATGTATTCAAGCACAAGGTACAAGCCCTGGTAGACTCAGAGATCATTGTATTCACTGAAGATGACATGTACATCAATGGAAGCCTCCTTTCTCAAATGAACACTCAGTCTGCAAGTACGTCCAGACAGAATTAAGCTTCCTCAGCAATGGCAATCTTCAGCTTCTTTACTTGCATTTTCATTTGTAGTTTTTCATTTCTTGTTAATGCATCGTATGTATGCAAGACTTGTTTGTTTTTGTTATGACGATATTAATGCAATGAGTATGTTTTCCTTGAAGTAATCCATTCGTATTCACTCTTAAATGTTTTTATGCACTGCAATACCAATTTTCTTTGTTTAGAACTCTTGAGGGAGGATGACGAAATAAGAACGCAGATTTCTAATGGTACGCTTTTGGATAGAACCCTGTTGAGGATGTACAGGCATTGTTTCAAACCCCTAAATACTGGAGAGATAAGGAGATAAACCTTCGTTAACCCCTTTGAGCCTCGGAGTAGGAGTTTCTTTCGTACGAAAAAACCCTCATACTTAACCCAGGGGCAGGGTAGGCGTCAGTTAGTTTGACTGAGCGTCCAAATTTCAAGGAGAGTGTGCATCCGAGGAACCATTACCTTCTATCCCGCCGGCAAAAAGTCAAGAGATGCGAAACCACGATGGTCATCCATCAACAACTAAGGAGTGAGACAGTCACAACCCTGGCAAGCAAGTAAGACAACCAGTGTCACACGCTTTGTTCAAAAGGGGAATATAAAAAGAAAGAAAAATCCCGCTAAGTCGAAGCGACTTAGGCAAAAGTTAGGGCATCCCGCTGGACTTCAAAATCGAAAAAACTCAAAAGAGTCAGTCCAGGCAAAAATTAGGGATCGAAAAAGCAAAAGAAAGAGCGGTAAGCATTACAAAAGAAAATCCCCGATAAGAACAAACTCGTGTGATTACAGACACAAAAGATAAAAAGGGGTGATTGTCATTAGTGGCATAGGTTCCTTAAAGATCATAAACCTTTGGAGAGATGAGTGTTTGGGTCGAATTAACTGAACATAGGACTGAAGAGCATCACGAAGAGTGGGTGGGCACCGATAAATTTTGAGCCATGAATCCTTTTTTCTGAAACTGTGAACCAGACCACGTTACAACCCTTAAAAGTCCTAATTGAAACAGGGTTTACTTCGAAAACGTACTTCAACAGGACAGCGTTCCTGACTCCTATGAGTTGTGCTAATAAGATTTGTTGGTATTGCATGTGCGCATTATTTTGCAATTCAAAAATCAAGGTCGCATCCCAGCAAGTGATTCGTTCACAAGGCTTGGCGACGCATTTTCAATAAAAAACTTCAAGGTTAACATGAGTGTTGCATTAGAATTGTCATTCTCATAAATAACTTGTTCTGTTTGCATACGTGTGCCTAAGCATCAATGCAGCTTACACAGTGAACGTCAGTCAAGAAGCTTGATCCTGCCAAGTTGGGATACTTGAAAATTCTGAAGGACAAATCATATCAAGGGGCGTGCTGCCAAGAGACTCAGTGTAGAGTGGGCTCTCCTCAGTAAGTCGTGTTAAGATGTAGCCAATCTGGGGCAGTCACGTCGAGAAAACTCTCCAAAATTCAGTTATTCTGGGGCATTCATTCTAGGATCAGGGGCAAAGTCACTTCAAAGCCCATAGTAGGGCAGGCCACCTCTAGAGCATGGGAGAACGTCTACTCTTGAAAATGGTTAATTGAAAACACCTCCTCAAGGTTCAAGATGCTAAAGCAGAGTATTAGCAAGTCATTACGATTCCCTTCGGGGGTAATGTACGTCATGGATTATGAAGACTAGGGCAGTTACGCCGAGATATGATAAATCTCTCCAAGAGTTTGAAGACCCTGGGGCAGTGCGAGCGCCCGATCTTCTGTGAAATCCTCTTGAGATGAAAAGTTCAAAGAGCCGCTTACGACCATAAAAACAAGTCAGCTTGCAGGGAAACAGGATTGTACTTCCCCAGCTGTTTGCTCTTCCCAGCATTGAGATTGCTCCTCCCCCCAGCAGGGCAAACCTTTCCTCAGCAGAGCAGACTTCCCCCAGCAGGAGACTTGGGGAGTATTTTCTCCGAATCAAGATGTTATTTCCCCACAGAATTAGGGTGTTCACCTTCCCCATCCCGTCAGGAAGCGTGCCCTCACCGACGATGTCATAATCTAATCCCCAGCAAGGTGGGAGTAAAGTCATTCTCCCTACCAGCAGGCTAAGTTCAGCAGTATCCCCAAGCAGGATGGTATTATGGACTATTTTCCCCAGCAGGTTCTGAGCCAATTGGATATTAGCAATTTTCAGTAACAGACCTCCGGTTCCGTCATCGGCGTTCATTCTTAACTCCCCTAGCAGAGGAGAAATCTCAGGTTGGATGTTACCTTCAGACAGGTGGGGTCCCCGGTAGTTCTTTCATCCCCAGCAGAAGTTGTTGATCCAAGGAGTCGGTCAGTAGGACACTTCTCAGCAGAGTTCCTAGATTCATAAGACAATTTATTTTTGTCATCCCCGGCTGAATTGGTCTCTTCTCTCCAGCATTTATTTTGCTGGAGAGACCCTCTTTGCATATCATAAGCATTTACATTGCATCCCTAAACGCGTAGCATTTCCACTTCGTGTGGAGCATTACGGCAAAATTCAAACATCTGCATTCCAAAGCATAAGCCAGGTTTGATACTTTCCTTGCCAGTTCTCTTTCTCAGCAGAGATGGCATAACTCAGGAGATTTTGGAGGGATGCGTTCCTCATACTTGTGCTCCCCGGCAGAGTCTTTTATTTAGACTTCTCCTTCCCCAGCGGAGTCATCTTATCTGTGGATCATGGGTCCGCTAGAAGTTTGTTTGGCCTTTCTCTTTTGTGTGATCCAGTGTACCAGTATCCTTTTCTCAGTAGGGGTGGTATGAACCAGAAGTTTTGTTTCGCGTTATCCCCAGTGAAGTCCACTTTATGTTGGTTATCCTTTGCGGGTGCAATTGAGGTTGTATTCGTTTTGTGGGTATGATTGAGGTCGTATTCATGTTTTTCCTTGTGGGTAGAGTGATTGAGGGCAGTCTTCCTTTGCGGGTATAATTGAGGTTGTATTCGTTTTGTGGGTACAATTGAGGTTGTATTCGTTTTGTGGGTGCGATTGAGGTCGTATTCGTGTTTTCTTTGTGGGTAGAGTGATTGAGGTCAGTCTTCCTTTGAGGGTACAATTGAGGTTGTATTCGTTTTGTGGGTGCAATTGGGGTCGTATTCGTATTTTCTTTAGGTAGAGTGATTGAGGTCAGTCTTCCTTTGCGGGTATAATCGAGGATGTATTCGTTTTGTGGGTGCGATTGAGGTCGTAATCGTTTTTTCCTTGTGGGTAGAGTGATTGAGGCCAGTCTTCCTTTGCGGGTATAATTGAGGTTGTATTCGTTTTGTGGGTGCGATTGAGGTCGTATTCGTCTTTCTTTGTGGGTAGAGTGATCGAGGTCAGTCTTCCTTTGCGGGTATAATTGAGGTTGTATTCGTTTTGTGGGTGCGATTGAGGTCGTATTCGTTTTTTCCTTGTGGGTAGAGTGATTGAGGTTAGTCTTCCTTTGCGGGTATAATCGAGGTTGTATTCGTTTTGTGGGTGCGATTGAGGTCGTATTCGTTTTTTCTTTGTGGGTAGAGTGATCGAGGTCAGTCTTCCTTTGTGGGTGCGATTGAGGTCGTATTCGTTTTTTCCTTGTGGGTAGAGTGATTGAGGTCAGTCTTCCTTTGCGGGTATAATCGAGGTTGTATTCGTTTTGTGGGTGCGATTGAGGTCGTATTCATTTTTTTCTTTGTGGGTAGAGTGATCGAGGTCAGTCTTCCTTTGTGGGTGCGATTGAGGTCGTATTCGTTTTTCTTTGTGGGTAGAGTGATCGAGGTCAGTCTTCCGTTGTGGGTGCGATTGAGGTCGTATTCGTATTTTCTTTGTGGGCAGAGTGATCGAGGTCAGTCTCCCTTTGAGGTTGTATTCGTCTTTTGGATACGATTGAGATCGTATTTGTTTTTTCCTTGTGGATATGGTTGAGGGCATATTCCTTATTTTTCAGCACACTCTATCTCGTTATTCATACCATAAGCAAATTTTCGAGGCTCTTTTCGGTATTCAATCCCCGCGTACCCTGGAATGTCTGAGAGCCGTTGCTATCATACCTTCAGGACCAAGTTGATTGAATAGGGGCAGCTGTTGCACCCCAAAATTTGCCCTCCTTACTTTATTACTAACTGGCTTATGTTGCATTGCATTTTGCATTATCATGTATGCATATCATTAGCATGGGGTCAGGGTAAAGTCCTATCTGGTCTACTACCTCATCAAGGGTTCACAGGTTGCAAGGGATCTCAAGTGGAATCATCCTCTCCTAACCAGTGCATAGATTAGGGTTTTGAGATTCTTGGGTTTATTGCTTCAATGGGCAAGCTCCTTGGGTTTTTATCATCATCAAATAGCATATCTTATCTTTGTTGGAGAGGATACACATCATATTCAGAGGAATTTGGATTTGGAGACTGTGTTATTTCCTCCTAGACTGAGGGCACTAAAACTAGGGTTTGCTATAAAGTCAGTTTATTTCTGATTTTTTGGGCAAGACTTGGTTCCATGGTATTCCTTGGGTCCCCAAATACCTAGGGGTGGAAGATTGTCCATCAGCTTGGTTCAGGAGAAGTTCAATTAGCCAATGGATTGAAAATCAGTTGAATCTGGGGAAAAGTCAACAGTGAAAGGAGAAAAGTCAACTGTGAAATTTTGAGGTTCTCTTCAGGGATTTTAAGATCTCATATCCTCATATGGTCTCCAGGGGTTAAGTTTCATACATATTTGTCAGGAATCAGGAGTTGGTGCAAAGTTTCTAAATTTGGAAAGTGACCTATAATGAAAAGTTTCCTTTTTGGGCAAGTTCCTGCACTGCATTCAACTTGACTTTTCATCAGCAAGAAAGCTTCAAATGGATTTTTCTCCAACATGAAAGTTGAATATCTTTTTCTCCTCTTTCTAACAAGTACTAGTGGGTCTCCATATCATTTGGGAAACTCCAGTTATGACCAAAGGAAGGCAAAGTGGTTTTAGGGTTTCTCATGATGCCATTTTCACAATTTTGGGCATAATGACCTATAACCAATTCCATTGTTTCATGCCACTTTCCAATATTAAAAGACATTCCTTGAGGATTATTTTGGGCCCAAGAATGAAGAAATTCCATGGGTTATTATTCACTTATTTTCCATTATTCAAAAATGCCAAACTATTTAAAACTTATGAACCAATTATTTTCACGGCCCAAGTTCCATAGGGGTGTATTTATCAATCCAAATGCTGGTGATCCATCATGAAATTTTTAAGTGAACATGCATGGAAAAAGGTGTATTCCACATAATGCATTTTAACAAAATAATTCAAAAACTCATGAAACAAACAATTACCCAAGCCCAAATGATCAGATATGAAATAACCCTAAGTATTTAAGCCTATTCGTGCATTTGTTAAGAGTGACACGTGAAGTTGGAGAAGTTCTCAAGAAAACCCTAAAAGAGGATTTTTTTTATTCAAACTCACGATCCACAAGGTTTTTTCAAGAAGTTCTTCCACAAACCTTCTCCTGGGGATTTCTGGAGCACAACCCAACCACCATTCGCATCCAAAAGCAAGGTTTGAAGGTATACCATGTCAGGTTTGAAGGATTTTCAAGGATCCTAAAACTCCTTTTTTCTTACGTAAATATTGTGGTGTTGTTGTCACTGTCCAAAGCCGTAATCCTCACCGTTCATGCCTTTGATCGCACGGTCCAAAGCCGGCCACGTGTGATTTTCTTTTTTTTTTTTCTGAATTTTCATTTAGTGGTTGCATGTTATTACCTCACAGCAGTTACCGTGTGCCTCCAATAATGTTATTCCGTTTTGACTACTTTGTGTTGACTGTTGACTTGGTGACCTAACCATGTGCGTCTGATGAATCACACGGCTATCATTGAGCCAACACATTAAAAACGCCACGCGCCGTGTACATGGGGGAACATGGTAAACTCCCCAGCTTTTTTTTATTTTATTTTTATTTTTCTGATATGGGCGGGCCTTTGCTATGTGCACCCTCCCTATCAGCCCATTTCTTCTTTTTCAGACACATTTTCCTACTAAATACACCCCCCATGTTTTTTTATTTTTATTTTTCTGGTCGACTTAGCGCATGGCCTTGCTATCAACACCCCCACCTTCCAGCCCATTTGAAATCCCAACGCATGTGGACTACTGAATGCACCCCCTGCATTTTTTCTTCATTTTTTATTTTATTAAATTATTACATTTTCATTTTCAATTACTAAAAATAGTTTTCTACATCTAAAAATCATCGTAAAATTCATGCATCATTTTTGTTAATTTATAAAAATTTTCCAAATTTTATTTTTTTATTTTTATTTTATTTTCATCATTTAAATCAATTATCCATTCAATTTCTTTTTAAATCTCATATCATGCATACATAAATTTCTTTATTTTATTTTTCTGCAATCATAAAACATTTTTGATTCGTTCTTTTTGCATTCATTCATTAACATTCTAAAGTGCTTAAAAATATTTTTCTTTCATTTTTAAATTTATTTCATGTTGCATTTAGGTCCTTCTCTTTGGCACATTGAACCCTATTCCTCACCTGAACTCTGCCTAATTATTTGAACGACTAATATCTTGATCTTTTGCAGGGACTTTTGATATGTTGTTTGCCTCTGGTTGAGGAACCTTAATGTTTAATTTAGGAATTTTAGGAGTCATTTTTCTAATTATCTGATTGGTTTTCACTTAAAATTTTCTTGCAGACGCATCTTTGACCTTGTATGATTATCTGTTTGAAAAGGCACTTGTGCCATTTGCTTTGGGCTGTTTCTTTGTTTCTTTGATTCATGTTTGGATTATTATCATTGTTGTTTGCCATTGCTTGATTTTCATTCACCTCATTTCTCTTATTTATATCTGTTTCTTACTAATCTTTTATGCAGGGACTTAGGTAAGTTCTTTAAGGGTATGGATAGGTATCCATGGTCACCCTTACCTTTTTTCTCTCCTATCTTTATTCTTTAGGATTCAGGTTACCATCAAACCTCATTAACCATAGGTCACCCATGCATGATAACTTTAGGGTTCATAGTCCCCCTTAGAGTTACCCTTGTGTCTTCTCTCTTCTCATCTCAAATTTCTTTAAAACACTTAATAATAATAAGGTGTATTGCACACGAGCCTTAAGTATGGGGAATGAGAAATGAGGGGCTTCCTCTCATATTTCTAGAGTGCTTAGCGAGCGTCCTGTCTTGGGACAATGCATTAAGTATTCGCCCCTGTGCCCTAGACTTTGGTGCAATGCAGCTTAGGAACTAACTTAAGCCACTTCTGTCCTAAAAGATACAAACCAACCTCAAACTTTTTTGTCCTTCGGGACTTCCAAACTTAAAGGCTATTTTCAAAAAGGGCACGTTACTTTCCGTCTGAGACGCAAACAGGCATCGACCCTAACTTCCAGACGCGAACTTAATGTCGCTCATAAAAAACACAAAAAGAACTTGGTCCGAACTACGTTGACTCTGAATTCCCCATTGCACAAATGGGGTACGTAGGCCTAGGACGTCAACGTCCTACCGAGTCTGTCTTTGTCTTCCCCTCTCCCGTCTTAGTACAACCCTAGATGATAGTATAACTCACCCTTAGAATAGACAACAAGTGTAGATCTCATCGAGTACGATGGACGCGTGGGGTGCTAGCACCTTCCCCTCGTGTAACCGACTCCCGAACCCAGGCTATGGTTGCGATGACCATTCCTTTCCCTCTTCCTAAGGTTTATGCGGTGTTCCCTTTCCCTCTCTTGGGATAAATTTACACGGCTGGCGACTCTGTTTTTCCGCGCCACTCTCGCGTTTGTACCTGGATGAAAATCCTGGGAGTGACACACGAGGAATATGATGAAACTCGATTCTGTTGAAGAATGGTAACAACCTCCTCGCGTAGTCTTTGTAAGGAATCAGTCCTGATTGGTATGTATTCCAATCTTCTTTTATTTGATTGATAACCAAGGATGAGTCGCCATATACATCCAAGTTCTTGATCCTTAAGCCGATCGCTTCTTCGAGACCCATGATACAAGCTTCGTATTAGGCCTCGTTGTTTGTACATTTGAACGTCAGTCTGGAAGTGAAAGGAATGTCGGTACCCTGAGGCGTTATGATGATTGCCCCAATTACGTTTCCATAATGATTGACAGCTCCGTCAAAGATTAGTCTCCATTGGGAACCTGGTTCTGGCCCTTCACTGGGTAGCGGTTCATCGCAGTCTTTCATTTTCAAATACATGACATCTTCGTCTGGGAAGTCAAACTCGACTGATTCCTGATCGTTAATTCATTGATAAGCCAAATGATCGACTAAAATACTTCCTTTGACGGCTTTTTGAGCATGGTACTCGATGTCGAATTTTGATACAACATCTGCCAACGGGCGATCCTTCCCGTGAGAGCAGGCTTTTCAAAGACATACTTGATTGGATCCATTTCAGAGATTAACCAAGTAGTGTGACAAATCATATACTGGAGAAGACGTTTGGCTGCCCAACCCAGAGCACAACAAGTTTTCTCAAGCATAGTATACCGAGTCTCACAGTCGGTAAACTTCTTGCTTAAATAGTAAATGGCAGATTCTTTACTTTTCGTTTCATCTTGTTGGCCAAGTACACAACCCATTGAATCTTCCAAAACTGTTAGGTAGATGATCAACGGTCTTCCCTCTACTAGAGGTGACATGATAGGTGGATTCAACAGGTATTCCTTGATACTGTCGAAGGTGGTTTCGCAGTCTTCTGTCCAAACGCAGTCCTGGTTTTTTTGAGTAATTTGGCGCGCATGTCGCGGTCACGAGGAATATAAATCTGGAAATGTAATTCAAATGTCCCAGGAATCCCCTTACTTGTTTTTCAGTCTTTGGAGAAGGCATTTCTTGAATGGCCTTGACCTTGTCAGGATCAACCTCAATTCCTTTCTGGCTGACGATGAACCCTAAAAGTTTCCCCGAGCGGACACCGAACGTGCATTTATTGGGATTCAAGTGGAGTTTGTATTTTCTTAGACGCTCGAATAGCTTTGACAGGTGGGTCACATGCTCATCTTCTATTTTAGATTTGGTGATTATATCATCGACATACACTTCTATTTCTTTGTGTATCATGTCATGAAACAGAGTAGTCATGGCCCTTTGATAGGTTGCCCCGACGATCTTCAAACCGAACGACATTACCTTGTAACAAAAAGTGCCCCATGGGGTGATGAAGGAAGTTTTCTCCATATCTTTCAGTGCCATTTTGATTTGATTATAGCCCGAGAATCCATCCATGAAGGAGAATACTTGGGACTTTGTTGTACTGTCTACCAGCATGTCAATGTGTGGTAAGGGAAAGTCATCCTTTGGACTGGCCTTGTTCAGATCCCTGTAGTCCACACACATTCTGACCTTTCTGTCCTTTTTCGGAATTGGCACTATGTTGGCTAGCCATTGAGGATATTCTGATGTAGCGAGGAAACCCGTGTTAATCTTTTTTTGTACTTCCTCTTTGATTTTGATGGCCATGTCCGGGTGAGTCCGTCTTAACCTTTGTTTTACTGGTGGACATTCTGAAATTAACGGTAGATGGTGTTCCAAGATGCTGGTGTTCAACCCTGGCATATCCTGATAGGACCAAGCGAATACATTGGGAAACTCTTTGAGAAGCTTTATCAAACTTTCTTTGACAGTTGGACTGAGCAGTGCCCCAATCTTGACTTCTTTTCTCTCTTCTTCTGAACCCAAGTTGACCGTTTCCACCGGCTCTTTATGAGGTTCAATGGACCTTTCCTCTTGTCTGAGTAATCGGGAGATCTCTTCTGGAATTTCTTTGTCATCTTCTTCTTCAGCTTCAAATACCGGGAATTCAAAGTTGGGAGAAGGCCTTGCATCGTATGTTTCAATGGGGTTTAAAACAAGCAATCTGCATAACATGATGATTTTGTTTTAGAAGAGATAGAGAGAATACAAGAGTGTGTGCAGTGAATTTTCTGAAAAATGCTTGTTTTTATTATTTGAGTTGTTTTTAGGATTACCATTTTCTGAAAAAACAAAAAGAGAAAACAACAATAAATGCAGAAATTACAGAACGACGTTATTTTATTTATGATCTTGTCGATTCTTGAAACTACATCCCTATAAAATAACACTCAATCGCTTTGGGCGAAGCGAAGAGATACATTTACAGAAATTGAGCCCTATCAAAACATCTGTTTCACCTGGGCATGGCGAAAGGTTAAAGTAAAGATGGCCATTACTTAGACTTATGGACGACTTTCGGGACATCGACAGCGACCCATTGGCGGCGAACTCCTCGGTGAATCACAAAGCCTGGTACCTTCCTTCTTGATTTGTCTTCAGAAATAACGTGGATTTCTGGTTGAGCATGATCATTGGAATCTGTCTCCCAGGCAGAGTTGTCGTAGGAGGATTCTTCAACTGTGTCTTGCACAGTGTTTGCACTCTCAAGTGGATCTCCCCATCCAGTTGGTTGGATGTCTTCGAGCCTGATGCGAGAGCTTTCGGGAGCAGTGTACTTGACCATGAAGTCATATTTGCCACTCGATTTTCCTAAGGTATCCCACACTTCTTTGGAACTGGAGGAGTCATCCCTTTCAATGATGTTGACCTCGGGAAAAGCATAGTTAAGGAACTCTTGTCCTACAATCTTTGCAAATTCATCGCTGTACTGGATATTTTCGGAATGCCCTGAGTAATGATCCCATGATTCGGTGGGGACACAGGTATTCTTTTCAATGATGCTCAGCTGATATACATCGTTGGGCTGATTCTTTTTCCCCAAGTCTCTTGGGTACGGCTGTCAGATAGGCAGACCATCCATTGGGCCATAATAGTCATAGTCAAAGTTGTCTTTCATCAGAGTGTCCTATTCTAATGAGTTTGGTGGAGCACGGCATCCTTCTGGATCACTATCTTCGTATATCATTTTGACATCTGATCTCGGTATATATCTCGGACTCTGTGAGGATAGAAAAATGGCGTAGGCACCTCTCCCTGAGACATATAACTGTCCTCGTTAAGATAAGACTTTCGCTCTTTATCTGTATCGGAGGAGTCACCCTCGTTGATGGTATATACTTCTTGAGACACTGGGTGAAGGAAACCTCCACTGTGGAAGAAGTTCTGAATGGGATGAATGCTTTCATCGTTAGTAGCAGTCTGGGTACAGTTTGAGGAAAAACCAAGTCCTTTCTTTGTTTTATTGTTAGAAGGAATGACAAGTTATCCCCATCCTTTTGCATTGTTACTTTTGATCACTTCGAGAGCATCTTTGTACGAGGAAATCGATGTTCCTTTTTCTGGCTGATTGTCGTTGCTCACTGAAAGTGCTTGGAACTGGGTTCCTACAACCTCTTCTGGTTCTACACATGATGATGATAAGTATCTTAAGATCAGGGCTTGCTCTCCGCAGACTGTGACTAGTTGGTTGTTCTTGATGAACTTCAGCTTCTAGTGAAGTGTCGAAGTGACTGCCCCAGCCTCGTGTATCCAAGGCCTTCCTAGCAAACAGTTGTATGCTGCCCGGATGTCCATGACCTGGAAAGTGACTAGGAAAGTGTAAGGACCAATAGTTATGAGAAGTTCGATTTTGCCTTTAACTATTTTCTGGGATCCGTCAAATGCTTTGACGATGACCTCACTGCCTCTCATCGGAGATCTTTTAAATGATAGTCGCATTAGAGTGGACTTCGGCATAACATTCAAAGTCGATCCGGTATCTACCAGTACGGTAGCTAAAGCATCGTCCTGGCAGTTGACTGTAGTATTGAGCGCCATGTTATAACTTTTTCCTTCTTCCGGCAGTTCCTCATCACTAAACCCCAAGTTGTTGCAGGAAGTGATGTTGGAGATGATGCTGTCGAATTGTCTTATTGTTACATCTTGTTCCATAAAGGCCTGCTCTTAGACTTTATGTAGAGCCTCTCTGTGGGCTTCGAAACTGAGTAACAGAGATAGTACAGAGATTTTTGAAGGAGTTTGCAATAGCTGATGAACAATGTTGTACTCACTCTTCGGGAGTACTGGGTTGACCGACTGGTTGATTAGGAACTTCTATTTGAGGTTCCTTTTCTTTGTTGGGTTCTCCAACTCCTCGGTTGAAGATTCGACCGCTCCGTGTTACTCGACTGGTGTGTGCAATATTCACGACGGAGGGTAATGGAGTTTCCTTTCCATTCTCAATCGTTGTCGCACCGTATTTGTAAGGGATAGCTTTATTGGACTTGTACGGTACTGCTTCCGACAGATAGATAACTACAGGAGCCTTTTGATTTTTTTGACCATCATAGCTGGCCTCGATTGGTTCGAGGTTGAGAATCCTCCCACCATTAAGAGGAATTCTTGATTCATGGAGTAGAGGGATTATGACGCCCACATATTTGGCCAATCCTCGTTTAGGGATTAAGACAACATCTTTTCCTTGATTAGGATGATAGTCTAACATTGAACCAGAACTTGACCATGGCTGAATCTCTTTGTGGTCCAACTGAGCTTGAAGAGCTGCTCGCATGAGGTATCATCCTTAATTGTTCTCTGAGCAAACTCTACAGCGCTCGTAGTTATGTGGTGGCACCCGACCACATCTGCTTTGTATGCAGTGTAACCTCACTAGATCTGTCTCCATTGATCGAACATCCTAATTATGATGCCTAGTAGGGTTCCCACTAATCATACCGACTTATTTTGTGTCTTCATCTAGATAGATCGGAAGCCACCAGTGGTTTAACAAGTGTTGCAGTGTCCTCTGACTGAGTGCACATCCTTGGTCACTCTCACGACATCCTTCACAGTTCTGATAATCGTGAGAAGTCAAAAAACCGAGTTGGACTTGCTTAGCGTGTAATTCCACCAAGCTGATATTCATCAAGCGAATATCAAATATTTGAATCATATTCACTTGATAATGACTTATGTCGCGGTAATCCTGAATCCATCCAAGATCCATCTGACGCTGGAGGGCCTCTTGTACAAAAGAGCATCCCTGATTGTTTACCGAGCAAATCAGACAGGAATCGTAATCGTGCCATGGCAGATTATGATGTTGGCTTTGCCTTGATTGCATTGCCACCAAGTTGACATTCATCGCACGGATGTCGTGGTTCTGAATGACGTTGGAATTTGCATAAGTCATGTTGACTTCACGGAGTCGGTGATCTTGGATCCATCCGAGATCCATATGTTCCTGTAGAGCTGATTATACCACAGAACATCCTTGATTGTTTTTAGAGCAGATATCACACTAGTGATAGTTATGAGACGGTACATACCCGTATCCGCTATGTTTGCAATGCATCTTGACCAGGCTGATTCCCAATAAGAGTACATCGTGAATTTGATAGTTGTGCTTGGACTCTTCTTCTATCAAATTTACCGCAACCTTCTCGTGTTGAGGCAGCGAGTTCGTCTGAACGTTTGGATTTGTATCCTTGAAGGATAAGGCTCCGCTACTGACAAGTTTCTGCACATCGGATTTGAAGCTGAGACAGTTTTCAATGTTATGCCCTGGTCCTCCTTGATGGTAAGGGCAAGTCTGATCTGCTTTGAACAAAAAAGGTGGATTTTTTGATACTGTAAGAGGAGACCTGGTTTGAACGTGTCCCTTGACCAGTAGTAACGGAAACAGTTATGCGTACAACATTGGTATCGAATCAAACCCTATCGGTCGCGTTGTACGATTGTTGTTGTATTGAGGATGAGCCTGCTGAAGAGGCTGTTGTGTCCTTTGCTGATATTGTTGTTGATTCGGTTGGCTCTGAGCAACCTGAGGTTGATATGTTGGGACAGGCGCAGGGTTGATAGCAGGAGTTACAACTGCTACTGGTTGGTACCATCGCATTTGCTTTCCGAGAGAGATATTACCAATATCTTGCTCTTTGTCCTTAGGGAGAGCACTACCATATCTTTTAGTACTGCTTGATGGTCCAACATCTTTTACTAAACGTCCTTCTCGGACTACTCCCTCAAGACGAACTCCCATGCCTACCATCTCAGTGAAGTCGTAGGGCGCACTGGCGACCATTCTGTCGTAGTAGATGAGCTCAAGGTTTTTAAGAAGATCTTTGTCATCTCTTTTTCCTCAAGAGGTGGACAAATCTGAGCGGCAATTTCATGCCATCTATGAGCATATTCCTTAAAGGTTTCCTTATCCTTCTGCGACATAGCTTTAAGTTGATCTTTGTCCGGTGCCATGTCCAGGTTATACTTATACTGCTGAACAAAGGCAGCGCCAAGATCTCTGAAAGTGACGATCTTGGTGCGGTTTAAACCCATGTACCATTTGAGTGCGGCACCGGTTAAACTATCCTGGAAATAGTGGATCAGTAGCTGTTGGTTCTCTGTCTGAGTTGACATTCTCCGAGCGTACATCACTAAATGGCTTTGAGGGCAAGAGTTACCCTTGTACTTTTCAAATTCGGGCACCTTGTATTTGTGCGGAACTTTCACATTGGGGACCAAACAAAGGTCTGCGTCGTCCTTTCCGAATAGATCCTGGACGCGAATGGCTTGCAGTTCCTTCTTCATTTCCAGGAAATGCTCCTGGAACTCATTCATTCTGTCGTACATAATTTCGTTTCCAGCTGACGGTATCTGTGGAATCTGTCATTCCGGGACAGTGTGTACCACGGGTGGTGGTATAGTCATTGTGGCAGTGACTCTTGGTGCTTCCCTCTCCCGAAGTTTATAACCTTCAAGAGTTGCTGTTATGTCCCTTACATCTTTGCTTTCCCAAAGTTTGTAACCTTCAGGCCCAGCGGTTCCTGCTGCGGTTTCCGGATCTTCCATGATCGGCGGAATATATCCTTCCGGGATATAGTTGGGTGGCATGCCCCAGGGACGATCTTTAGGCATGTTATACCGAGGATCATACTTTTCCACTATGGGCGTAGATGTGATCTCTGAGATCACAGTCATTTGTTGTTGCATCTGAGCTGCTGCCAGAGCTTGCATGTCATTGTGAAGCTTTTTCATATCTTCTTTCAGAGCGTCGAGTTCTTCTCTCAACTCTATGTTCTCTTCCTCGAGATCATCCATTTTCTTTTGTCGATTGGCTCGAGTATTGTACGAATGAGATAGTTTGACTCTAGAATCGAGACACAAACGTGAGATTCGTAGGTAAGAAGAATGTGTTATGTGAGAATGATGAATGATATGCAATGATTATATTAATTATTTGATTTTTAGCTTTAATCAAAAAGAAACTTTAACAAACGGATTGCAAATATCATACAGTGGGGAAACCCCATTTTATTGAATTCAAAGATTGCGGAAATGGAAATACAGTAATTACAAAGTGCTGTAAAAGGAAATGTCTAAACTTATGGATCCCGAGTCCTCTCTGAGGGGAGCTCAGGTGCTGGTTCTGGTACTTCCCTTTTCTTTGACTGGGGCTCTTTAGCTGTTGTCGGGTTGTCATTCCTTTTCCAAGTGAACGGAGCGAGCAAATTCCTTTGGTCTTCTTGATTTTCTACAGCATGTTGCTCTAAAATCTCAATCAGAGCGTCTTTTTCTTTTAACAGTTGCTGTATTTTGGTACACTCCACATTGAGAATGCGGTATTTGTTCTTCCAAGATTTCTTCTCCTGTTGAACTTTGTTGAGAGTAACCTGAAGTTTTTCCGTATCTGACATAAAATAAAGGACAGATTCCTTTAATGGAAGAACTCCTTGACGAGGGTAAGGAATCCTTAGCTTGAGAGCCCTAGTTTGTACCCAGTGAAGATAAGGTTCCACGGAGACACAATCCGGTTTTCCTAGAGACTCTCTTCCTTTCCTATGAACTTGTTTCCAGGCATGCACTATTTATGTCTTTAGTGGCCTGTCATTTTCTCTTTCCTTGAAGAAAAGACCTTCCAGATGAACATTACGCGGGACATGCCTCATCGGGTATCCGAATTGACGACGAACTAAAACTGGATGATAATTGATTCCTCCTTTAATTCCTATGAGGGGTACATTAGGGAAATTTCCACAACGGTCAATGATTCTTATCCCGTCATAGATTCGATTGTACCAATCGATGTCAGAGTTGGTAAGAGGCATGATTCTCTACGACCAACGTAAAGTACTCTTATGATCCCAAAATGCAGCAGACTTGGGTAAGTGGGAAATGAACCATTTGTATAGCAAGGGTACACAGTATGTGATCATTCCTCCGTTGTACAAATTCCTTAAGTGTACAGAATGATAAACATCTGCGAGCAAGGTTGGTATAGGGTTTCCAATTAGAAAAATCTTAATGGCATTGATATCAACGAAGTCATCAATGTTGGGAAACAGAAATAACCCGTAGGTGAGAAGAACAAAGACACTCTTCAAAGCAGTCACGTTCCCTATACTAGCAAAGTACAGAGCCTTATTTATCAAAAACTTGGCTGGTAAACCTTGGATTCCACCCTTAATGGTCATGTGAGTCTTGACTTCTAACTCATCCAAATAGATTGCTCTTGCAATGGTTTGATCCTTTGGAATTTCTTCCAGTCCAGAAAAGGGAGCTTGATCAATGATGGGTAAATCAGTCAGGTGAGAGTACTCCTCCAGTGTTGGTGCTGGTTGGTAATCTGAGAATGTGAAACAGTGATAGACCGGATCGTAAAACTGAATCAGCGTAGACAGGATTCCTTCGATTACATGGACCCTTAACAGAGACAGCAGTCCTCCGTACTTAGCTCTGAAAGCATCGGGGTTGGTGATCATCCTTTCCAACCCTTTCAAATCCTCTAGTTTTGAAACCTTGAAGGTGTACTTGTGAGTCTTCCTTCTACCAAAATCCATAACGCAATCTTTCTCTCTGACATTTGCAATCATTGTCTTAGTTTAATTTGAAAAAGAGAGACTAGAAGAGAAAATTTTTCTTTGTTTAAAGTTTTTTTTAATGAAATGAATGCATGGATGCAGCACACAAAAACATAGAAAAAATATGGGGTCAAAGGTTTGGTGTCATGAAGTCATGGCTCGACCCATCCCCAAAGGTTGTATTGGTGATTTTTTGTACCTGTCCTCAAAATCATTGACCCCCCCCCCTTGGGATAACGACAACAGGCTGGTTCACCCGTGCGAGCTGCAGTATCTTAGAGTAATCTCAAATGAGGGTAGTATCGCGTGACAACTATTTCCGATAGCTTCCGCACTACAAAATAGTAACATGGTCTTTGCCTACTAAATCCTCAGTTTCATAGAATACCACAATCGAATAATTTGCTTTCAACAACCGAAGTCGTATAGGCATTGAATCCGCAAAGGGTCTCTCGACTGATTCGATGGTCTACCGAGACCTCTTATTCGGGAGTCACTCCCTGTAAGATTACCTGTCTAATGCCATCACTTATCTTAGGTGTCACCCAAAATTTCCAGATGCGACATCACCCGCAGTCCCATTAGCAAAAAAATAAACACATATATCAATTAGGAAAAGTGATATATATATTTATTCCTAAAACTAATATCCTAGACCTCTTAAGAGCTATAATCCTAGTCCTATACAGACAATGACTCCCCAGCAGAGTCGCCATTTTACTGTAGCCAGCGATTTTTGTTGGTGACGCGACCACCTTATCGCTGGGTTTTCCTCACCGCAATGAGGGGGAGTGGGTGCTACTTTCTGATTTCTTATTTATCCCATGAAGCTGGAAGGGAAAGGGAAGCTATCTAAAACTAACCTTGCACGCGAATGTTTAACTGAACAAACGCTTAAAAGATATTGGGGGGTCCGGGGTCAGGTTATACAATGGGGAGTTGTCAATTACCCATCCTATATGTGGTTATCCATAGGATATTAGCTTTAGGTTTCGCTTTGTACTTGATAGTGTTTATCCATTAATGGGTTGGGAAAGTTTCGATTTGTACTGGACCTAAGTTTTGATTGATGTGTGAAGGTACGGGACCTAGAGTTTTTGTTTAGTATGCTCGCTAAGATTTCGCAATCTTATGCCTACGTATTCCCGCTTAAATGAAACAGGGAAATCAGAGAAATCGTAGTTCCCCCTATTCTATGGGAGGAAAAAAGGTTTTGGTGTCTTGTTCAAAGCCCAAGATTGAAGCTAAAGGGTTTATTTGTGTTTTGTTCAAAGCCCAAGATTGAAGCTAAAAGGTTTGACTGAGAGGGGATTTGTCATCTCTAAAGAGGAATTGAACTTCCTCTAAGGGGATTGTTGATTTTTGTGTACCTTGATCGAAGCCCAAGGTTGAAGCTACGAGGTTGATTGACTCCACTAGGGAAGTCCTTATACAAAGCCTAAGAGGAGGCTGAAAAAGGCTGACTCAACAAGAGAGTGTTTATCTGTCTTGTATAAAGCCCAAGATTAAGGCTAAAAAGATACTGACTCTTTGGGGATATCATTATACAAAGCCTAAGAGGAGGCTATAAGTTTGACTTTTCCAGGGAAAATGTTCTATTTGTCTTGTACAAAGCCCAAGATTGAGGCTAAAAGGGATTTTTGACTCCGCCTGAGAGGTTTGTATGTGTCTTGTACAAAGCCCAAGATTGAGGCTGAAATGGGAAACTTAACTGACTCGGTGAGGATATTTTTTATGTGTCTTATACAAAGCCCGAGACGGAGGCTAAAAGGATTTAACTCTGCTGGAGAGTATTATCAGTCTTGTACAAAGCCCAAGACAGGGGCTGAAATGAGTTTGACTCTGCTTGGGAAATCACTTCTCAAAGCCTAAAAGAAGGCTGGGAGGAAGTGATTTCGCTGGGGAAGATGTGTGTCCCAGGATAAAAAAAAAGTTTTTAAGATTTATGTCTTGTACAAAGCCCAAGATTGAGGCTAAAAGGGTTGACTCAACAAGAGAGTGCTAAAAGGTGATTGACTCAACAAGAGAGTCGGAAAAGTTGATCGACTCAACAAGAGAGTCTGGAAAGTGATTGACTTAACAAGAGAGTCTAAAAAGTGATTGACTCAACAAGAGAGTCTGAAAAGTTGGTGGACTCAACAACAGAGTCTGAAAAGGTTATCTCCGCTGGGGAGAATCATTTGTACAAAGCCCAAGATGAGGCTAACTTCGCTAAGGAAGGATCATTATACAAAGCCTAAGAGGAGGCTAGCTTTATGCTGAGGATTATTGAGATCCCTAGGCAGGTCCAAGTGGGGAAATCAACTCTTGCTAAGGTTTTGTAGAAGAGTTCAGGTATCAGATACCCTGAGGTTCTAATTTGGGATTTTTAGGAGAGTGACTGGGTTTCAGCTCTGTTGGAGATTGATCCAGGGTGACCGGGGTTTCTCCTATGTTTGTAGGGAACTTGAGAATGTCTTTGAGACTCAAGGGGATTAGATTGTCCAAGTCTACTGGTGTGGAAGAGTTTTATCTTTTGTATGATGCCCAAGAGAAGGCGGGTGTTTTAAGGGATGAGAATCAACCCTAACTTGGTCTGTGATGTGACACTGGAAAGACAGCTCTAGCAAAGGATGACTAAGTTCTTTCTTATACCTTTAAGAGGTCTTCAGGGTCCTTGTATTAAGCTCAAGAGAAGACATGAGAACTTCCAGGAAGCCGGAGGGTGCTTGTACAAAGCCCAAGAGGAGGCAGGGATGCTTTTAGGAAGCCTGTGGGTCCCAAACCAAGAAAAGTTTAAGAAATGCTATTCACCGGGAATAGATCATTTAGTGAAAGTTCTGAGGTTTGAAGAAACACAAGAGATGCTATTCACCGAGAATAGATCAACTCCGGGGAGTAGAATTTCTTTGAAAATTTCTAGGGGTGACAGTCTGAGAAAAGGTTCACAAAGAATACTGCCTTTCTCTTTGTTCTATATTGTTTAAGCCCAAGAGAAGGCAAGACTGTATCTGGAAATCCTATGGGGATCTAGTTTTATCTGTATTTAAGAGTGAGCAACATGGCTTTACCTAGTTCTAGACCTAGTTACGGGGGAAAACTCTAAATAGCTATACTAGTATATATACAGTTGATATATGACAAGTATCTAAAAGGGTATGAAAGAAGACTTACAGAGGAGCAGCTTCCCACAATACAGTTATATATATGAAAGCGAGTAAATGAAAGCTGTTAAAACTTACAGGTGAGCAAGCTTCCATGCTGTATTGTTAGTTGTTCAAAGAAATTAAAGAAAGTTTTGATAACAACAGGTATATTTGAATCTAAATCAAAAGGGAAGTTGTTTTTGAAAAGATTGTTGGGGCTTATACTCAAAGAGAGGCCCAAGGTTTAACAGTGATCGCACCGTTGTTTTGAAAATGTACAGAGGGACTTATACAATGTGTGAGGCCCAAAAAGGTTTTTGTACAAAGGGATGGGTCTTACAACTCAAGGAGAAGCCCAAAAAGGTTTTGAAAAAGAAAAGCGAGACTTACAACACGAGGGTAGGCCCAAAAATTGCTTTTGCTCTGAAGTGGCGATCGTGCCGAGATTCTTTTAACGCCGAGGGACTTATACAATATCTGAGGCCCAAAGATTTTGGTTAAAAGGGGATTGGGTCTTACACTCTATTAGAGGCCCAAAAAGGTTTTGAAAAAGATTGATGAGGGTGAAATCAATCAAAACCCTAATTTTGTTAAAAATGGAATTAATTTTGATTAAAAATTAATAAAAATCATTGAAAACATGTGAGAAATGAGTTGTAATTTTGGATCAATGTCTCAAAAATTATTTTGTGTATCCATAAAATGACTAAAAATCATTTAAGTTTGGAAAATCAAGAAGGAAAAAATATTTTAAATGCTAAAAAACAAATAAAAATTAATTCTTTGCAAAAATATCAAGTATATGAAATAAATAATATTTTTGGGAAATTTTTGTAAAATAAAATATTTTAACATTTTTGTGAATTATTAAAAAAAGAATCAACTCAAAATCATTAAAATTCAGAGAGAAATTAATTTTTGAATCAATTAATTTTTTCCCAGATTTGTGTTTTCTCATCAATCTCACTGAATACTTGATGGAATCATACAATCCACATATCAATCTGCTTGTTTTCAACTCACGATCATGTCTATGGTCTTTAATTTCATTTATTTTAAGCATGGAATAAGAAATCAAAACAAAACCTCAAGAACCCTAATTTCTAACATGAAGGCTGAGAAATTTGATACACGATTCATACAAAGTAATCAATAGAGGGGAAACATTCTATGCATGATTATGGACATTTGGCAAAAGTTTTGTGCGAGGAAATATGCATAAATTATGATATGACCAAGTTTAGGCTTACTTGAAGGTCGTGGCAGCAAGAGCAATTTGATTTTTGAGTTAGAGGTGTTACAGATGAGTTGTGATGATCTGAACAGCTCCCCTACACCATATGGAGTGTGTTTGAAAGCTTGGATTGATTTAAAATGGACTGGAACAGATTATGGCACCTCAACTGCAACTTTATTGAAACGTTGAGCAAATGGATGATGATTTCATGAATTTGGTGTTCCATTTGTTGGTTTAGTGTTTGATCAGCTCACATATGATGTTTATGAGGTGTGTGTGTGTGTGATTGGTTTGGTTGGAAGCACATTCTAATTCAAAACCCGATAGTAGCTTGCATTAGAAGGCATTTTTGGAAATGAGAGTGTGATTTTGAGAAAGGCAAGTGTTATAAGCCTTTGGTGTACTCAAACTGATCAGAAATGAGGTCTATTTATAGTGTGTCAAGTTTGTTTTGGCATCAATAGGGAATGGCAACTGCAGCAGGCCTTTGGCCAATGTGGATCAAATGGAATCTCAAGTCTTCTCTAGCCATTGACTTGAGATTAGAGCACAGTCCTATGGTTCTTTGATTCAGAGCTTATCCTTGACTCATTCAGTTGGAATAAGCTCAGTTCATGCCAACTTGGTGCATCCAGTGAATGCTTGGAAACAAAATTTGATTCTTGACCTCTTTTAGGCTTTTTAGGTTTGGCATGCTACTTGTAGATTTTGGGACTTTGGAGGCTGATAGATCAGTGCTTGTCCCTTATTTGTTTCCCCTTGAGGTGTGCAGATGGATAACCATGCTTGTTGTTGCACAATTTGATCAAATCGAGCCCTTATGCACAAATCTGCCTTGCCAAGATAGTTTGCAGCAAGGCATGTTGCAGCTGTCATAACTCCTAGCTTAGATGGAGTCTGAGGGAGTTCTTGGTCACTTTGGAAAGCTGACATATCCTATTTCAACCTGATGTCCAACTTTGGTTTTGAACCAACTTGAATTACAATGAAAAATTCCTCTACATTTGGGGAAAAAGTAAGGCAGATTCTGACTTAGTAAAAATTTCACTAAGTGTTGGAAAAAAGTCACTTTCATGTTTTTTGCCATTTTGATCACTCCATAACTAAAAATCTATGGAGAATTGAAATGAGATGTAGTTGACACTTTTAAAGTATTCCATGAGATCTACAAATCCTGCTTTGGACCATCCAAAATGGTTGCTTGGATCTCAAGTTATGGTCCTTGGAAGTTGGTACCCAGCCACTTTGTTCCATAACTTGGAAATATTCTAAGTTTTTTATGGTTACCCCTTTTACAAGTTAACTCACTTTCTTTGATTTTTCTTGGTGAATTATGATTCCAATCACATATTAACATTGTTTTAGGGTCAAAGAATCATAATTATGAAAAATCCCAAAAAGTCAAACTTGATTTTGTGGACAGTTGACTTTTTATCGGATGAAATCCAAATTGTGCGATCCTTTGTGAAATCAAGTCCTTGACCTAAATAAAACCTAATGGATATATTCCATAGGTGTTGTAGGGTGTATTGAATCATGTCCCAAGGCTTGGGAGCATGTCTGGGTCAAAAGTCAAAGGTACAGTTGACTTTTCCCTCGAAACACTAATTGTGGTCCTGGTGAAATTGAAACTTGTGAACCAAGCTTCTTGGGTCAATCCATAGTTGTAAATGGATCAATGTGGTGTATTGGAGACCCTAAAATCATGTCTTGAGGTCTTGGCTCATGATTTGTCCCAAAAGTCAACTTAGGGGTAAATTAGGTCAAGAAACCCTAATTCCTTATTTTTTGTGTATGCATCCCCTGAGGTTAAATTGACTTGATGATTGGGTCCATGAGGTCCCTTGGAGTATCTTAAGTTGTGCTTTGAGGCAATGGCTCATGCCCAGAGGAAAAATTCCATCTGGAGGCCTTGGTCGACCAAAACCCTAATTTGGTGACACTAGCGATCTTGAGGCTTGATCCGCTTGGAATGCTGCAACCTTGTGCTTGATTTCTGATGTGGGAGTCCTCTTGATCCTTTATGGGTGTTGAGAGGTTATACAAGTTGAAGATCATGTCATTTCTTGATTGATCCTTTGTCAAAGTGCTCTGAGAGGGCTTAAAACCCTAATTCTTGATTGTGGTGAATGCTTAAACATCTCTGGGGAGATTGATGAGGCATGATGGTTCATCCATATTGTGATGATGATTTGCACAATGATGGGAAATCTTAGTGGTCAACATTTCGGGTATGACACAAACATGTCACAAATAACATGTCAAACATTTCCATACTCAGTGTACATTAACATCATGCATGTTTAAAGAGTTCAAGTTTACAATGGTCTTACCTCTTGAAGTTAAACTTGTAAAATCTACAAGAGTTGTTACAGAAATTGTTGGATGATTGGAATCCATTCAATGCACCTCTAATGACCTTCTTGAATGCTTGGAAACAAAAGGGAACAGCTGAAACATGATATCACCTTCTTCTTGCAAAATGACCAAAGTGATCAAGAGTGATCTTCAAGAAAAAGATGTTACATTTCACTAACCAAGTTTTGAACAACTCAAGGATGATTTTTGTAAGGTGTTTGTAGGTTTGGAAGGCTTGGAAATGAATTGGACAATGTTTTGGATGGAAAAATGCAGAAAGTCAAACTTTCAAGGGGTTGAGGGTTGACTTTTTGATTTGTGAGGTTTTTGATGAGTGTGATGGTTTAGAAACTCTTTAGAAGTGTTTTGTGGTTTGTGTGAATGGTTGGAATGGAGGTTTTATGACTGTAATAGGTTTTGGAGGAGTTTTTGCAAATGAGGATTCTTGGTTTTCAAGTGGTGCCTTGAAATACCAATTCTGATATGGGGAGGTTTTGATGCTCCTTGAGGTGTGTTTTTGTTGTTTTTTTGGAACAAGAATCAAACCTCTATTTATAGGGCAAGAGCTAGAGCAATGAGGTTATGAAGAATTGTAATTTGAAGTTTCATGGTTTGGTTGGATTTCAACTTGGCAAGTACATGGCTCTCATAGTTCCAATGCAAAGTACAAGTACATCTTGATTGTTGGAATCTCTTTTTGAGCTTGCTTCTGCAGGTGGAACAAGTTTGAGTCTCAAGGCAAGAGTGTTTGGGAAACGTAGAGCTTTATGAGAATGGATATGGAGCTTTTTGCCAAAATGCTCCACATATGGAAGTGAAACTTGGATAATGCCTCAATTCCTTGGATAATGGCTCAAGAACTCATGTAATCCTCTGATCAAGGAAGGATTTGTAAGTTATAGGAACTGCAAAGAAAGATTGAGTAGGTTTGGAATGGTTTTGCAACAAGTTCATCATGTGCATAGCCTTGAAATTCAAGTTACAAAACCCAAACTTCATGGCTTTGAATCTCTTAGCTCACAAATGGGATTGGGGAGTTCTTGTACTTTTTGGAAAGCTCCAAATGTGCTCTAAAACTTCCATGTTGAACAAAAATCTTGAATCTCAAAGGATCATAGTGAAAACTGGCTCCAAAGGTTGTTGTTTCTAAGGGTCAAAAGATGTCTTGAAAAATTTCTAAGTGTCCAAAGATTTTTCAAAACTTTAAAGCCTCATAACTTAAAATCTAAGCATTTTTTGAGGTTTCCACCTCTCATACAATGTTGTAGTATGTTATGAGGGCTTTAATTTGAGCTTTGGAGCACACAAAATGGCTATGTAGATTGGGAGTTATGATCTTTCAAAGTTGGCCTCACAACTAGGGTTTTTCCTATACTTAGAAAAAAAATTCAAGTTTCTTAACTTTGCCCCTTTTGCAAGAAACCTTTCAAATCTTGATTTTTCATGCTCAAACTCATTGATCAATCATGTCTTGATGAAATTTGGCTTGAATACTTCAATTTGGACCAAAAACCCTAAAAGTCAAAGGGTTGACGTTGTCAGATAAAGCTTGTGTATCAGATGAATTCAACTGTGTGATCTTCAATAATCTTGCATTCTTGAATCTTTCAAACATCATGGATGGATTCCAAGGATGTATTTAGGTGTCTTGGATCATGTCCCAAGGCTTGGGGACATGCTTTGATCAAAAGTCAAAGGCACTGTTGACTTACCCTGATAAAACCCTAATTGGTGACCAGATGAAAATGAGCTTCATAGAACTTGTAACAAGACCAATTTGCACTTGATTCTTGATGAAGGGAAGCCTCTTGAATGTATGTAATATTTATGGGTTGATGATCACTTCCAAAATATTGACTGATCATGTGAAGATCCTCTTGATTCTCTTGAGCAAAACCCTAATTTAAAATGGAATCAAACAAAAACAAATTTGAACATGGTTAGGGTTAGCAATGCAATGCTTGAATGCTTCCTAGAATGATGATGACATCTAGGGTCAAAATTTGGGGCATGACACCTTTTTACCGCCAATTGTGAGGAAGCTTTCCATTGTTCATATATGTTGGAGACCACAATTCTTGTTTTAACTGGATTTCATTATGTTTAATCTTTTGTTTGTGTTGATTGTATGAAAGCATAAAAATGATCAAGGAATTTTGTTTGATTATTGAGCACAACTATCTAATCAAATAGTCAACTCACCTTGTGATTTTGTGAACTTTTGTTAGCCCCTTTTGAGCCTTTTTGTCAATGTCCATGTTGTTTTTGAACTTGATGCTTGTCTACGAGTATTAATTCACCTTTTTGAATGGATGTTGATTATTTGTTTTCTTGAACCCTCAACCATGTGTTGTGGTTTAAATTTTTACCTTGCCTTAGAAAGTAGAGAGTATTCACACATTGATATTGGTTGAATTCAAGTTGGGGAGAGCAAGGTTTGCTCACTTATGTTGTTGGTTGCTATGCGGTTGTGAAAAAGAAAAGTAAAAGAAAGAAAAAAGAGAAAAAGAAAGAAAAAAATGAAGGAGAAAAAAGAGAAAAGTTTTGAAAAAGAAAAACAAAAAGAGTATCAAATAATTGTGCTAATAAGTAAGGTGTGTTTGGTGTAACACTTAGGATGAAATAAGAAGTTTGATTGAAATTTTGTGTTTGAACTTTTGTGAGTTGATCACTCCCTTAGGTTTAGGCAAGTTTTTGTTTCGATTAGCTTTAGGAATTACCCCTTATTTGTTAACCAAGCCACATTACAACCTTGAAAAGCCATTGTGATTATTGCCTTTGTATGTTCAATGTGAATTTTTGGATGAATGCATAATTTAGTCTTTTGTTTGCAAGATTGTTGGATGAGTGTCAAATCCTCACCTTTGTGTGTTTTTCATTCCTCGATGAATTTTTGCTAGGTGTGATTCATGATTTAGCTCGTGTTGTTTTAGATTGTTTAGCATGATTTTTGTACTTAGGATTTATTTCGTTTTCATTGTAGGATGGTGGTAGGTGTTTACTTTGCTTGTACATTTTTTATTTGAACCATACATTTGTTTTTTGTTTTAAAAAACCCGTTGATTCGTGATTCTTGGATTATCGTCTTTTGTTTCTTTAAGTTGTTTGACTTTGTTTGAGGACAAACAATATTTTAAGTTGGGGAGAGTTTGATAAGTGCCAAAATGTCGTGTTTTGAGTAGTAGTTTTGCGGCACTTATCGATTTATTTGTATTGAATTCTTTGAATAAAACCCCACTTTGTTTGTAAAAGTGTATATTTAGTGTATACTAGTATTTTCATGTAAATATCATTGATTTAATTGTTTTTATATCATTTTTGTAGGTATTCAAGCATTTATATTTAATCATTGTTAGATAGAGCATTGGATAAGCTTTCTGACGCTTCCGACCGGGCCTCAAACGCAGTTATGGTTCGAAAGTTATGAAGAAAACAAGATGCTGAATTTTTCTGTTACCGTCAGCTCTTGCCCCCAGCTCGCCGGGCGAGCCAGACGCGAGCCAGAAGTTCCGAAGCAGTATAAAATGTCGCCTTTGCTCGCCGGGCGAACCGTTACTTCTTCGGGCGAATTAGTCTGGGCAAAAACACATTTAAAGGGGTAAAACACATTTTTTTAGGTTATGTTTTGAGGTATTTGTTCAATTAATCTAGTGCACGAAGAAGCATCACTTATATCATCACCGCTAGATAAATCCATAAAATTCAGGTTTGGAACTCCTAGGTTGGCCATGACTAACGAAAAAAATTGGGAACAACAATAATGGAATAATGGGAAAAATATTACCTCCGAAAAAGGTGGAGATAAAGGTGAATGAGATACAAAGAAAGTCACCCAAAAATATAGAAGCCATGATTAAATGTGAAATCAATGAAAAAGAAACAGGTAAACTGACCAAACTATCGTCCGAACTCAAGGAATAACAACAGGAACTGGTAAGAAGAAAAAGAGTGCTTGGTTTTTTTTATAAAGACAAATATATAAAATTAAAAAGGAATTACAAAGTACTGAGGGGACATCAACCAAACCCAGTTAAACCACATAATCATCCCAAATAGGGTATACAAATAACTCATATACAACAAAAGTGGTCTAAAAAACCAAAGCAAATACACACACACACGACAAATACTATCCATCGAACCGACGTATGGGCTCGAAACCAAATAGTAAAAGAAAAAAAGCCATGTGTGAGTCTTCACTTGTCAAGTAGTTGAATGAACCATCTGCCAACACAAACAGATTCACAAACCAGTAACCCCCTGAGATAAAAACACAGTAAGCAAGACGACTCTTTCGAGTCAAATAATCTAACATCAAACAAATAGAATAATGCAGATATGAAAACAGTCTGACATCAATCCCAATGAAGTTTGAGAGGCAAAATCAATGGTGGAGAACATCTCGAGATCGCAACAGTACTCAAGTGCATTTGAGTTCCCTAAACGGCAGTGAGACTCCCTACTCTAGAGGTTCGAAGTCACGTCTAGAGGTAGCTGTAGCGAGCGATTTTGGACGCGGTTCTTAAGCGCTGGTCGCTCTCTGCGGTTTGAGCTTAAAACTACAGGTCGATTCATTTTTTATCCTATTGTGAGCTAAATAAGGAAGGGAAATAGATGTCTCCAATTAACCCTGCTTTGCATACTGAGTTTAAACAGCGGTCTGTTAGGTTACGGATGCTATCAATGTGGGGGGCCTTTGTACTGGTTATTCGTATTTCGCCAATACAGGTTTCTTTCTTTCTTTTTCCTAGGCAAAGGGTTTCTGGCGGGGAATAAGGATTAGGATGTTAGGACTGGTGCTTTTGAAATACTGCTTTTGATTGATGGGGATATGGGATTTGGGTTTTTTGTTGATTGCGCTCGCTAAGATCTTTTCTTTCGATCTTATGCCTACGTATTCCCGTTCACCAAAACAGGGAAATCAGAGCGTTCGTAGTTACTCCTATTCTATGGGAGGAAATTGGTTTTTGGTGTCTTGTTCAAAGCCCAAGACGTGAAGCGAAAGGTGATTTGTATCTTGTTCAAAGCCCAAGATGTAAAGCTAAAAGGTCTATTTGTGTCTTGTTCAAAGCCCAAGACGTGAAGCTGAATGATCTTAACTTTAGAGAGAATTTGTCATCTCTAAAGAGGGGGAAGGAGAATTACTTTAACTGAGATACGCGGATCCGAGCAATGCCATAATTTCCGAAGAAAGGGTTTTAACCTGAAGGAGAAGACTTTAACTCAGTGTAGAGCAATGCCATCTTTCCTTAGGAATTTCTCATGCTAAAAGAGGGACAGTGGCATGGATATAGATGATCCAGAGGCTTGCCGCTTACAGCGATTAGATGAAAGGAAAGGAGTTGTTGATGTTTGTGTATTGTGAACGAGGCACAACTTTGATGCTAAAAGGTTAATTGGATCAACCAGTGGTTTTCTTATACAAAGCCTAAGAGAAGGCTAATTTCCGCTAGGAAAATCATTATACAACGCCTAAGAGGAGGCTATTTTGTGTCTCATACAAAGCCCGAGAGAGAGGCTAAAAGTTTTTGACCCAGTGGGGCATATCGTTATACAAAGCCTAAGAGGAGGCTAGCAAAGAGTTCGACTCTTGCTTAAGGGATTTATATCTCGTACGAGGCCCGAAATGGAGGCAAAAAAGGGGTGATTGACTCAACGAGGGAATCTTTTGTGTCTCATACAAAGCCTGAGAGAGAGGCTAAAAGGTTGTTTTGACTCCACTGGGGAGAATTTTGGTATCTCGTACGAAGCCCGAGATAGAGGCTATTGTAACTGTTTCAGTTGAGTGACAGATCCAATATACTGATTTAAAAGAGAAAATCAGTTCTTATATGAGCAACACTGTACTCAGTGATTTAATTTGAGGATCAGGGGTATCTCCTTTTCTTTGAGGAAACGGGAAATCCAAAGGGTATTGAGACTGTCCGAGTCTGTGGGTTTCCTTCCTATTTAACGAAGGGTGCTTGAGAATGTCTTTGAGACTCAAGGAAGTTAGACTGTCCAAGTCTAGAGTTTTATCTTTTGTACTATGCTTTGAGAAACAGTAGTAGACTCTATGAAAGGACTGTTCTATGAGGATGACTAGGTTCTGTTCCTATACCTCTAGGAGGTCGTCGGGACAATTTGTACGAAGCCCAGGAGGAGGCTGAAATCTTTTAAGAAGCCGACGGGTCCTTGTACGAAGCCCAAGAGGAGGCTATCATTCCCGGAGGAAGAGATCATTATACGAAGCCTAAGAGGAGGCTGTGAATACTTCTAAGAAGCCGTAGTGTCCTTGAATAATGCCCAAGAGGAGGCGGGGTTGCTTATAGGAAGCCTGTGGGTCCTTGTATGATGCCCAAGAGGAGGCCGATGCTTTTAAGAAGCCCGTGGGTCCCAAACCAAAGAAAAGTTCAGGAAAACTCTTTTAGAGTTAAAACCACTGGTAAACGTGCGAGGTTTACTATCCAGTGACTTTAACTTTTAGAGAGAGTCCGAACCGTTCGGCGGTTTGAAGAAATTCAAGAGAAGTTTCACCGAGAATAATTCATCTCTGGGGGATAGAATTTCTTGACGATTCCTAAGGAGGACAGCCGAAGAGAAGACTGTATCTGGTACTCCTATTGGGGATCTAGGCGTCTATTTCTACGAATAAATGAAACGGCGTCACTTAGTTCTAGACGTAGTAGCCGGGGAAACTCGAAATATCTATACTATTATTACACAGTAGATATGAGTTTATGAAAGGAGACTTACAATGAGCAGCCCCACAATACAGTTTTATAATATGAAAGCAGTAAATGAAAGCGATAACCACTTACTCGGTTGTAGTGCTTCCATGTTGTTTGGTTAGTTGTTCAACAAAGAAAGATTAAAAACAACAGTATATTCAAAATCAAAGGAGAAAGTGCTTTGAAAAAGAAAGATCTGGGGCTTACAGCTCAAGGAGAGGCCCAGGGTTTTATCAGTGAGCGCACTGTTTGACTTTGTACAGCGGGACTTATACAAGTGAATGGGGCCCAAAATGGTTTTCTGTACAAAGGGATGGGTCTTACACTCTCTCAAGAGGCCCAAAAAGGTTTAAAGAAAAAGTGTGGGGCTTATAACACGAGGGCAGGCCCAAATGATTTTTTTGTTTAAAATGGCGATCGCGCCGAGGTTTTCTTTTAACGCAGATGGACTTATACAATAAGTGAGGCCTAAAATGTTTTGGTTAAAAGGGGGATTGGGTCTTACACTCTAATAGAGGCCCAAAGTGTTTTGAATGGGTCTTATAGCTCAAGGAGAGGCCCAGATGATTTTTATTTTTAAACGGGCGACGATCGCGCCGTTTACTTGTACAGAGGGACTTATACAATGAGTGAGGCCCAAAAAGTTGATTGTACAAGGGGGGATGGGTCTTACACTCTCTCAAGAGGCCGAAAAAGGTTTAAAGAAAAATAAATGGGTCTTACTACTCGAGGGTAGGCCCAGATGATTTTTGAAAAGGCGACGATCGCGCCGTTTGTTTTTTGACGGTATCGGGACTTATACAATAAGTGAGGCCCAAAGATGATTTGGTCAAAAAAGGATTGGGTCTTACACTCTAATAGAGGCCCATGAGTGTTTTGAAAATGATTTATGAGGGTTGAATTAATCCAAAACCCTAATTTGTTTTCAAAAATGTATTTAATTGAATAAAAATTCAATTAAAATGATCAAAAATTGTTTAACACATGGAAAACAAATTGTGATCTTGGATTAATGCTTCAAAAATTAAGTATTGACCTACAAAATAATTAGAAAGCATTAAAAGTTGCAAAATCAATGTAGAAAAAATATTTAAAATGCCAAAAACAATCAAAATATTAATTCTTTACAAAAATATCAATTATATGAAATAAATAATATTTTTGGGATTTTTTTATAAAATAAAATATTTTAACATTTTTGTGAATTATTAAAAAAAGAATCAACTCAAAATCATTAAAACTCAGAGAGAAATTAATTTTTGAATCAATTAAACAAAATCACAAAATTTAAATATTCAAATTATTCAAAAATGGCGCCAAGAACAGCTGAAGAACATGCGCGTGTTCTTGGTTTCTCAGATTTGCGTTTTCTATCCAATCTCCATGAATACGTAACCATATCATGCAATCCACATATCATTATGCTCGTCTCAACCTCACGATCATGTCTATGCACTTTAATTTCATTTAAATTAAACATACAACAAGAAATCACGAAGAAACCTCAAGAACCCTAATTTCTGCATGAAGGCTAGGATTTTTGATACACGATTCAAACAATGCAATTAATTGAGGGAAAACATTCCATGCATGATTATGAACATATGGCCAAATTATTGTGCGAGGAAATATGCATAGATTGAGAGATGACCAAGTTTAGGCTTACCTCCAAGTCGTGACAGCAAGAACAGATGTGATTTTGAGTTGGAGGTGTTACAGATGAGTTGTGATGATCTGAACAGCTTCCCTACACCATATGGAGTGTGTTTGAACACTTGGATTGAATTGAAATGGACTGGATCAGTTTATGGCATCTCAGCTGCAACTTCACTTCAAACTTGTGTGGATGGCAAGTGATTTTGTGAAATTGATGTTTCAGATGTTATGTGAGTGTTTGATCAGCTCATATGTGATGTATGTGAGGTGTGTGAGTGATTGGTTTGTGCAGAATTGCTCTCAAACTCAAAACCCGATAGCTACCTTGCTAAGAAAGGCATTTTTGCCAAGAGAAAGAGATTTTGAGGAAAGCATCTGTTAGATGGATTTGGTGTACTCAAATTGACCACAATTGAGCTCTATTTATAGTAGAGCAAGTTTGTTTTGCAAGGAATAGTACATGGCAGCTGGTAAGTAGGTTTCCTCAATGTTGGCCAATGGAAATGAAAGTATCCTCTAGCTATTGACTAGAGGTTAGGGCACAGAGCTTTGGTCCCCTTGGTCTTGGATAAGTCTTGACTGATTTTAGATGAGAATGGCTCAGTCCATGCCACCTTGATGGTTCCATTGAATGCCTCATTCCAAATTTGAAGTCTTGTCCCTATTTTGGCCATTCTATGTTCAACATGCTATTCTTTGTTCCTTGGACCTTGGAGGCTTGGTTCAGTGATTGTCCCCTTTGGATTCAATCCTCTGAGGTGTCCAAGTGGATTGGAGCAATTGCAATTGGCTGATTTTGGTAAATCGAGCCAAAATGCAAATTCTGCCTTGCCTTGACAGATTTCAGTAAGGCAACTTGCCAATGTTGTATCTCATGATGTAGGTTGAATTTGGCAATGTTCTTGGCCATTTTGGAAAGCTCTAACATGATACAACAACTGTTTGAACAAGTTTGGTTTTTATATATTTTGATTCCAAGTGAAAAATCCCCCTACATTTGGCAAAAAGTGAAGCAGAATTCTGACTTAGTGAAAATTTCACTAAGTGTTGGAAAAAGTGACATTTTCACTTTTCAGCCACTTTGATCACTCCATAACTCAAAATCCTTAATGAATTGGAATGACTTGTAGTTGAAGTTTTTGTAGGTGATAATGAGGGCTACAAATCCATCTTTGGATGAGAAAAATTGGCCTTGTGGTTTAGGAGTTATGGTCCTCCAAAGTTGGTACCTTTGCCACTTTATTTTTAACTTAGAAAAATTTCTAAGTTTTATGGTTACCCCTTTTACAAGTTATCTCACTTTTCTTGATTTTTCTTGATGAATGATGATTAAAATCATAAATTAACATCATTTTAGGGTTAAAAATCCATCTTGGTGAAAAATCTCAAAAAGTCAAAGTTGACTTTTGTGCACAGTTGACTTTTTATCAGATGAATTCCAAACTGTGCAATTCTTCAGGAAATCATGTCCTTGACCTAAATCAAACTTGATGGACATGTTCCATGGGTGTCATAGGGTATATTCAATCATGTATTAGGGTTTGGGAGCATGTCCAGGTCAAAAGTCAAAGTTACAGTTGACTTTTCCCTTAAAACCCTAATTGTGGTGCAGATGAAAATGAAACTTGTTGCTCAAGCTTCTTGGATCAATCTATTGTTCCAAATGGATCAATATGGTGTATTAGAGACCCTCAAATCATCTCTTGAGGTCTTGGCTCATGGTTTATCCCAAAAGTCAACTTAGGGGTTAATTAGGTCAAGAAACCCTAATTCCTGATTTTTGATGAATGCATCCCCTGAGGCAAAATTGACTTGATGCATGGGTTCATGAGGTTCCATGAAGTATATTAGGTCATGTTTTGGATCATTGCCTTGTGCCCAGATGAAAATTTCCATCTGGAGGCCCTGGTCGACCAAAACCCTAATTTGGTGACACTGTCGATCTTGAGACTTGATCCACCTAGAAGGGAGCAGCTTTGTGCTTAATCCTTGAAGTGGGAGTCCTTTTTGATCCATTGTGGATGTTTGAGAGATTAGACAAGTTGAAGATCATGTCATTTCTTGATTGATCCTTTGTCTAAGCACTCAGAGAGGGTTTGAAACCCTAATTTTGATTATAGTGGATGCTCACCCATCTTTGGGGAGACTGATGAAGCATGATGGTTCATCCATATTGTGATGATGATTTTCACAATGATGGGAAATCTAAGTGGTCAAAATTTGGGGTATTACAGATGCCCCTATTTAATCTTCTTGGACCCGAAGGTGTGAATGACGAAGGTATTCGAGCATTCGGGGTGCAAGAGGATTAAATATCGGAATATCCGAAATTTTGATGGTGGTTATGAATGGTAGTTTACACATTCATCTTCTTTAACTAAGCAATGATGCTTAGAAAAGGTAAACTTCCCCTGGATCCTGGTCTTCAGCCAAGGAACTGGTCTCAGTTTTCTTTTGAAATAAACCTCCCCTCGTTCTTGGTTTCCTACCAAGGAACTGGTCTTAGTTTCTGATTTGAACTTCCCCTCGATCCTGGTTTCTTACCAAGGAACTGGTCTTAGTTTCTGATATAAACTTCCCCTCGATCCTGGTTTCCTACCAAGGAACTGGTCTTAGTTTCTTTTGTCAATAAACTATACTGATAAGGGACGCTATTCGTAGCGGCTTTCCCTCAAACTTCTCGCCAAATTTTCCTGGGGAGATGCCATTTGAGTGGAAAAAATTTTGAAGTCAGACTTGCTGGGGAACCCATTCGTCTGAGTTGTAGAGGTACACAAACTTCTCTGTTTTGGAGACGTCATTTGTCGATTCTATTGGGGAAAGCGAGTCTTTTGAGAGACTGTTTTCATTTGGGATCTTTCATCATATTTTTCTCGGGATCTTCCCGGAGAAACGCCATATGATGGGGTCCAATTTTGAGGTGCCGATGACCTTTTCATCAACGGTTTTTCGGAGCAAAACTGGCGTGCTGCCGAATCTCTGATCACGAGGCTTTCTCTGTGGATTTTCCTTAATCCGGGAAAGCAAGGATATCATCTTCAATGGCGAAGAGTGACATTTGTTGAAGTTTCTCTGATCTTTCAGAGGTTCAAGTTATCAAAGTGGCCAAGTGCCGACTCTGATCTAAAGATACACTAGTGGCGAGATTGTACAGACGCAACACTTCCTGACGAGGAAAGAACTGACAAACTCGATTGAGAAAACTGTTTATCACTAGGGGACAAGACCGACTCAAGTGATAGTGATGCAATACGAAATGCGAACGCAAATAAAATGCATGAAGTATGTATGTTTATGCTGACAAAACATACGCGACATACAGACTAATGGATGAACACAATTGGATACTCGGCCATCGCGGGGCGAAGAAGTACCGTTGATTCAAAATAGCAATTCCACCTTGCTTAGGAGAGATAGTCCACGCGGGGAGCTATGTTGATCGGGCTTAGGAGATGAGAACTCGGCCGAGGGTGTCAGACGAAACAAGGTCTCTGACACAGTTGATCCCTTCATTCAGGCGAACTGGTTTAGAAGGAGTACTTTGATTCTGCACTTTGAGGTTCGATTACTTCGGGAGAAGCGATCGATGTTCTTCTGATGTTCAACAGTCAAAAGAAATGCCATCTTTAATTTAAAAGCAGAAAAAGTTTAACAAGTAAATTCATTTTTGTTTTATTTCAAGAATCGCTGATTAATTTTAAACAACGTCGTTCTGTAAAGCTAAAACAAGTAAAGAATTACAAACAAAAGCACAAGGGCTCAAATTTTATTGATAAGATGGAGATCAGCCAAACGCGTGATTCCAAAGAGTATATACAAAGTTAGAAAATGGTAATTTACAGGGAAAAGGGCTACGTTGAAACATAACGACCACTATCCTTCTACCAACTTTGAATTCGGGGCATCCTAAGCTTCCGTCGAAGATGACCTTTGACTGGAGATTTCCTTCGATAGATGATGCTGTAACTGCTGCTGAGGGACTTGCCTCTGTTGAACATAGTTACTTACCATTATCCCTAATTTTTGCCTGGATTGTACTATGAGATTTCCAATCCATCGGGATGATTCTTTTTTTTTTCATGTCTCTAACTTTTGCCTGGACCGCCCTTTCGGGTTTTCAATCCACCGAGACGTTTTTTTTTTTTTTTTTTTTTTTAGTTTAGGCGAAGTATTTCTTGACTACATCAACATTCGTGGGGTAGGCAAATTCCTCTCCGTCCATGGTTGCAAGTCTCAAGGCGCCGCCTAAGAAAGCTTTCGTGACCACATAGGGGCCATCATAATTTGGGGTCCATTTGCCCCGAGAGTCAGTGAGAAATGATTGTATCTTCTTGAGCACGAGGTCTCCTTTTCTGAAGACACGAGGTCGGACCTTTTTGTCGAACGCCCTCTTCATTCTCTGTTGATACAACTGACCGTGGCATAGTGCCGTGATTCTCTTATCTTCGATCAGGTTCAGTTCGTCGTGTCGACTTTGACACCATTCAGCTTCGGTGAGCTTAGCTTCCATCAATACCAGGATTGATGGGATCTCTACTTCTATGGGAAGCACTGCCTCCATGCCATATACTAGAGAGAAAGGGGTTGCCCCTGTTGAAGTGCGGACAGATGTACGATAACCGTGAAGAGCAAAGGGTAGCATCTCGTGCCAATCTTTATAGGTTACAACCATCTTCTGAACGATCTTCTTGATGTTCTTGTTAGCCGCTTCTACCGCTTCGTTCATCTTGGGTCGGTAGGGAGATGAGTTACGGTGTTCGATCTTGAACTTAACACACAACTCTTTCATCATCTTATTGTTCAAGTTAGATCCATTATCAGTAATGATCTCGCTTGGGACACCATAACGGCAGATGATATTGTTTTTGATAAATCGGACCACCACTTGTCGGGTTACATTGGCGAATGACGCTGCTTTGACCCACTTGGTGAAATAGTCAATGGCTACCAGGATGAACCGATGTCCGTTTGAAGCCTTGGGCTCAATCATGCCAATCATGTCGATTCCCCATATGGAAAATGGCCACGGGGAAGAAAGAACTTTGAGATGTGATGGCGGTACATGAATTTTGTCGGAGTATATCTGACACTTGTGACACCTCCTCATGTACTTGTAGCAGTCGGATTCCATGGTCAACCAATAATACCCGGCCCTGAGAATTTTTCTCGCCATTGTGTGTCCGTTGGCATGAGTGCCAAAGGATCCTTCATGAATTTTTTTCATGAGCATGTCTGCTTCTGGTCTGTCGACGCATCGGAGCAAGACCATGTCAAAATTTCTCTTATAAAGAGTGTCACCGCTCAGGAAGAAGTTTCCAGCCAATCTTCTGAGGGTTTTCATGTCTTTTCTGAGTTCCCCAGATGGGTACTCTTGTTTCTGAAGGAAGCATTTGATATCGTGATACCAAGGTCTGTCGTCTATGACTTCTTCAATCGCGAAGATGTAAGCGGGCCGTTCAAGGCGCATGATGTCGATCTTAGGTATGTCATTCCATCGACCTACACTAATCATGGAAGAGAGAGTGGCTAATGCATCAGCCATGTGATTCTCATCACGAGGGATGTGATGAAAGTCGACTCTGTTGAAGAAGGGTAACAACCTTCTTGCATAGTCTTTGTAAGGAATCAATCCTGATTGGTATGTGTTCCAATCTCCTTTTATCTGGTTAATAACCAATGCTGAATCGCCGTATACGTCCAAGTTTTTGATCCTTAAATCAATCGCTTCTTCGAGACCCATAATACATGCTTCGTATTCGGCCTCGTTGTTCGTACATTTGAACGTAAGTCGAGCAGTGAAAGGAATGTGGGAACCCTGAGGGGTAACAATGATTGCCCCAATTCCGTTTCCATAATGATTGATTGCTCCGTCAAAGATAAGTCCCCACTGGGAACCTGGTTCTGGCCCTTCACTGGGTAGCGGTTCATCATAATCTTTCATCTTTAGATACATGACATCTTCGTCTGGGAAGTCAAACCCGATTGATTCTTGATCGTCAATCGGTTGATGAGCCAAATGATCGGCTAAAATACTTCCTTTAACTGCTTTCTGAGCATGGTACTCTATGTCATATTCTGATAGTAACATCTGCCAATGGGCAATCCTTCTCGTGAGAGCAGGTTTTTCGAAAACGTACTTGATCGGATCCATTTCGGAGACCAACCAAGTAGTATGACGAATCATGTACTGGCGAAGACGTTTGGCTGCCCAAGCCAAAGCGCAACAAGTTTTCTCAAGCATTGTGTACCGAGTCTCGCAGTCGGTGAATTTCTTGCTTAGATAGTAAATGGCAGACTCTTTCCTTTTAGTTTCGTCTTGTTGGCCAAGTACACATCCCATTGAGTCCTCTAGGACTGTGAGGTAAATGATCAGTGGTCTTCCTTCCACTGGAGGTGATAGGATCGGAGGATTCAACAGATATTCCTTGATACTGTCGAAGGCGGTTTGGCAATCTTCTGACCAAACGCAATCCTGGTTCTTTTTCAATAACTTGAAAATCGGCGCACAAGTCGCGGTCATAAGGAATATGAATCTGGAGATGTAGTTCAAACGTCCCAGGAATCCTCTGACTTGTTTTTCAGTTTTCGGAGAAGGCATTTCTTGAATGGCCTTGACCTTGTCAGGATCAACCTCAATCCCTTTCTGGCTGACGATGAACCCTAGTAGTTTCCCTGAACGGACACCGAAGGTGCACTTGTTAGGATTCAAACGGAGCTTGAATTTTCTTAGACGTTCGAACAATTTTGACAGATGTTCAACGTGCCCGTCCTCTGTTCTTGATTTTGCAATCAAATCATCGACATATACCTCGATTTCTTTGTGTATCATGTCATGAAACAGAGTAGTCATGGCCCTTTGATAGGTTGCCCCGGCATTCTTCAAACCGAACGGCATTACCTTGTAACAAAAGGTACCCCATGGGGTAATGAACGAAGTTTTCTCCATGTCTTTCGGCGCCATTTTGATCTGGTTATAGCCCGAGAATCCATCCATGAAGGAAAAAACTTTGAACTTTGCTGTACTGTCTACCAGCATGTCAATGTGTGGTAAAGGAAAGTCGTCCTTTGGACTTGCCTTGTTCAGATCTCTATAGTCGACACACATTCTGACTTTTCCGTCCTTTTTAGGAACAGGTACGATGTTGGCTAACCATTGAGGATATTCAGATGTAGCGAGGAAACCCGCGTCGATCTGTTTCTGTACCTCCTTCTTGATTTTGATGGCCATGTCCGGGTGAGTCCGTCTCAACCTTTGCTTTACTGGAGGACATTCCGATCTCAACGGTAAGTGATGTTCCACGATCTTGGTATCCAACCCTGGCATATCCTGATAGGACCAAGCGAATACATCGGGGAATTCTTTTAGAAGCTTTATCAAACTTTCTTTGACAGTTGGACTGAGCAGTGCTCCGATCCTGATTTCTTTTCTCTCTTTTTCTGAACCCAAGTTTACCGTTTCCAACGGTTCTTTGTGAGGTTCAATGGACCTTTCCTCTTGTCTGAGTAGTCGGGAGATCTCTTCTGGAATTTCGTTGTCATTTTCTTCTTCAGCCTCGAATACCGGGAACTCAAAGTTGGAAGAAGGCATCAGATCGTATGTTTCAACGGGGTATAAAACAAGCAATCTGCATGACGTGATGATTCGTGTTTAGAAGAGATAGAGAAAATGTAAGTGTGTGCAGTGTTTTTATTTTACTGCTTGTTTTTATTATTGAATGTATTTTAGGATTACCATTTTTTGAAAAAGCAAAAAGAGAAAACAGCAATTAATGCGGAAATTACAAAACGACGTTATTTTATTAATGCACAAGTCGGTTCTTGAAACTACAGCCCTATAAAACAAAACTCTGTCGCTTTCGGCAAAGCGAAGAGGGAAATTTACAGAAAGCGAGCCTTATCAAAACATCCGTTTCACCTGGGCAGGGTGAAAGGTTTAAAGATGGCAATTACTTTGACTGATGAACGACCTTCAGAACCTCGACAGCAACCCATTGGCGGCGAACTCCTCGGTGAATCACAAAGTCTGGCACCTTCCTTGATCTGTCTTCAGAAATAACACTGATTTCTGGTGGAGCAGGATCATTGGAATCCGTCTCCCAGGCAGAATTGTCGTAGGAGGATTCCTCTGTTGCATTTTGCATAGCATTCGTGCTCTCAACTGTATCTCCCCATCCAGTAGGCTGGATATCTTCGAGCCTGATACGAGAGCTTTCGGGAGCGGTGTACTTGACCATATAGTCGTATTTTCCACTTGGTTGTCCCAAGGTGTCCCACACTTCTTTCGAACTGGAGGAGTCATCCCTCTCGATGACGTTGACCTCGGGAAAAGCATAGTTGATGAATTCAAGTCCTGCAAACGTTGTGAATTCATCTTCATGTTGAGTAGTTTCTGAATGACCTGAGTGTTAATCCCATGACATGGCGGGGACACAGGTATTCTGTTCAATGACGCTCAGCTGAGTTTCATTACTTGGCTGACTTTCTTGCCCCAAGTTTCCTGGGTAAGGCTGCCACATTGGCAGGCCATCCATCAGGCCATAGTAATTGTGATCAAAGTTGTCTTTCATCGGAGTGTCTTCCTCTAATGAATTTGGCGGAGCACGGCATCCTTCCGGATCACAATCTCCGTAGATCATTTTGACATCTGATCTTGGTATAAATCTCGGACTTTCTGTAGGAAAGCAAAAAGGCATAGGCACCTCTTCCTGAGACATATAGCCGTCCTTGTTAAGGTAGGACTTCCATTCTTCATCCGTGTCAGAGGGGTCTTCCTCATTGATAGCATGAACTGTCTGAGACACTGGGTGAAGAAAACCTCCACTGTGGAAGAAGTTTTGAAGGGGATGAAGACTTTCATCGTTGGCGGCTGTCTGGGTACAGGTTGCAGAAAAACCAAGACCCTTCTTTGTTTTATTGTCAATAGGAATGACAAGCCGTCCCCATCCGGTTGTATCGGTACTCTCGACCGCTTTGATAGCATCTTTGTATAAAGAAATTGAAGTTCCTTCTTCGGATTGATCATTCTTGCTCACCGATAGTGCTTGGAACTGAGTTCCAATAACCTCCTCAGGTTCTATACCAGCAGATGATGACAAGTTGCTCACAAGCAAGGCTTGTTCCCCACAAACCGTGACAAGTTGATCGTTCTTGACGAACTTTAGCTTTTGGTGGAGGGTTGAAGTAACCGCTCCAGCCTGATGTATCCAAGGTCTTCCTAATAACAACTGTATGTTGCCCGGATGTCCGTGACCTGGAAAGTGATTTGGAAAGTGTGAGGACCAATAGTTATGGGAAGATCAACTTCGCCGATAACTGTTTTTCTGGATCCGTCGAATGCTTTGACGACGACCTCGCTGACTCTCATCGGAGGGCCCTTAAATGATAATTGCATCAAAGTGGACTTCGGCATAACATTCAGGGCTGACCCTGTGTCTACCAGTATGTTGGCTAAAGCATCGTCCTGGCAGTTAACTGTAATGTTGAGCGCCATGTTATGACGACGACCCTCTTCAGGTAATTCCTCATCACTAAATCCCAAATTATTGCAGGAAGTGATGTTAGAGACAATACTATCGAACTGTCTGATTGTTACATCCTGTTCCACAAAGGCTTGCTCCAAGACTTTCTGTAGAGCCTCCCTGTGGGCTACTGAACTGAGTAACAGTGATAATACTAAAATCTTTGAAGGAGTCTGTAACAGTTGATCAATAATGTTATATTCACTCCTTTGGATGAGCTTTAGCATCTCATCTTTGTCTTTTGAAAAGTCGGGATTACCAGATTGACCGACTGGTGGATCAGGAATTTCCGCCTGAAGTTCCTTTTCTTTGTTGGATTCTCCAACCCCTCGGTTGAAGATTCTACCACTCCGTGTTACACGACTGATGTCTGCAATATTCACGACAGAGGGTAATGGAATTTCCTTTCCATTCTCGATTATTGTTGCACCGTATTTGTAAGGGATCGCCTTAGCTGATTCATACGGTAGTGGCCCCGGTAGATAGATGACTATGGGAACCTTCTGATTTTTCTGACCATCATAAGTAACCTTGATCCGTTCCCGGTTGGGAACTCTAGATTCGTCAAGTAGAGGGATGATGGCAAAAACATCCCTGGTCCTGTGATGACCAGAGATCGTGACAACATCCTCAACTTGCTCAGCAAGGTAGTTCGGCGACCAAATGATGGGTCCCGAACCTGGATATGGACGAATTTCTCCATGATCGACCTGACCCTGAAGAGCTTCTCTCACAAGGTAACACCCTTGGTTACTTTCCGAACAGACGCTACAACTGTCATAGTTGTGTGATGGCACCTGGCCACGCCCACTTTGAATACAATGTAACCTCACTAGGTTACCTTCCATTGATCGGACATCCTGACTTTGACGATGAGTAGGATTCCTGTGATTGATACTAATCTGCTGAGTATCTTCATCCATGTAGATTGGCATCCACCAGTGATTTAACAAGTGCTGAAGTGCCTCCTGGACAAGGGTACAACCTCGATCGTTTTCGCAACCCGCTTTACAATTTTGATAGTCATGTGATATTAAGAATCCAAGTCGGACCTGCTCAGCATGTAACTCTACCAGGTTGGTATTCATCACGCGGATGTCGAAGATCTGAACCATGTTGATTTGATAGGAATTCCTATCATGGTAGTCTTGGATCCATCCAAGATCCATCTGGCGCTGGAGGGCCTCTTGTATGAAAGAGCATCCATGTTTGTTTACCGAGCAAATCAGACAGGAATCGTAATCGTGCCGCGGCAGATTATGATACTGGCTTTGCCTTGAGTGCATCGCCACCAAGTTGACATTCATCGCACGGATGTCGTGGTTTTGAATGATGTTGGAATTCGTGTAAACCATGTTAACTCCACGAACTCGGTGCTCTTGGATCCATCCAAGATCCATTTGTTCCTGTAGAGCTGCTTGCACTACCGAACATCCTTGGTTATCTTTAGAGCAGATATCACACTGGTGATAGTTATGAGGTGGCACATGGCCATATCCACTCTGTCTACAATGCATCCTGACCAGATCGGTCCCCAATAAGAGTACATCGTGAATTTGATAGACATTGTTAGTCTCTTTCTCAATCAGATTGACTGCAGCTTTCTCGTGTTGAGGCAGCGGGTTCGTGAGAACATTAGGATTCGTATCTTTGAAAGATAAGAGCCAGCTCCTAACAAGCTTTTGCACGTCGGATTTGAAATTGAGACAAGTCTCAATGTTATGCCCTGAACCTCCTTGATGATAAGGACATGTTTGATCCACCTTAAACCAGAAAGGCGGATTTTCCGGAACTGAAAGGGGAGACTTAGTCTGGATGTGCCCCTTGGCTAGCAGTAACAGAAACAGTTCTGCGTACGACATGGGTATAGGATCAAACCCTGGTGGCCGTGTTGTACGGTTGTTGTTATATGGAGGACGAGCCTGCTGAAGAGGCTGTTGTGTCCTTTGCTGGTCAGGTTGGCTCTGTGCAACCTGAGGTTGATACATAGGAACAGGCGCGGGGCCGATAGCAGGAGTAACAGCTGCTACTGGCTGATAACGCCGCCTTTGCTTTCCAAGAGAGATATTCCCAATGTCTTGCTCTTTTTTCTTAGGGAGAGCACTACCGTATTTTTTAGTACCGCTCGTTGATCCAGTGTCTTTTACCAAACGTCCTTCTCGGACGGCTTCCTCAAGACGTACACCCATGCCGACCATTTCGGTGAAATCACTGGGCGCACTGGCAACCATTCGGTCATAATAAAATGAGCTTAAGGTCTTTAAGAAGATTTTTGTCATCTCTTTTTCCTCAAGAGGTGGACAAATTTGAGCGGCAATTTCACGCCACCTTTGAGCATACTCCTTAAAGGTTTCCTTGTCCTTTTGCGACATTGATCTGAGTTGATCTCTGTCGGGTGCCATGTCCAAATTGTATTTGTATTGTTGGACGAAGGCAGTACCAAGATCTCTGAATGTACTGATCGTGGCACGGTTTAAACCCATGTACCATTTGAGTGCGGCACCGGTTAAACTATCCTGGAAGTAGTGAATCAGCAGGTCCTGATTCTCCGTCTGAGCTGACATACGCCGAGCGTACATCACCAGATGGCTTTGAGGGCAAGAGTTACCCTTGTATTTTTCAAAGTCGGGCACTTGGAACTTGTGCGGGACTTTCACATTTGGGACTAAGCAGAGGTCTGCGGCGTCCTTTCCAAATAGATCCTGACCGCGAATGGCTTGCAGCTCTTTCTGCATTTCCAAGAACTGTTCCTGGAATTCCTCCATTCTGTCAAACATAGTTTCCTTCTTACCAGAAGGTGTTGGTGGAATCTGTCCTTCCGGGACAGTGTGCACCACAGGGGGTGGTACCGTGACTACAGCAGTAAGTCTTGGCGCTTCCCGAAGTTTGTAACCTTCAGGAGTCTTCAGTATGCCCCTGGCATCTTCGCTTTCCCGAAGTTTGTAACCTTCAGGCCCAGTGGCTTCTGTTGCGATTCCCTGATCTTCAGTGATCGGCGGAACATATCCTTCCGGGATATAGTTAACAGGCATGCCCCAAGGACGATCTTTCGGTATCTGATACCTAGGATCATACTTTTCTATGATGGGCGTAGAGGTGATCTCTGAGATCACAGTTCTTTGTAGCTGAGCTTCTGCCATGGCTTGCATGTCGTTACGAAGCTTTCTCATATCCTCTCTCAGAGCGTCGATCTCTTCTTTCAACTCTCTATTTTCTTCCTCAAGATCATCTATCTTTTTCTGACGATTGGCCCGAGTATTATACGAATGAGACAGTTTGACTCTAGAATCGAGACACAAACGTGAGATTCATAGGTAAGGAGAATACGTGATGTGAGAATGATGAATGCAATGATTATATTAATTGTTTAATGGTTTAAGCAAAATAAACTTCGACAATTAGATTGCAAATATCAAACAGTCGGGAAACCCCTTTTTATTGAATTCCAAAGGATTACAGAAATGGAAATACAGTAGATTACAAGGTGCAGGAACAGAAACCTAAACTAATGGGTCCCGAGTCCTCTCTGAAGAGAAATCGGGTGCTGATTCTGGTATCTTCCTCTTCTTTGACCGGGGTGCTTGGGCCGTTGTCGGGTTGTCATTCCTTTGCCAAGTGAAAGGAGTGAGCAAATTCCTTTGGTCATCTTGACTCTCTACAGCATGCTGCTCCAAAATTTCAATCAGAGCATCTTTCTCTTTCAGTAGTTGCTGTATTTGGATACACTCTATGTTGAGGGTGTGGTACTTGTTCTTCCAAGACCTTCTTTCCTTTTGAACTTTGTTGAGAGTAACCTGAAGCCTTTCAGTTTCTGTCATGAAGTACATGACAGTTTCCCTCGGTGGAAGAATTCTGTAACGAGGATAAGGCATCTTTAGCTTGAGAGCTCTAGTTTGTACCCAATGGAGATAAGGCTCCACCGAGACACAGTCCAGTTTTCCCAGAGACTCTCGTCCTTTCTTATGAACCTGTTTCCAAGCTTGCATTATTTCCATCTTTAGTGCTTTGTCATTTTCTCCTTCTTTGAAGAAAAGACCTTCCAGATGAACACCCAGTGGGATGTGTCTCATCGGGTATCCAAATTGACGAAGAACTAATATCGGATGATAGTTTATTCCTCCTTTAGTTCCTATGAGGGGTACGCTGGGGAAGTTTCCACAATGGTCAATGATTCTGATTCCCTCATAAATCCTATTACACCAATCTATATCAGAGTTGGTGAGGGACATGATCTTCTGCGACCAACGTAAGACACTCTTGCAATCCCAAAAAGCAGCAGACTTGGGCAAGTGCGAGATAAACCATTTGTAGAGCAAAGGTACACAGCATGTGATCTCCCCTCCGCTGTACAAATTTCCTAAGTGTACAGAATGATACGCATCTGCGAGCAAAGTCGGCACAGGGTTTCCAATGAGAAAAACCTTAATAGCGTTGATATCGACGAAGTTATTGATGTTGGGAAACAAAAATAATCCGTAGGTGAGCAAGACAAAGATGCTTTCAAAAGCAGTCCCGTTCCCTATACTAGCGAAGTACAGAGCTTTCTTTGTCAAGAACTGGGCTGGCAAACCTTGGATGTCACCCTTAGTGGTCATGTGAGTCCTGACCTCAGACTCGTCCAAATAAATTGCTCTTGCAATAGTCTGACTCTTTGGAATTTCTTCCAGTCCAGAAAATGGAGCTCGATCAGTGATATGTAAATCAGTCAGATGAGAATACTCCTCCAGCGTTGGTGCCAGCTGGTAATCCGGGAATGTGAAACAATGATAAACCGGATCGTAGAACTGAATGAGCGCATCCATGATTCCCTTAATCACATGGACTCTTAACAGTGGTAGCAAACCACCGTGCTTGGCTCTGAAAGCCTCTGGGTTAACGATCTTCCTCGCTAACTTTCTCAAATCCCCTAGTTTTGGAACCTTGAAGGTATACTGGTGAGTTCTCCTTCTACCGAAATCCATTAATGCAATCTTTTTCTCTGATATTTGCAATCATAGTCTTAGTTTAATTTGAAAAACAGAGAGACTAGAAGAGAAAGTTTTTTGAATGTTTTAATGTTTTATTAAATGAATGCATGAATGCAGCACACAAAAACATAGAAAAAACATGGGGTCAAAGGGTCGTTGTCATGAAGTCAAGGCTCTACCCATCCCCAATGGTTTATACTAGGGTGATTTTTGTACCTGTACTCATTATCATCAGCTCCTCCCAGGAAGGCAGACAACAAGCGGATCGCCAGTGAGTTGTGTGCAATCTTAGAGTAAGTGCCATTCACCGAGAATAGATCACCAGCCTCAAATGAGGGTAGTATCGCATAACAGCTATTTCCGATAGCTTATGCACTACGAAAAAGGTTGGCTTTTCCTAAGTGTATACTCAATCTCACCACATACGGCATCACACGCATTCCCATTAGCAGAAAAATAAACACGAATAGCAATTAGGAAAAGAAGTATATATATTTGTCCTAATCATCCTAGACTTATAAAGCTATGAATCTTAAGTTCCTGACAGAAATGGGTTCCCCGGCGGAAGCCCCAATCTGTGGTTCCCTGCCTAAGAGATGGACCAGCATAGGTCAATCTTTCTCTTCGATAGAGTTCCCATTTTCCGTAGAAAACGGGGATGATGCCCTAAGGCAGAAAAGGAGACTCCCCAGCAGAGTCGCCATTTTACAAGGAAAACAGACAGAAATAAAAAAAGAAAAGATGTGGCCCCACGGTGGGCGCCACTTTTCTGTAGCGAGCGATTTTGGACGCGGTTCTTAAGCGCTGGTCGCTCTCTGCGGTTTGAGCTTAAAACTACAGGTCGATTCATTTTTTATCCTATTGTGAGCTGAATAAGGAAGGGAAATAGATGTCTCTAATTAACCCTGCTTTGCATACTGAGTTTAAACAGCGGTCTGTTAGGTTACAGATGCTATCAATGTGGGGGGGCCTTTGTACTGGTTATTCGTATTTCGCCAATACAGGTTTCTTTCTTTCTTTTTCCTAGGCAAAGGGTTTCTGGCAGGGAATAAGGATTAGGATGTTAGGACTGGTGCTTTTGAAATACTGCTTTTGATTGATGGGGATATGGGATTTGGGTTTTTTGTTGATTGCGCTCGCTAAGATCTTTTCTTTCGATCTTATGCCTACGTATTCCCGTTCACCGAAACAGGGAAATCAGAGCGTTCGTAGTTCCTCCTATTCTATGGGAGGAAATTGGTTTTTGGTGTCTTGTTCAAAGCCCAAGACGTGAAGCGAAAGGTGATTTATATCTTGTTCAAAGCCCAAGATGTGAAGCTAAAAGGTCTATTTGTGTCTTGTTCAAAGCCCAAGACGTGAAGCTGAATGATCTTAACTTTAGAGACAATTTGTCATCTCTAAAGAGGGGGAAGGAGAATTACTTTAACTGGGATACGCAGATCCGAGCAATGCCATAATTTCCGAAGAAAAGGTTTTAACCTGAAGGAGAAGACTTTAACTCAGTGTAGAGCAATGCCATCTTTCCTTAGGAATTTCTCATGCTAAAAGAGGGACAGTGGCATGGATATAGATGATCCAGAGGCTTGCCGCTTACAGCGATTAGATGAAAGGAAAAGAGTTATTGATGTTTGTGTACTGTGAACGAGGCACAACTTTGATGCTAAAAGGTTAATTGGATCAACCAGTGGTTTTCTTATACAAAGCCTAAGAGGAGGCTAATTTCCGCTAGGAAAATCATTATACAACGCCTAAGAGGAGGCTATTTTGTGCCTCATATAAAGCCCGAGAGAGAGGCTAAAAGTTTTTGACCCAGTGGGGCATATCGTTATACAAAGCCTAAGAGGAGGCTAGCAAAGAGTTCGACTCTTGCTTAAGGGATTTATATCTCGTACGAGGCCCGAGATGGAGGCAAAAAAGGGGTGATTGACTCAACGAGGGAATCTTTTGTGTCTCATACAAAGCCTGAGAGAGAGGCTAAAAGGTTGTTTTGACTCCACTGGGGAGAATTTTGGTATCTCGTACGAAGCCCGAGATAGAGGCTATTGTAACTGTTTCAGTTGAGTGACAGATCCAATATACTGATTTAAAAGAGAAAATCAGTTCTTATATGAGCAACACTGTACTCAGTGATTTAATTTGAGGATCAGGGGTATCTCCTTTTCTTTGAGGAAACGGGAAATCCAAAGGGTATTGAGACTGTCCGAGTCTGTGGGTTTCCTTCCTATTTAACGAAGGGTGCTTGAGAATGTCTTTGAGACTCAAGGAAGTTAGACTGTCCAAGTCTAGAGTTTTATCTTTTGTACTATGCTTTGAGAAACAGTAGTAGACTCTATGAAAGGACTGTTCTATGAGGATGACTAGGTTCTGTTCCTATACCTCTAGGAGGTCGTCGGGACAATTTGTACGAAGCCCAGGAGGAGGCTGAAATCTTTTAAGAAGCCGACGGGTCCTTGTACGAAGCCCAAGAGGAGGCTATCATTCCCGGAGGAAGAGATCATTATACGAAGCCTAAGAGGAGGCTGTGAATACTTCTAAGAAGCCGTAGTGTCCTTGAATAATGCCCAAGAGGAGGCGGGGTTGCTTATAGGAAGCCTGTGGGTCCTTGTATGATGCCCAAGAGGAGGCCGATGCTTTTAAGAAGCCCGTGGGTCCCAAACCAAAGAAAAGTTCAGGAAAACTCTTTTAGAGTTAAAACCACTGGTAAACGTGCGAGGTTTACTATCCAGTGACTTTAACTTTTAGAGAGAGTCCGAACCGTTCGGCGGTTTGAAGAAATTCAAGAGAAGTTTCACCGAGAATAATTCATCTCTGGGGGATAGAATTTCTTGACGATTCCTAAGGAGGACAGCCGAAGACAAGACTGTATCTGGTACTCCTATTGGGGATCTAGGCGTCTATTTCTACGAATAAATGAAACGGTGTCACTTAGTTCTAGACGTAGTAGCCGGGGAAACTCGAAATATCTATACTATTATTACACAGTAGATATGAGTTTATGAAAGGAGACTTACAGTGAGCAGCCCCACAATACAGTTTTATAATATGAAAGCAGTAAATGAAAGCGATAACCACTTACTCGGTTGTAGTGCTTCCATGCTGTTTGGTTAGTTGTTCAACAAAGAAAGATTAAAAACAACAGTATATTCAAAATCAAAGGAGAAAGTGCTTTGAAAAAGAAAGATCTGGGGCTTACAGCTCAAGGAGAGGCCCAGGGTTTTATCAGTGAGCGCACTGTTTGACTTTGTACAGCGGGACTTATACAAGTGACTGAGGCCCAAAATGGTTTTCTGTACAAAGGGATGGGTCTTACACTCTCTCAAGAGGCCCAAAAAGGTTTAAAGAAAAAGTGTGGGGCTTATAACACGAGGGCAGGCCCAAATGATTTTTTCGTTTAAAATGGCGATCGCGCCGAGGTTTTCTTTTAATGCAGAGGGACTTATACAATAAGTGAGGCCTAAAATGTTTTGGTTAAAAGGGGGATTGGGTCTTACACTCTAATAGAGGCCCAAAGTGTTTTGAATGGGTCTTATAGCTCAAGGAGAGGCCCAGATGATTTTTATTTTTAAACGGGCGACGATCGCGCCGTTTACTTGTACAGAGGGACTTATACAATGAGTGAGGCCCAAAAAGTTGATTGTACAATGGGGGATGGGTCTTACACTCTCTCAAGAGGCCGAAAAAGGTTTAAAGAAAAATAAATGGGTCTTACTACTCGAGGGTAGGCCCAGATGATTTTTGAAAAGGCGACGATCGCGCCGTTTGTTTTTTGACGGTATCAGGACTTATACAATAAGTGAGGCCCAAAGATGATTTGGTCAAAAAAGGATTAGGTCTTACACTCTAATAGAGGCCCATGAGTGTTTTGAAAATGATTTATGAGGGTTGAATTAATCCAAAACCCTAATTTGTTTTCAAAAATGTATTTAATTGAATAAAAATTCAATTAAAATGATCAAAAATTGTTTAACACATGGAAAACAAATTGTGATCTTGGATTAATGCTTCAAAAATTAAGTATTGACCTACAAAATAATTAGAAAGCATTAAAAGTTGCAAAATCAATGTAGAAAAAATATTTAAAATGCCAAAAACAATCAAAATATTAATTCTTTACAAAAATATCAATTATATGAAATAAATAATATTTTTGGGATTTTTTGATAAAATAAAATATTTTAACATTTTTGTGAATTATTAAAAAAAGAATCAACTCAAAATCATTAAAACTCAGAGAGAAATTAATTTTTGAATCAATTAAACAAAATCACAAAATTCAAATATTCAAATTATTCAAAAATGGCGCCAAGAACAGCTGAAGAATTATTCAAATTAATTTCTCAGATTTGCGTTTTCTATCCAATCTCCATGAATACGTAACCATATCATGCAATCCACATATCATTATGCTCGTCTCAACCTCACGATCATGTCTATGTACTTTAATTTCATTTAAATTAAACATACAACAAGAAATCACGAAGAAACCTCAAGAACCCTAATTTCTGCATGAAGGCTAGGATTTTTGATACACGATTCAAACAATGCAATTAATTGAGGGAAAACATTCCATGCATGATTATGAACATATGGCCAAATTATTGTGCGAGGAAATATGCATAGATTGAGAGATGACCAAGTTTAGGCTTACCTCCAAGTCGTGACAGCAATAGCAGATGTGATTTTGAGTTGGAGGTGTTACAGATGAGTTGTGATGATCTGAACAGCTTCCCTACACCATATGGAGTGTGTTTGAACACTTGGATTGAATTGAAATGGACTGGATCAATTTATGGCATCTCAGCTGCAACTTCACTTCAAACTTGTGTGGATGGCAAGTGATTTTGTGAAATTGATGTTTCAGATGTTATGTGAGTGTTTGATCAGCTCATATGTGATGTATGTGAGGTGTGTGAGTGATTGGTTTGTGCAGAATTGCTCTCAAACTCAAAACCCGATAGCTACCTTGCTAAGAAAGGCATTTTTGCCAAGAGAAAGAGATTTTGAGGAAAGCATCTGTTAGATGGCTTTGGTGTACTCAAACTGACCACAATTGAGCTCTATTTATAGTAGAGCAAGTTTGTTTTGCAAGGAATAGTACATGGCAGCTGGTAAGTAGGTTTCCTCAATGTTGGCCAATGGAAATGAAAGTCTCCTCTAGCCATTGACTAGAGGTTAGGGCACAGAGCTTTGGTCCCCTTGGTCTTGGATAAGTCTTGACTGATTTCAGATGAGAATGGCTCAGTCCATGCCACCTTGATGGTTCCATTGAATGCCTCATTCCAAATTTGAAGTCTTGTCCCTATTTTGGCCATTCTAGGTTCAACATGCTATTCTTTCGTCCTTGGACCTTGGAGGCTTGGTTCAGTGATTGTCCCCTTTGGATTCAATCCTCTGAGGTGTCCAAGTGGATTGGAGCAATTGCAATTGGCTGATTTTGGCAAATCGAGCCAAAATGCAAATTCTGCCTTGCCTTGACAGATTTCAGCAAGGCAACTTGCCAATGTTGTATCTCATGATGTAGGTTGAATTTGGCAATGTTCTTGGCCATTTTGGAAAGCTCTAACATGATACAACAACTGTTTGAACAAGTTTGGTTTTGATCTCTTTTGATTCCAAGTGAAAAATCCCCCTACATTTGGCAAAAAGTGAAGCAGAATTCTGACTTAGTGAAAATTTCACTAAGTGTTGGAAAAAGTGACATTTTCACTTTTCAGCCACTTTGATCACTCCATAACTCAAAATCCTTAACGAATTGGAATGACTTGTAGTTAAAGTTTTTGTAGGTGATAATGAGGGCTACAAATCCATCTTTGGATGAGAAAAAATGGCCTTGTGGTTTAGGAGTTATGGTCCTCCAAAGTTGGTACCTTTGCCACTTTATTTTTAACTTAGAAAAATTTCTAAGTTTTATGGTTACCCCTTTTACAAGTTATCTCACTTTTCTTGATTTTTCTTGATGAATGATGATTCAAATCATACATTAACATCATTTTAGGGTTAAAAATCCATCTTGGTGAAAAATCTCAAAAAGTCAAAGTTGACTTTTGTGCACAGTTGACTTTTTATCAGATGAATTCCAAACTGTGCAATTCTTCAGGAAATCATGTCCTTGACCTAAATCAAACTTGATGGACATGTTCCATGGGTGTCATAGGGTATATTCAATCATGTATTAGGGTTTGGGAGCATGTCCAGGTCAAAAGTCAAAGTTACAGTTGACTTTTCTCTTAAAACCCTAATTGTGGTGCAGATGAAAATGAAACTTGTTGCTCAAGCTTCTTGGATCAATCCATTGTTCCAAATGGATCAATATGGTGTATTAGAGACCCTCAAATCATCTCTTGAGGTCTTGGCTCATGGTTTATCCCAAAAGTCAACTTAGGGGTGAATTAGGTCAAGAAACCCTAATTCCTGATTTTTGATGAATGCATCCCCTGAGGCAAAATTGACTTGATGCATAGGTTCATGAGGTTCCATGAAGTATATTAGGTCATGTTTTGGATCATTGCCTTGTGCCCAGATGAAAATTTCCATCTGGAGGCCCTGGTCGACCAAAACCCTAATTTGGTGACACTGTCGATCTTGAGACTTGATCCACCTAGAAGGGAGCAGCTTTGTGCTTAATCCTTGAAGTGGGAGTCCTTTTTGATCCATTGTGGATGTTTGAGAGATTAGACAAGTTGAAGATCATGTCATTTCTTGATTGATCCTTTGTCTAAGCACTCAGAGAGGGCTTGAAACCCTAATTTTGATTATAGTGGATGCTCACCCATCTTTGGGGAGACTGATGAAGCATGATGGTTCATCCATATTGTGATGATGATTTTTACAATGATGGGAAATCTAAGTGGTCAAAAGATTTTTCTGTTATTTTAATGGTACATAATTTTGATTCAATATTCTCAAGGTTCATAAGTTGTTTTTCATACTACCACTTTCTTTGGTTGCTTTTGGACATTGCACTGTAGTGGCTTTTAACTATATATATCTTTTCTATCGGTTGAGAATCAAGTGTGAGGAAGAAGTTTCACATCGATTAAAAAATAAAAGATTGAACACTATATAAGTGGGAGAACCCACACACCAATCACTTAAGGTTTTAGGTGAGTATGTGGTGTGTCTCAAATAAGAAATGCTCTCTCGTTGACCCCATCCATTGTAAAAAACTATAGATATCTTTATTTTATTTAGTGATATTTATTTTTGGTGGATGTTTTTCTAAATTATTTTTTGACGTATATTTTATTAAAAAACTATAATTTTTAGAATTTATTACTTAAAATAAAGGCTAAAATACAGTTTTGGTCCTCCTGTTTATCAAAATTCACGGTTGTGGTCCCCCTATTTTTTTTTTAACAGTTTTGGTCCCCCACTTCAATTTTGGCCCAAAAAAAATGATGAACAGTAATTTGTCCGTACATGTCCGTACATGAAGAGTACACGTCCGTACATGAACAGTGAGGGGTGGGGGACCAAAATTGTTAAAAAAAACAGGGGGACCACAACCGTGAATTTTGACAAACAGCGGGACCAAAACTGTATTTTAGCCTAAAATAAATCAATATAAAAATAATATAACATTAAACTAATATTCAACATTATTTAGAAAATCATGATTCTATGGCTATGGTAACGATCCCTCCACAATGGGATATAAATCATTTTAAATAATTATTTATATTGGAAAAAAATCATAAAATATTTTGTACGAAATAATTGGAATCCTAGAATGGTAAAAGAATAAAAGCAGAAAAGTTGCATCATACGTTACTTTTTGAACCGACATCACTATGTTTCTTGCACCCCAAGTTCTCTGTTTTTATAAACTGAATAGTCATAAGAAATTTCAAAAGGCACAGGAAAACTGCCCTTTTCGGCTTGTTCGTCTTCTTCTACAATACGCTAGCGTCACTGTTTGTTCTAGACCACCACTGCCTTAACCGGTATCAACTGGTTTAATCTTGATTCTTGAAAGTGCTGTAAAATTCTCAAATGGATGATCTCAGAGTTCGGTTTTTTCTTCTTAGTTTGCTATCTTTCTCGTTAAGGTGTGAATCATGGGGCTGGTTTTCATCATCTAAAGACAGTCATTCTAGTGACAGGACTTATGAAAATCAAGCAAATTATAGAGGTTCAAGTGCTGAATTCTCAATTGAGCCTTTCAATGACCCCAAGGGAATAAAACTAGTAGAGAATGCTAAGAGTAAAATGGCTGGATCAAATGCTTGTTGGCAAAATGCTTATCAGCATCTTTTTGCCGGATGTTCGGAGATTTTGGCTTCGGATGACAAAAGATCTAGATTAGCTTGGCATTTAAGTGATTGTTTTCAAAAAGATTCTGGTAGAGTCTCATTTCCTCGTTGTGACTCAAAAACACCTATTGCTAAATGTCTGAGAGACTTAGATGATCTTGCTCATAAGGTTTATCTTGAATTCTACCTCGAAACCAACTCCATTTGTTATCAATTACAGTTAAGTGACGTTTCTTTTTCAATCTCTAATATTATTGTTTTTGTCTCAACTTGAACTAAATTTGTATACTTGTACAGGACACATGCGTTTAAACATGAAACTGAGAGACTTGTGACTGAACTGAAAAGTTCGGCTCAATATGTCGAGGACAAGTTAGATAGCATTGAAGAGAAATCAGATTATCTATTACAAGGCTCAAAACAAATTTCTGAATCTCTTGAATCGGTTAATAGTCACACGCAACTAGTAGCACAAACTGTCAAGAATGTGGAAGGTCATATTGATGTGGTATTAAAGCATTCTGAGAGTGTTTATGAGCAAACTACAAAAATTGCCGCATCACAATCCCAACTAAAAGAAGGCCAAGAGGACATGAAGAGGAATTTAGAGGATGGAGTAGCATTGCTTAAAGAATCTTATAGTTATTTGGGAAAGGAAATAGAAAAGTTAAGAGATGAAGCCATTGAGATTGAGAATGAGGTGATCAAAGTTGGCGATGTTATGTCATCAAAGATGAACAATCTGCAAAACAAAGCTGAAGATATTGGAAATATGGCAGGGATATCTTTAGATAAACAACAACAACTTTTAGACGGACAATCCACCGCACTCAAGGGTCTAAATTCATTGAATGAAATTCAATTCAAAGCACTTGAAGAAAGCAGGTAAGAGTGATTTAAATGCTCGAAATTCAATTTTTAATTTGGCAGAATGTTAACCTCATGAATTGTGAAATGTAGGAAAAGTCTCCAATATTTTGCCGAATATGGACATAGACAACAAGAAGAGCTTCTAAAGAGGCAAGAACAAATTCAAGGCCTACATGATAAATTAATGGAGAATTCAAAAACAATACTGTCTGCTCAGGTTTGCAACTTTTGTGGCCTATTAATTTTTGTGTTTATGTTCATTATACTCATGAATCCTTAATGTTTGTATTCTATAGGAATCCTTTGAAGCAAAACAGGCTACTATGTTTGTTGCTTTGGATAAACTATTTGCTTTGCAAAATGCCATGTTGCTTGAATCAAGAGTGATTAAAGCTTTCTTCATTTATTCAATTTCAATCTTTGTCATCTTTATGTTGACTAGCACAAAACTAACTTAGAATATCCGACCGTTGCTTTATATCGGTAAGTATATACTAACTAGTGTTTTTAGTTTCTTGACCTCGAAGTAATTATTGATTAAACATTTATATGTTGTGGACTTGACTGTTATTTTCAGAGTTGTGTGTTGCTCTCATGGTTGAAGTATTCATTATTCGTTTATTAAATGACAACATGGAGAAACAAACATGGATAATCAACAAAGTCAGACTATGTTTCATGGTAGCTGGTTTGGTTCAACTTTTATATGCAATTTGCACATACAAGTAAGTGAATAATTTGTTATTTCTATGTAGATTTTATATCCAATATAAAAAATATCTAAGAATTGAATGTTAATCATCATGCAGAGACTTTGAAAAGATGAACCATCAAATGCTACTAACACTAGTTAACAAGATTAACAACATTCAAAAAATAGAAGAGTCGAACTTCAATGAGGACGATGATGATGATATGGATTGGTCTCAATGGATAGATAATGATTTATCTGATGATGTGGATGAGCGTGATGATCCCGACTTTATAATTCCCGAAGAAGTTGCAGAGAATTCGATCACAATATCTCCAAGTACAAAAAAGTATAATCTACGGTTGCGCAACCGGTTGTATTGACTCTTTTCACCCCACAAAGACATCTGATTCATTTACTGGCCGGCCATCCTCAAAAAGTTTTGAGCTTGATTTCAATATCTTAGCACACTCATTATACTATTTTTGTGATGATTAGATTTTTAAGTCATCTATGTACAACTTCATATTTTATTAACTTATTTCATGATTAAGGATTATATACTACTGTAAATGTATATGTTAATTGGGACTGTAGGTGAATGCTAGTATGGTAAATGTTTGATTGAATGAAAGTGGATAAAAAATAAAAGAAAAGAAAGTTACATATTTAGTAAATGATGTAACTATTTTGGTATAAAAATAAATATATTAATAAAATAAAATAATTATTAATAAATGTATTTATTTACATAATATATTTAATTTTAAAATAATTTAAGTATTAGTACATTATTTATTATTTTGACTCAATCTATTTCATTTGTTTCCCTTAAATTTTGTTTCGTTTCCGAATCATGATTGGTGTGTCGATGGTGAATGATCTTGAACTGATGATGATGATTTATGATACGGCGGCGCAGGGTGGACCTGCAAGATTAACACTTCAATTCCCAAGTCAATCCAAGATTCAAAATAAGTGTAATAAAAGTGGAGATCAGGATATTATACCTTGAATATCGTGTGTAATAGATTTATACGTTGGGTCCTTTTGAGTGGATCTATATCGGATTGAGCCTTAAAATTTTAGGCCATTGGTTGACCCAAAACAATTGCCCCGAGGCTTGTTGTGTGGAGATTAGTTAGGGAAGCCTATAAAGTTGTGGCCGGCCTCCAAAAATGATGTTCATTCTTGGATGGAAGTGGAAATGCCTTGGATTGATTACAAAAGTAGTGGGAAACAAACACATTAAATGCTTTCCCATCATGAAAACATTTCACTATTCCTTCTAAACGCGTGACTCTAGGGTACGAATTAGGGTATGATTCCTATATTTAGGGTGCTTGAGTGTTTTTTTGCCTTTTACCTCTGATGGGATGGTTGCTTCGTTACCTTTAGATATTATTTAGCTTTTAATATAGATTGTTGGTTTGCAATTGAGTTCCTTATATATAAAAGGAAGGTTTTGTTCCCAACATCTCCTCTTCCTGGGTGTGTTGGTCAATTTCCTTGTTTTGACATTTTTAACTTTCCTTGCTACTTCCTTATTTGTGGGTTGTCTTTTTACTTCCTCCCATTTGAATGCAAGTCAGTGTCTTTCCATATGTTGTTGTGGTTAACCCCGGAGACACGCTCGTGAATGACACTCTTGAGCTTACCAGCGAAGAGTCTTCGCCGTCTGTGAGAGTGAAGAATTCTAAACTCGTAAATTTCCTCTACGCACTGAACCCCCCACAAGTTTTCCGCAAATGCGTCTCATGACAATTCAGGGTCAGTGTTGGATTCTTCTGGCAATGAAAGTGATTTATTGATGAGCGAAATTGCCACTCAGACCGCTTCTCTAGCTCGTGCAGAATTCAACCTGGATCTTGTTCTATCTGAGATAAGGATGCGAGAGACGAGTTTCTCTATCCAACGTCTCAAGATAAACCTTTATCACTAATGCATTATTATTGCTTATCAAACTGATTCACTTTGTAATGCAGACATAAATATTGTTCGACTTGAAGAGTTGATGGCGACAAGAGATGCAAATGGTTATTCTTGGGTGGACTGTGTGTATCTAGGGATAGTTTCCCATTATATTTTGGAAACTTCTATGTGGGAAGTCACCTTTAATCTGGGATCATCCTCAAATTAGTTAATAATCGTCATTCCTATTGATAAGTGAATATGCAACAAGTTTCGGCGACTGCTCTATTCTATTTTATGAATGTATCTTCTAGAAGTTGGGTGTTTGAATTCCTGTCACTACTTTTGAGAAAGAGGTATTGGACCACCTTCGTATCAATCCCTCGTAACTTCGTCTGATTGCTTGGAATTTTTTAAGGGTATTTTAGTACTGGTATGAATACCAGAGGCACATGGATTCAGCCTCAAAGAGCTTATTCTTCCATATTTTTTATGCCAACCCCCCTTCGAGGAAAGGACCTGGTCATGGTTTAGTTTCCCTCTACTAGACTGACAACAAGATCTCCCATATTTACACAGAGAGTTGGAAGAGCTTCAAGTCAAACTATTTCTTGACTATCCCCATCTCTCCCATTGCTCATGCAGAATTTTGTGTTGTTTCTCCTCCCTCCCTAGGGCCGGCCAGGTGTACCAACCGATTTTGACGGTTTTGGTCCCCAAACCAATTTATAGAGGTGGCTGGATCATAATATGTCTCGTACAACTCTCTTACAAATGTAGATAAAACTATGAATTCGGCCTTGATTTTGTTTTCTACCGATGAAATTCTTTGCTTGGATATTGCTAGTGTGACGTTTGCTGAGGAGAGGAAAAATCTCTTTAGTATTAGTCATTTCCCTGTTTTACTTGATTGTTTATTGATTTTTACACTTATCTCGTTGATTTTCTATTCCTTCTGTTCCGGACTGGACCAATGGCTAGGCATGGCCCAATCCACTTCTGCTCCCAGAACGGCCCAATTTCCTAAGCCCAATCTGCGAAGGGCAGAGTTTACCTTTTTGCCCTCCAACCGGGCAAGGATTACATCGTTCCTCCCCGGTACTGCTGCCCGTCATGTAACACCCCAAATTTATTAGAATATTGATTTAATTTATTTAAATATAATATTTATGAATTTTCGGTGAATTTTGGTGGTTTGTGTTGACGTTGGCATTTTCGTAGAGTTTCGGTTATTTAATTAAATAATAGTATATAATATGAATATATTAGTATTATTATTAATTTAAATAATATTAGAGGAATTAAGGGTAAGATGGACTTTTGAGGAGGATTAGTGAGGGTAAATTGGGGAAAGCCCATTTTGGAAGCCCAAGGGTTTAACAAAAAGGAATTGGGAGGAATGGGATTCATTTTGTTAGAACGTGAAAATAAGGAGAAAGTGCAGAGCTCTGAGGAAAAAGGAAAAGGCGAGGATTCGTGAAGGCTTCCAAAGAATCAGTAGAGAAATCTCCGGATCGACAATCTAAGGTATGTGGAGTATTGTCTTTCATTGTTTTCAATATAGGAAGTGATGTGTTTAAAGTGGATTCTGAGGTTTTTGGGGTTTTCGAAGGGTTTATGAGTTATTGATGATTTAGAGGTATTTCTGAGGATCGATGATGGATTATTAAGGGTTGAATTGATTCGGGTAAAAATAGGCCTTCGAGGAAAAACCTTCTTTGATGATATGTGGGATCTTGTATGAGAACGGGATTTATGGGGTTTATGGGAACCTTGAGAGTTTGTGAAGGTTTAGGTGATTTTGAGTTGGGATAGTGAAATTAACTGACCTAATAGTCGTAGGTTTTATGCCTTTGATTGCCTTGATGTTTCAGGACTGTTTTGGGAGTGTTTTGGGGTGAATTGAGCTTGGAATCGTATAGGTTTTTGGGGTTTATGATGGGTTTTAATGAATAGGGGAGAATTGATGGAATGAGATGTAGAAATTGATGATAATATGATGGTTGTATCCCTAAAATAAGTGACATATGATGTTATAAATGTTATACAGCCGTAGGATTTTGAATTACGAAACCGATACTTTTTACGGAATCGAAATCGGAGGTCCAGAAGGCCTCCAACGATGAAAAATGAAAATTCTGCATTCTGTAGGTAAACGGCGCGCGCCATAAGGCTTACGGCGGTCGCCATGCAGTTCCGTCACAGCGTTTTGGGTCCAGATACGGTTTTGATCATAACTTTTGATCCGTAAGTCCGATTGAGGTCCCGTTCGAAGCGTTGGAAAGCTAACGCGATGAACTACATTTTAGTGAAACCAAAAGAGTAGTATGGAATATTTTTCCATTGTCTAAACTATGAGTAATTGAGGTTAATTGTGACGATATACGTATGATAGATGTCCTTGTTGAATTAGTGGTGTTATGAAGTTGTGATTGCTGAACCATGATGTTATTGATGATATTGAGATGATGATTTCGTGATGTTTTGAGGGAACATTTGATGATATGATTTACTGTGATGTATATTGATGATTATGAGCTGTTTATATATGATGTATGATGATTAAGTGATGATATGAATTATCACGAGTGTATTGATGATTATGAGCTGTTTATACCTGATGTTTGAGGATTAAATACTGATGTGAATTACCATGAGCTATATTAATGATTATAAGATGATGATGCGTGATGTTTTGATGAATAAATGACGATATGACGAATATGAGATTTTGATGAATGATGATGCACATAATGACTTTATTGATGATGATGATTATGACGTTGTGCATCATGCATTCATAGCATTTCAGTGATGATGTTAGGACTTCGGTCCAGTGATGATGATGTTAGACTTCGGTCTATTGTGGCTTCCATCCCATTGTGTGGATGTGAAGTGGTTTATGTCGTGCTCCGGTTCTTGTGTGGAACCGATCCTATTGACGGGGATCTTTGGAGGGTGATGGCCTAAGTGTCCATCGATTGTGACAATTAGTACCACATGCATGAGTCTTGTTGTGCATTGCATTTATGTGGCATATTGTTGTGATTTATGATGTCGTGCTTTTATGTTTGCTTGTGATGACTCTGGTGATGTTGTATATGATGATGACGCCATTTTTATGCATATCTTATTTTATATTGATTATAATGAATTGTATTACTCACCCTGCCTGTTTGAATGTTGCCTCCACGTGGGTAACGTGCAGGTGATCAGGATTAGTCGTGGATACTTCGAGGAACTTTTGAAGTATTATTTACTTTTGGTCGATGTAGAGGGTCTTGCTCTGATAGTGTAACATCGGGTTGGGTCGTTGAGTCAAACCATGTTGAGTTTTATTTGGCTGTTATTTTGTTATTTTGATGATTATGGCTTTGTTTCAAAAACCCTTTTGTGGTATTTTTGTGGTTATGGTGGTTCTGCTGCCCTTTGAAGGCATTTTTGAGTTATTTTGAGGAAAACCCGTTGTTTACGGAGCAACATTTGTTGATTTGATTTTATTGAGAAATGTGCACCCTTTGAGGAGATGCTGATTTATTTAATAATTTTATGTTTGATCCGCTGCGATAATTGTGGGGTAGAAAATGGTGTTACATTAGTGGTATCAGAGCAGGTCGGTCCGTCCGGCCAGGTTGTCTAATGTTATATATTCCCTAGTGTGCGACATGTGCGTGATAACACTGTCGATGCTTATTTTGTTTTCCATTTGTAGGTTGGGAATGAAACAAGTGGGGAGAAGATGGTACTTCTCCAAGGTGCTTCAAGTATGGAGCGGTGGCTAAGTGTGGTGTTGGACGCTACGATAGTTTACTAAAGATAGTTTGTACCGCCTCATGATAGTCGGCTGTTATTGACAAATTGAGGAACTGATCACCCTTAATCTCTTGTTGATAATAGACGGGATCATGTTGGATGGGATAGACGTGTCTTGCGAGCTTAAGTGGTGTGCGTAGTGAATTGTTTGGAGTTATGTCGAGTGCTTACAGATTGTTTTGATGAGTCGATGCAGGATGGTGCTGAGATGGTTATGTTGAGGGCAACTTTGAGTATTAGTAAAGGTGGAGAAGTTGGTGTTTTACCTTTTATTTGTAAAATTTCGGAAGTGTTTCCTGATGACGTAAGTGGTTTGCCTCCAGAGCGTGAGGTAGAGGTTGCGACGGATTTGATACCAGGTATGAGTCCAGTGTCAATGGCTCCTTACCGGATGTCTACATCTGAGTCCGGAGAATTGAAGAAGCAATTGGAAGAGTTGCTTGGGATGAAGTTTGTTCGACTGAGTGTTTCTCTGTGGGTGCTCCTGTGTTATCGGTGGAGAAGAAAGATGGTACTATGAGATTGTGTGTGGGTTATAGACGATTGAATAAAGTGATGATCAAGGATAAGTATCCACTTTCGAGGATTGATGATTTGATGGATCAATTGGTGGACGCTTGTGTTTTAGCAAGATTGATTTGAGGTCTGGTTATCATCAGATTCGTGTTAAGCCTGCTGATATTCCGACGATAGCTTTCAGGATGAGGTGTGGCGTTCATGTAGTATATGAATCGAATTTTCCATGAGTATTTGGATAAGTTTGTAGCGGGTTTTATTGGCGATATTCTGATATACTCTAAGCCCGAAGAAGAGCATGTTGAGCATTTGAGGACTGTGTTGCAGGTGTTGAAAGAGAAGAAGTTATATGTGGAACTGTCGAAGTGTGAGTCCTGGTTGAAGGAAGTGATTTTTCTTGGCCAGGTGATTTCGAGTGGTGGAATCGATGTTGATCCTTCTAATTTTGATGTTGTGTTGCAGTGGGAGACTCTGAAGTCTGCTACTGAGATACGAAGTTTTCTGGGATTGGCGAGTTATTACCGCAAGTTTTTCGAAGGCTTTTCTAAGATGGCATTACCTTTGACTCAGCTGACTTAAAAGGGGTCAAGCTTTTGTGTGGGACGTAGCTTGTGAAGAGAGTTTTGTGGAAGTGAAGAAAAGGTTGACGAATGCCCTAGTGCTGACTTTGCCTAATCCGAGTGAATCTTTTATGGTGTATTGTGATGCGTCGAAGATGGGTCTTGGTGGAGTATTGATGAAGAATGGACAAGTTGTTGCCTATGCTTCGAGACAATTGCGAGTTCATGAGAGGAATTATCCTACCCATGACTTAGAATTGGCTGTCGTGGTGTTGGTGTTGAAGATTTGGAGACATTATCTGTTTGGCTCTAAGTTTGAAGTGTTCAGTGATCATAAAAGTCTGAAGTAATTATTTAACCAAAAAGAATTGAATATGAGGCAGAGGAGGTGGTTAGAGCTATTGAAGGATTTCGATTTTGACTTGAGTTATCATTCGGGCAAAGCAAGTGTAGTGGTTGATGCATTGAGCAGGAAGTCATTGCATATGTCGATGCTTATGGTGAAAGAATTGGAATTAATTGAGCAATTCAAAGATTTGAGTTTGGTGTGTGAAGAGACTCCTGACAGTGTGAAGTTAGGAATGTTGAAGTTGACTAGTGGTATTCTGGAAGAGATCAGAGTGGGACAACAATCTGACTTGAAGTTAGTTGACCAGTTGACTTTGATCAACCAAGGTAACGGAGGGGAATTCCGGATTGACGAGAAAGGTGTGATGATGTTTAGAGACAGGGTGTGTGTTCCAGATGTCCCAGATATTAAGAAGAGCATACTTGAAGAAGGACACTGAAGTAGGTTGAGTATTCATCCCGGTGCTACGAAGATGTACCAGGATTTGAAAAAGTTGTTTTGGTGGTCGGGTATGAAGAAGGATGTTGCGGAGTTTGTTTATGCGTGTTTGACTTGTCAGAAGTCAAAGATTGAGCATCATAAGCCTTTAGGTATGATGCACCCGTTGAGAATTCCATAATGGAAGTGGGATAGTATTTCCATGGATTTTGTGGTGGGATTGCCAAAGACGGAGAGAGGGAATGATTCTATTGGGTGATTGTGGATAGATTAACTAAATTGGCTCATTTCTTGCCAATGAAGATTAATCATTCTATTGCAGAAGTTAGCCGAGATGTACGTTGAGGAGATTGTGAAGTTACATGGGATACCTTCGAGTATTGTGTCGGATAGATATCCGAGATTTACATCGAGGTTCTGGAAGAGTTTGCAAGATGCTTTGGGTACTAAGTTGAGGATGAGTTATGCCTATCATCCGCAGACTGACGGTCAAACAGAAAGGACTATCCAATCTTTAGAGGATTTGCTGAGAGCTTGTGTGTTGGATCATTGAGGATCTTGGGATAGCCATTTGCCATTGATTGAGTTCACGTACAATAACAATTTTCATGCTAGTATTGGAATGGCGCCCTATGAAGCTTCGTATGGGAGGAGGTGCAGGACTCCATTGTGTTGGTATGAATTGGGCGAGAGTGTTGTACTCGGACCTGAGATTGTGCAAGAGACAACCGAGAAGATTAAGATGATCCAAGAAAGGATGAGAGCATCTCAGAGTCGCTAGAAGAGCTATCATGATAAGAGGAGGAAGGAATTCCAAGAGGGAGATCGTGTGTTTTTTAGGGTGACGCCAGTGACTGGTGTGGGTCGAGCTTTGAAGTCTAGGAAGCTCACTCCACGTTTTGTTGGTCCTTACCAAATCTTGCAGAGGATAGGAGAGGTAGCCTATCGAATTGCTTTACCGCCGTCACTTGCGAATTTGCATGACGTGTTCCATGTGTCTCAGTTGAGGAAGTACATTTCGGACTCGTCGCATATGATTCAGATGGATGATGTACAAGTGAGGGATAACCTGACAGTGGAAGCTTTACCTGTGCGGATTGATGGTCAAGAAATGAAGCAACTGCGGGGTAAAGACATAACTTTGGTGAAGGTGTTGTGGGGTGGATCAGATGACGAAAGTTGGACTGTGAAATGTGAAGATCAGATGAGGGAGTCGTATCCGACTCGGTTTCCTTGAGGTAATTTTCGAGGGTGAAAATTCTTTAAGTGGGGGAGAGTTGTAACACGCCAAATTTATTAGAATATTTATTTAATTTATTTAAATATAATATTTCTGAATTTTCGGTGAATTTTGGTGGTTTCTGTTGACGTTGGCATTTTCGTAGAGTTTCGGTTATTTAATTAAATAATAGTATATAATATGAATACATTAGTATTATTATTAATTTAAATAATATTAGAGGAATTAAGGGTAAGATGGACTTTTGAGGAGGATTAGTGAGGGTAAATTAGGGAAAGCCCATTTTGGAAGCCCAAGGGTTTAACAAAAAGGAATTGGGAGGAATAGGATTCATTTTGTTAGAACGTGAAAATAAGGAGAAAGTGCAGAGCTCTAAGGAAAAAGGAAAAGGCGGGGATTCGTGAAGGCTTCCAAAGAATCAGTAGAGAAAGCTCCGGATCGACAATCTAAGGTATGGGGAGTATTGCTTTTCATTGTTTTCAATATAGGAAGTGATGTGTTTAAAGTGGATTTTGAGGTTTTTGGGAGTTTCTAAGGGTTTATGAGTTATTGATGATTTAGAGGTATTTCTGAGGATCGATGATGGATTATTAAGGGTTGAATTGATTCGGGTAAAAATAAGCCTTCGAGGCAAAACCTTCTTTGATGATATGTGGGATCTTGTATGAGAACGGGATTTATGGGGTTTATGGGAACCTTGAGAGTTTGTGAAGGTTTAGGTGATTTTGAGTTGGGATAGAGAAATTAACCGACCTAATAGTCGTAGGTTTTATGCCTTTGATTGCCTTGATGTTTCAGGACTGTTTTGGGAGTGTTTTGGGGTGAATTGAGATTGGAATCGTATAGGTTTTTGGTGTTTATGATGGGTTTTGATGAATAGGGAAAAATTGATGGAATGAGATGTAGAAATTGATGATAATATGATGGTTGTATCCCTAAAATAAGTGTCATAATGATGAAATAAAATCATTCAAGACATAGAATGATGAAACAAAATCGTTCAAGGAGATATATGATGAAACAAACTCATGCAAACAAGTGAGTGAAGTTAATCCAATAATATAGTCAAATAAAAGATGAAAAATTACAAAAAGTAAGGGCTAGTGCCACAACCAACATCAAGTACATTTAATCCTCATATTCCATTAGCTTCCCTTCCATTAGCTTTTGCCTTGCATCAAGCCTCTCCCAGAAGATCTTCACGTCTAGACATAATAGTTCTAACTGAATAAGAGAATTATCAAAGGAGGACCTCATGAATAAGGTTCCTAGGTTAACAAAGTCTTTAAGCTATTTCTACAACTCCTTCAGACGGTCCTCGCATGCCTCACCTTCTTGGAACAGACTTCTCTCTCCTTCGCTAAGGAGGTCTCAATCTCTAACACCATCGGTGTCATGGTAGAAAGGGATTTCTCGACATTGTCCAACGTATTTTTGACTGTAGCAAATGAAGTTTGGACCTTCCCAAGGGACTTCTATTTCTATTTTTCCAACTACTCCATAAACTTGACCTTAACAACTATAGCAAAAGGGGTACTATGCTCTTCCACCTATTTTTCTGAAGAAATAAGCCACTCCTTTGTTTGTGCCAGCTCCTTCTAAAGCCTAGCGCGCTTGAGAAGGTTATTATCGAGTTTTTTCCTCTAAAGTACCTCCTCCGACCAAAAGCATAAAAGGATAACACATATGCATCCCAATGCTTCAGGTAGGACATTTCCACCATAGCCTCCCGTTTGAAGATCTCAGTTATCTATTGAAACTATTTATAACCTCCATCAAGAAAATAAGTTTGGACATCTTTGGCAGTATGAGGAGCCTTGATAAGAAGAAACTGCTGCATTCAAAAGGAGGGTAGCTCACTTAGATTTCTCCCATAACCACTTGGTCAATCGCGGTCACCGTCTGCTTGGATCTCTTCAAGGGTAGTTCTTGGGTTGAATCCTTGCATGTGTCCTTATTTGAGGAGTCGTCATAGACTGCCTTCAACCTATATTTTTCCCTATCATTAGACTTGTTCCTCCAAGCCTTAGAATATGGTTGGTTTTGACCCATCTCGCCCTCCTGTTTGAGTTGCACTTGTTTGGGATGTTGGGTATTATTTTCACTTGGGTCAGTTCTGCTGCTAGTCTGACCGTATCTAAGGATAGAACCCGATGGGTGTAGGGTTATTCTTCACTAATGTCTTCTTCCTCTTGATTATTTCCTGAATGAAACTTATGTTGATTGCAAAGCACAGTAAGGACGATGGTTAGAACAAGTACTAAAGGAAACGTGAAGACATCTATAAAAAATAATTCCCCTTCCTCACATAAGATCTCCCTCATTTTTTGTTCGTCGACCACCTCCCATAGAAATTATGTTTCAATATACTACCCTTTTTTGTTAAGATGCTGATACATATGAAGAACCAACCCCTTGATAAGTGCCAAAATGTCGTGTTTTGAGTAGTAGTTTTGCGGCACTTATCGATTCATTTGTATTGAATTCTTGGAATAAAACTCCACTTTGTTTGTAAAAGTGTATATTTAGTGTATACTAGTATTTTCGTGTAAATATCATTGAGTTTAATTGTTTTTATCTCATTTTTGTAGGTATTCAAGCATTGATATTTAGTCATTGTTAGATAGAGCATTGAATAAGCTTTCTGACGCTTCCGACCGGGCCTCAAACGGAGTTACGGTTCAAAAGTTATGAAGAAAACAAGATGCTGAATTTTTCTGTTACTGTCAGCTCTCGCCCCGAGCTCGCCGGGCGAGCCAGACGTGAGCCAGAAGTTCCAGAAGCAGTAGAAAATTCCGCCTTTACTCTCCGGGCGAACCGTTACTTCGTCGGGCGAATTAGTCTGGGCAGAAACACATTTAAAGGGGTAAAAACACATTTTTTTAGGTTATGTTTTGGGGTATTTGTTTCCAATTCATCAAACCTTCATTTTTGATAGTATAGAGCTTAGAAAAGTATCAATGGAGGTTGCAACTCGACGATTGGGAGTGGATGATTCTTGGACCGTGATTGACACCGTGAGAGATTTTGATTCCTCTTCTCTCTTCCCTTTGTATTTTCCATTTGTTGTGAGTTTGTATGTAAGTTTACCTTGATTATACGTATATTTATTGCTCATGGTGTTGTATAAAACTCATTTTACAAATTAATGTTGATGATTGCTTTCTTTATTTGGGTTTGAGTTGTTGCAGACATGGACGGGTTAAATCCGAATTTAGGATGAACATCTATTAGGTTCTAGATTCTAGTGATAAATTTAGGCTTAATATTCACTTGGGTATCAGAACTTAATGCTTCTGTGTTGTTTGTGTTGCGCTGAGAGATCACCGACGCGAGTAATACGGTCGTTGTCTCACTCTGTGTTAGAGATAACCTCTGTGTGAGAGATACGTGATAATGTTTATGAGTGATTTAGGTTGCGTACAACTGGGTAGTAAGTTTAAGTATTTGATAGGGTAGATGAAATGCAAACCCGAGAGTTCTCTACTCTCCAAAGAATGAATTCTTTTTTTGTTTATAAGTTTTATTTCCCACATTTAGTTTAAACCCAAACTCAATAACATTTAAATTGTCGAACGACAGTTCAATAACACTAATCTCTGTGGACACGATAATTTCTTGGATAAATACTTCCAAAAACTTTTGTTGCTTGCCGCTTTACCTCACCAAGAAAATGGCGTTGTCGCCGGAGATTGGTGTTTTTATTCGATCGCATTGTGATAGTTTCTTTGTTTTTGAGTTTTGTATATATCATATATATTGTCTATTTTCACTTGTTTATATTGATACTTGTATATATTTACCATATTTGTGAATTTTACATGTTTTGCATACTTGTTAATATAGTTTATATATTTGTTTCTCTTCACATTTGCCAAAAGTGTGGTTAGATGTGTAGTTCCGGTTAGAGCTCGAAAAGATGAGAGAAAAGGCGGGAGTGAAAGCATTTGGCTCTTCCGAAGCAACATGCTGGTTTGTAAATAATAGGCGTCGAGCTTACGACGTAAAACAAGCATGTTGTATTGTTTTTAGTTTCTTTATTATTTTTATTGTATTAGTATAGGTAGTGTGGTGAATTGGTTAAACAAAATGAAATTGGACCAATTCTTAAAATTCTCAAATCTTCACTTTTCAACTTGTTTAATTCAATTTCACCCAATCTTTTAGTATGTTTATAGTAGTTTGTTTTAATTTGTTATTTTTGTGTTTGACCAAGAGCTTGTTTTGAGTATCTTGAGGAAGTTTGAGGTGATTTTCCAAGTTAACTATATCAACTTGTAGATGTAAGGTAATGATTTTATTTTGAAGTTGGTACACGCCAGGTACTCGTTTATCGCTTTCTATAGCATAACATGTTTAGGAAACTTTTCATCCGTACAAATTCCATGCCATTCATTCTTTTACATTACATGTTTTTTTATTAAATCACTTTAGCTCCCTTTTGTTGCGGTGAGAATCAAATATCAAGCTATTGATTAACTTTAATCACAAATCTTTAAATATTCACCACCGAGCTTTGATTTATCCAAAGGAAAGGGTAAAGATCGTATAAAACTCTAAGTTTGCAATGTAACAACAATGCTAAGAGATTTTGGGGGTCGGGGTTGGTTATACATAGGGAAGGTGTTAACACCCTAAGTATCTATAGTACTCTATAGGAATCTCTTACTAGTATTTGTGATATTGTTTATTATTGTTTTGTGTGTGGGTTATATGGTGAGAGATAGGAACTTAAGGGTTTAGTCACTAAGTATGCTCGTCAAAACTTCACGGTCTTGTGCCTACATATCCTTACAAGGATGGAATCAGAGCAATTGTAGTTCACCTAACTATGGATGAATGAACACTTTGATTATGATCAAGGTTCAAAGGGTTAATTGTTATGTCTTAACACTTACTTGACTTGACAAAGTCAAAAGAAATGTAAATTCTAACTTAAGTCTAAACCTCAAAAACCTGATGACTCTAACAAGGTCAAAGGGAGTGGGTAATGCTAAGCTATCTATGACATGGAGTCAAGAGATAGACTTTCCCTTAGATTAAGGAAATAGAGGGCAACTTGAGGATGGAAGCTAACAAGCTAACATCACTTGGGGGAATAACTTAACAAAGTTAAAAGGAGTATGATTTAAGTATAGATGGTATGAATAAACATGATATTCAAACATGATATCAATTGAAAGTAAATCAAAGTAACATTTAAACATGATGTCAAGGTGAAGACAAACCAAAGTAACATTCAAACATGATGTTAATGAAAGCATGACAAAGGTAAAGCATATGGTTACAACTAAAGCATAAAGATAAATGTGACAACATTTAGAGCAAGGACTTAACAAAGTCATGAACTAGACAAGGTAACTACCTAGTATGTTCAAAGGCTCAAAGAAAGTCTTAAGATTAACATGGTGACAACCAAGGTAAGTTTAATCAAACAAAGATGTTACAACATCTAAATAAACATGAGATATAGTTCTAATAAGACTAAGGAATCATGTATAAGTTCAAGTACATAATTAAGGCAAACATGCTTTAGGGTTTACTAACACCATGAATTTAACATTTCAAAGCAAGGATAAGTTGTTACAATACTTAAGCATGATAAGATTCAAAGTTTAAGTTGACATGTGAAAGTTAAGACATTACTCATCATGGATGGAGGTTCAAAGATGAAGTAAAGCATACATAAGTCATGATAACAATCAAAGTTCAAAGCATACATGGATAAGTTAAGACATCACTTAAACATGGATAAATGGCAATAGTTCAAAGTTGGAATGTATAATTTAAGACATCACTTAAACATGGGTACAATTTAAAACAAGTAAATGGTAACAAACAATCATACTTGAACACCAAGAACGGGTTTATGACAATAACATGTGGATGTATATGCAAGCATACAAAGGATGGCATGCTTGAAGTTAAGCATCATATGAACAAATTAAGGCATTACTTGAACAAATAAGCATGATCACAAGTTGAACATGTTATAACACAAGTAGATAACAACCTAAACATGCATATTAGGGTTCAATATGGTCTTTAAACAAGGTGGAGACTTCACAAAGGTCCATATATACAAGCATGTGCTCAAAGTCATTTTCAAGGTAAAATCAAAGGCTTAAGGATACCTAAACATAGTATGACTCAAACAAGGGTATATATGCATATCAAAGTCATATGAACATGGAAGAGAATCACATGTTAAAGGCAAAGTGATCAAACAAAAGTTCAAGGCATGGTTAGAAATTCAACCTACATTTGTAACGCCCCGATTTGTTTAATTGTATTTATTTATTTCATTTATGTGAATTTTGTGAAATGTGTAAATTTATTGTATTTTACCTGCTAATTGAGTTATTGGTTAATTTCTCTGATAGGTAAAATATTTGTAATAAATTAAAATTTCTTTTCAACTTTTATTTCCCAAAATATATTTCATCACTGTTTATGTTTTATCGCATTTTGAGTGCGTTTGGGAGATATTTGAGCGTAAGGGCAAAATGGTCATTTTGGGTAGTTAGATATTTTGTTATAAAAAGGGAAAAGAGAGAAATAGAGAGAAAAGGAGAAAGAAGAGAAAGAAAAGAGAAAGAAGAGAAAGAAAAGAGAGAAGAAGGGGAAGAAGAGAAAACCATCAAAACAAAGCTTGATCTTCGATTAATCGAGTAAGGCTGAGAAGTTTCGATTATATCTTGCTTGTATATATATATATATATATATATATATATATATATATATATATATATATATATGTATTTGTTTGAATGTTTGGTTGAAAGATATTTGTTTTCCACTTGATTGGGATTGTGATCATTTCGATAGAATCGATGTTTTAACGGTTAGAATTTGGAATAGATTATGTAGAATAGTCGAGTAATGTTTGGGTTTAATCAGGAATACTTGTTGGTTTGATTTAGGGAGTTTTGGATTGAGTTACATAGTTTGTGATAGTTAGGGCAATAATGATGAAATAGTTAGAAATCGATGTTTTCACGATTGGAATGCGGAATAAGTTGTGTAGTATAGTTGGGTGAGGATATGAATTAATCGGGAATGGTTGTTTGTGTGTTTTCGAGTGGTTTTGATCGAGTTTGGAATTGGGATAAATTGATAAAATTATGTTTCAAAATATTTCAAAAATGGAAAATGTGTTGGATGGCTTTTTAATGGTGAAAATATTGTAGTATGTTGAATTCTGAGACCGGGGCTTTTTACGGAATCGAAATCGGAGGTCCGGAAGGCATTTAACGATCGAAAACTGAGTTTTTAGCAGAATCTGCGTATTATGCGCCGACCCCCAGGATTATGCGTCGATTCATGATCTGCGTGCGCTGACCCGAGAGAAATCTCCAGGTTTATGCGTTGACTCATAGTACCATGCGTCGGCTCATGATCACAGAATTTTTCCAAAATGTCAGATTTTGTTTTCTTCATAACTTTCAAACCGTAAGTCCGTTTTGGCCGCCGTTTGAAGCGTTGGAAAGCTAATGAGATGTTATTTCTTATAAAAATGGTTTTGATACTAGTGGCCTATTTAATTGTGTCAGGAATTTGGAAATGTGTCGTTCTGTCGACTTTTACCGTCGTAATTGTGTGTGATTGATGTGTTATCATGCGATATGCTTTTGATATATAACGTATAGCTTGTGTGCTGTTATATGATGTGAATGCATGTGATGAGATGTTGTGATGATGGTTTGTGGCCTTATGGAAAATAAATGCATTGTCTTGGGTTTGATTGCAATTCATGATTATTGATGTTGAGATGGTTCACATGGTTATATATGTATATGCATTTGATTGTCATGAGTCATTGGTATGCCATGTATCATGAATATGCACCATGTGATGTCGTGTGCCCTTGTGGGGTGTGAGCGACGAAACGATTCCAGCGGGAATCTGCTGTAACAGTCGTGTGCCTTATACAAAGAGGACCTAAAGCGACGTTATAGACGATCATGTGCCTTATACAAAGAGGACCTAAAGCGATCGGATCGTGTGCCTTATACAAAGAGGACCTAAAGCGATCCATAAACGTCGTGAACCTTATGCAAAGAGGACCTAAAGCAACGGGGAACATCGTTTGCCCAACGGGGAGTTACACTAAGTAACAAGCGATGATTCCAATAATTCCTGAGTGAATTAATGATGATGAGAATGATGGATGGAATGGTATCGCATGCATAGAGTCATTGTGTCGGTCTCTGTGCATTTGCATAAATCATGCATGGATTGATTATGTGTGGGAAATTGTGAATGGATTGATTATGTGTGGGAAATTGTGAATGGATTGATTATGTGTGGGAAATTGTGAATTGATTGATTATGTGTTGAGCTCGTGATAGCATTGGTAATTTGATATGCATTGGTTATGGATGATATGTTTTATGTATAGACATTTGCTATGTTTTGTGGGGGATGTTGTACATTACAATGATTGTATTAATTATCTATGATATGCTATATATGAATGTATGTGATGTGGTGGTGTGTTTCCATATGTCATAACTTTGGTATGCCTTATGTGTGAATATGTGATTATGTTGGTATAGTTGATATATGCTATGTGGTTGGATTATTAGAAATATGTTATGTATTTGTGGCATGCTATATGTATTAGTATGTGATGCTTGTGGTGAGAATAATTATGCATGTGAACTTATATGTGTTTGCATATTATTATGCAATCTTGATTTAGTTGTTATTTCTCACCCTTCTGCTGTGGTTTGATGCCCTATGAGGCAATTGCAGATTAGTATCTTGGAGACTTTTGTGAAGATTAGTTCTCCATCCTTTTGTCGGTCTGTCTACTCTGATACGTAACACGGAAGTCGGGGAACACTTTTGTTATATATGTATACTTTTGTTGGATCTATTTTGTATTACCTTTGTATGAATATTTTGATGTTATAAAACAATTTATTTTGTAAAACAAGTCAGTTATGGATCTTTCCGCTTTATTCCATAATTGAACTTTCCTTTTGTTGGAAAAAGTTTCCCGTTTATGTTTATTCCATTTTGTGTTATGTATCAAATTTATGAGCAGGGATTGTGTTTTCTTTCTTTAAATGTGGCATCCTTGTTTCTGTCTAAGAATAAATTTTTATTCACTCTGATTTATTTATGTATTATTTATCCGTGATGGGAATTAGGGTGTTACATTAGTGGTATCAGAACAGGCCGGTCCGTCCGGCCAAGTTGTTGAGTCAGTTGGTGTGACAGTTGAATACTGTCGATGTTGTTTGTTCCTTAGTATGTGATATGTGTGTGAAACACTGTCAGTACTTTCTGGTTTTTCTAATCCCTTGTCTACAGGATTTAGAATGAGATAAGTGGGGGAGAGGCTGGTGCTTCTTCTCCAAGTTGCTTCAGGTGTGGAGTGTTGGCTCAGTGTGTTGTAGATTGTAAGTGTTGTTCCCGGTTCCGGAGGGAATGCGGAGGTAAGGTTTATGTCAACTAAGGATTTGTGTCTTAGGTAGTTTTGTGCACAAGATGGAAGAAATGCTATTATAGTTTGGTAAAGACGATTTATGCCCCATCATGATTGTCGGCTGTCTATTGACAAATTGAGGAACTGATCACCCTTAATCTCTTGTTGATAGTAGACGGAATTATGTTGGATGGAATAGATGTCTCTTTCCAGCTTAGATAGTATGTTTTATGAATCGTTTGGAGCTAAGCCAAGTGAGTACAGATTGTTTTGTTGAGTCGATGAAGATTCTAGTATCGGAAGATGAGACGGATTAGAGGTTTTGGTATGTTGGTCCAGTTGGGAAGTCATTGAGAGAGAACGATTGGGTATCGTTATTGGTTGTTCTCAGAGAGTAGAGTGTGAACTCAAATTTGACGAAGGTGAGGATTTGAGGTTTGGATCTGCCAAGTAAGTAGAAGAACTTTTAGGAAGTGAAACTCAGATGGTTGTCATGTTTGTGATGATAGTGTTCTGGAAATTAGCAGGAAAGCCACAGTGATGGGTCGTCAGTTGTGCATGGTTTCAGATGTGTTTTTGGATGAAACATTAGTGTGTCGACTTGAAGAGGTCAAGCATGGTTGGTAAGGAAAAGGATGATAGCATGAGGTTGCGTGTTAATCAGTGAGTAGTATGGAAACTTGCGGTTGTGTTCTGGATAGCTTGAGTTTTGAATTGTGACGAATCGCGAACGATTTGAAATTCCTTGATGGTATTATTTGGTTATGGGTTGCATATGTTATGGTTATGGAGTATATGAATCGTATCTTCCATACTTGTTTGGATAAGTTCATAGTGATGTTTATTGGATGATATTCTGATTTATTTTAAATCAAAGGATGAGTATGTAGAGTATTTGAGGATTAAATTACAAGGGTTGAAAGAAAGGGAGCTTTCTACTAAATTATCGAAGTGAGAGTTTTGATAGAAAGAGGTTAGTTTTCTTGGTTATGTTATCTCCGATGATGGTATTGTTGTGTATCTATCCAGAATAGATGCAGTTCTACATTGAGAGACTCCAAAGTCGGTTAAGGGATTAGAAAATTTTGGGCTTAGTTGGTTGTTACTGTAGGTTATGGAAGACTTTGCTAAGTTAGTACTTCTGTTATCTCAGTTGACTTGCAAAGGGCGAGTCGTTTGTTTTGGATGTTCGTTGTGAGTAAGTTTTAGTGAGCTGAAGAGAAGATTGACTACGGCTCCAATTTTGATTCTGCCTGATCCTAATAAACTGTTTATGGAATATTAGGATGCGTCCTTGATGAGTGTAGTTAGTGTGTTAATGCGAGAGGGTAAAGTCATTTCTTATGCTTTACGACAATTGAGGATTCATGATTTCAAGATGGCTGCGGTTACTTTTGTGTTGAGAATCTAGAGGTATTATTTTGAGGGTTTTAGGTTCAAGTTGTTTGGTAATCACAAGGGTTTAGAGTACTTGTTTGGTCAGAAGGAATAAAGTAGGAGACAACGAGGATGGTTGGAATTCCTGATTAGTTATGACCTTGGCTCGAATTATCCTATTGGTAAAGTTAATGTCGTGCCTGATGAGTTAAGTCGAAAGTCTTTACATATGTCTATTTTGATGGTCAGAGAATTAGAGTTGGTTGAGCAGTTCAGAGACTTGTGTCTGGTGTGTAAGCTAACACAGTAGAGTGTGAGGTTGGGTATATTAAAAGTGAACAGTGATTTTTGGCGAATATGAGAAAGAGTTAGACTTTGGACGTGAAATTGGTAATTTTGATGGTTATGAGTAATTAGAGTGCGCAACGGAAGCGTGATGTGGCACAATACGTATATGCGTGTGTGACTTGTAAGAGTTCATAGGTTGAACATTGAAAACATGTAGGAATGATGAGACCGTTGGACGTTTCAGAATGGAAGTGTTAGGTGAAAGGTTTAAATATTATTCATGGGCTACTATGTAGATAGATGTTTTGGTTATATGTTCGATTGGTGAATCGTAGCATTGTTGTAATATTGTTGTGTGACAAGGATGTTGGTATTGTGGTTATGTAGAGGTTGTTGAAACGATGTTGGGTCGTGGAACTTTATGTTCTTGTTTTTGTTGTTGCCTCGTTTCTATCATGATGGTTTGAGTGCGAGTAGCTAATTCCTATGTGGGGAATTAGGGGAGTGTTACCTACGGTGATGGTAACGATCTTGTTGTGTTTCGGTTCAAGAGTGAACCGGTGTGTTCGTACCTTGGGTATTCTCTGAGTCGTGAGTTGGTCGTCAAGTGCAATTTATGGGCATTGCATCTTACTGTTGTCATGTCCTTGTAGTAGTTGCTGTTAGCAAGGTGTTTTGTCGGTTTGTGTTATTCGTGGTGTTGCCTTTAATGTCATGAGAGTGGGTTAGTCGTATCCGGAGTTGTTTGCACCAAGTATATTTTCGAGGACGAAAATGTCTAAGTGGGGGAGAGTTTTAACGCCCCGATTTGTTTAATTGTATTTATTTATTTCATTTATGTGAATTTTGTGAAATGTGTAAATTTATTGTATTTTACCTGCTAATTGAGTTAATTGGTTAATTTCCCTGATAGGTAAAATATTTGTAATAAATTATAATTTCTTTTCAACTTTTATTTCCCGAAATATATTTCATCGCTGTTTATGTTTTATCGCATTTTGAGAGCGTTTAGGAGATATTTGAGCGTAAGGGCAAAATGGTCATTTTGGGTAGTTAGATATTTTGTTATAAAAAGGGAAAAGAGAGAAATAGAGAGAAAATGAGAAAGAAGAGAAAGAAAAGAGAAAGAAGACAAAGAAAAGAGAGAAGAAGGGGAAGAAGAGAAAACCATCAAAACAAAGCTTGATCTTCGATTAATCGGGTAAGGGTGAGAAGTTTCGATTATATCTTGCTTGTATATGTATATGTATGTATTTGTTTGAATGTTTGGTTGAAAAATATATGTTTTCCACTTGATTGGGATTGTGATCATTTCGATAGAATCGATGTTTTAACGGTTAAAATTTGGAATAGATTGTGTAGAATAGTCGAGTAATGTTTGGGTTTAATCAGGAATACTTGTTGGTATGATTTAGGGAGTTTTGGATTGAGTTACATAGTTTGTGAGAGTTAGGGCAATAATGATGAAATAGTGAGAAATCGATGTTTACACAGTTGGAATGCGGAATAAGTTGTGTAGTATAGTCGGGTGAGGATAGGAATTAATCGGGAATGGTTGTTTGTGTGTTTTTGAGTGGTTTTGATTGAGTTTGGAATTGGGATAAATTGATAAAATTATGTTTCAAAATATTTCAAAAATGGAAAATGTGTTGGATGGATTTTTAATGGTTAAAATATTGTAGTATTTTGAATTCTGAGACCGGGGCTTTTTACGGAATCGAAATCGGAGGTCCGGAAGGCATTTAACGATCGAAAACTGAGTTTTTAGCAGAATCTGCGTATTATGCACCGACCCCCAGGATTATGCGTCGACTCATGATCTGCGTATGCTGACCCGGGCAAAATCTCCAGGTTTATGCGTCGACTCATAGTACCATGCTTCGGCTCATGATCATAGAATTTTTCCAAAATGTCAGATTTTGTTTTCTTCATAACTTTCAAACCGTAAGTCCGTTTTGGCCGCCGTTTGAAGCGTTGGAAAGCTAATGAGATGTTCTTTCTTATAAAAATGGTTTTGATACTAGTGGCTGATTTAATTGTGTTGGGAATTTGGAAACGTGTCATTTTGTCGACTTTTACAGTCGTAATTGTGTGCGATTGATGTGTTATCATGCGATATGCTTTTGATATATAACGTATAGCTTGTGTGCTGTTATATGATGTGAATGCATGTGATGAGATGTTGTGATGATGTTTTGTGGCCTTATGGCAAATAAATGCATTGTTTTGGGTTTGATTGCAATGCATGATTATTGATGTTGAGATGGTTCACATGGTTATATATGTATATGCATTTGATTGTCATGAGTTATTGGTATGCCATGTATCATGAATATGCACCATGTGATGTCGTGTGCCCTTGTGGGGTGTGAGCGACGAAACGATTCCAGAGGGAATCTGCTGTAACGGTCGTGTGCCTTATACAAAGAGGACCTAAAGCGACGTTATAGACGATCGTGTGCCTTATACAAAGAGGACCTAAAGCGATCGGATCGTGTGCCTTATACAAAGAGGACCTAAAGCGATCCATAAACGTCGTGAGCCTTATACAAAGAGGACCTAAAGTGATGGGTAACATCGTTTTCCCGACGGGGAGTTACACTAAGTAACAAGCGATGATTCTAGTGATTCATGAGTCAATTAATGATGATGAGAATGATGGATGGAATGGTACCGCATGCATAGAGTCGTTGTGTCGGTCTCTGTGCATTTGCATAAATCATAAATGGATTGATTATGTGTGGAAAATTGTGAATGGATTGATTATGTGTGGGAAATTGTGAATTGATTGATTATGTGTTGAGCTCGTGATAGCATTGGTAATTTGATATGCATTGGTTATGGATGATATGTTTTATGTATAGACATATGCTATGTTTTGTGGGGATGTTGTACATTACAATGATTGTATTAATTATCTATGATATGCTATATATGAATATATGTGATGTGGTGGTGTGTTTCCATATGTCATAACTTTGGTATGCCTTATGTGTGAATATGTGATTATGTTGGTATAATTGATATATGCTATGTGGTTGAATTATTAGAAATATGTTATGTATCTGTGGCATGCTATATGTATTAGTATGTGATGCTTGTGGTGAGAATAATTATGCATGTGAATTTATATGTGTTTGCATATTATTATGCAATCTTGATTTAGTTGTTATTTCTCACCCTTCTGCTGTGGTTTGATGCCCTATGAGGCAATTGCAGATTAGTATCTTGGAGGCTTTTGTGAAGATTAGTTCTCCATCCTTTTGTCGGTCTGTCTGCTCTGATACGTAGCACGGGAGTCGGGGAATGCTTTTGTTATATATGTATACATTTGTTGGATCTATTTTGTATTACCTTTGTATAAATATTTTGATGTTACAAAACAATTTATTTTGTAAAACAAGTCAGTTATGGATCTTTCCGCTTTATTCCATAATTGAACTTTCCTTTTGTTGGAAAACGTTTCCCTTTTATGTTTATTCCATTTTGTGTTATGTATCAAATTTATGAGCAGGGATTGTGTTTTCTTTCTTTAAATGTGGCATCTTTGTTTCTGTCTAAGAATAAATTTTTATTCACTCTGATTTATTTATGTATTATTTATCCGCGATGGGAATTGGGGTGTTACAACATTTACATGTAAACATACACTTGAAAATGCCTTAAAATCAATTTGAAACAGGGGTGTACAAGTCCCAAACATTACACAAGGTTCACATGAGTTGAAAATGGTTCAAACATGTCCATATGTGCAAATAAAATCAAAGGAACCAACCAAAGAATCAAAATGGTCCTTTAAAAAACCTAAAAAGGTCACTCACTTTAAACATGAATAAGTGTCACAAAAATAAATATTTTTGGAAATTTAATTTCATAAATAGGAAATCGACAACATCATGAATATTTTGCAAAAAGAATGGGTAAAAATTGATTAAAAATGAAAAAGTTATAAGGTTTCAAAGTTGTGAAGAAACTTGAGAAAACTAAGTCATAAAAAATAAGGGAAATGGTCCTAGAGGAATTTGAACACGTATCCTTTGGTTCAGGTTAAAACTTTTAACCAACCGAGCCATGTGAATGGCTTGTTAGTAAGATGCACGCATGCATATATATTTGAACCCAGGACACATTGATTTCAAGACACGGCAAGGCATGGTTTACGCCACTGGGGTGGCCTGTTACATCCGGTCATTTCATGGAACCAAAACAATATAAAGGGAAACCCAATTTCCTAAGGTCAGAAGGGCGCCATGGCCCTCTTGCTGAAGTAAAAATAACAACAACCTCACCAAATGCAAAATCTTACCTAACTCACTCAAAACTCTATGAAATCCAATGAAATAAAAAAGGAAATGGTGTATTTTTCCACAAGGATAACAATGGTACAGTTTGTTTGGGCTAAAAAAGCTTATATCTTAAAACACGATAGCCACATTCAAAATGGCTCATATTTGCATTTTCCATGGCACAGTCAGATACAATCATGCGTTGCAACTAAAAATGGTTCAAACATGTCACAAATAACATGTCAAACATTTCCATACTCAGTGTACATCAACATCATGCATGTTTAAAGAGTTCAAGTTTACAATGGTATTACCTCTTGAAGTTAAACTTGTAAAATCTACAAGAGTTGTTACAGAATTAGTTGGATGATTGGAATCCCTTCAATGCACCTCTAATGACCTTCTTGAATGCTTGGAAACAAAAGGGAACAGCAGGAACAGGATATCACCTTCTTCTTGCAAAATGACCAAAGTGATCAAGAGTGATCTTCAAGAAAAAGATGTTACAGTTCACTAACCAAGTTTTGAACAGCTCAAGGATGATTTTTGTAAGGTGATTGTAGGGTTGGAAGGCTTGGAAATGAATTGGACAGTGTTTTGGATGGAAAAATGCAGAAAGTCAAACTTTCAAGGGGTTGAGGGTTGACTTTTTGATTTGTGAGGTTTTTGATGATTGTGATGGTTTAGACACTCTTTAGAAGTGTTTTGTGGTTTGTGTGAATGGTTAGGATGAAGGTTTTATGATTGTAATAGGTTTTGGATGAGTTTTTGAAAATGAGGATTCTTAGTTTTCAAGTGGTGCCTTGAAAATATGGGAAGGTTTTTATGCTCCTTGAGGTGTGTTTTTGTTGTTTTTTTGAAACAAGAATCAAACCTCTATTTATAGGGCAAGAGCTGGAGCAATGAGGTTATGAAGAATTGTAATTTGAAGTTTCATGGTTTGGTTGGATTTCAACTTGGCAAGTACATGGCTCTCATAGTTCCAATGCAAAATACAAGTACATCTTGAGTGTTGGAATCTCTTTTTGAGCTTGCTTCTGCAGATGGAACAAGTTTGAGTCTCAAGGCAAGAGTAGCTGGGGAAAGTAGAGCTTTATGAGAATGGATATGGAGCTTTTTGCCAAAATGCTCCACATATGGAAGTGAAACTTGGATAATGCCTCAATTCCTTGGATAATGGCTCAAGAACTCATGTAATCCTCTGATCAAGGAAGGATTTGCGAGTTATAGGAACTGCAAAGCAAGATTGAGTAGGTTTGGAATGGTTTTGCAATAAGTTCATCATGTGCATAACCTTGAAACATGGTTTGGGTTGGCCTCACAACTAGGGTTTTTCCTATACTTAGAAAAAAATTCAAGTTTCTTAACTTTGCCCCTTTTGCAAGAGACCTTTAAAATCTTGATTTTCCATGCTCAAACTCATTGATCAATCATGTCTTGATGAAATTTGGCTTGAATACTTCAATTTGGACTAAAAAACCTTAAAAGTCAAAGGGTTGACTTTGTCAGATAAAGCTTGTGTATCAGATGAATTCAACTGTGTGATCTTCAATAATCTTGCATTCTTGAATCTTTTAAACATCATGGATAGATTCCAAAGATGTATTTGGGTGTCTTGGATCATGTCCAAAGGCTTGGGGACATGCTTTGATCAAAAGTCAAAGGCACAGTTGACTTTCCCTGATAAAACCCTAATTGGTGACCAGATGAAAATGAGCTTCATAGAACTTGTAACTAGACCAATTTGCACTTGATTCTTGATGAAGGGAAGCCTCTTGAATGTATGTAATCTTTATGGGTTGATGATCAGTTCCAAAACATTGACTGATCATGTGAAGATCTTTTTGATTCTCTTGAGCAAAACCCTAATTTAAAATGGAATCAAACAAAAACAAATTTGAACATGGTTAGGGTGCAATGCAATGCTTGAATGCTTCCTAGAATGATGATGACATCTAGGGTCAAAATTTGGGGCATGACACCTTTTTACCGCCAATTGTGAGGAAGCTTTCCATTGTTCATATATGCTGGAGACCACAATTCTTGTTTTAACTGGATTTCATTATATTTAATCTTTTGTTTGTGTTGATTGTATGAAAGCATAAAAATGATCAAGGCATTTTGTTTGATTATTGAGCACAACTACCTAATCAAATAGTCAATTCAACTTGTTATTTTGTGAACTTTTGTTAGCCCCTTTTGAGCCTTTTTGTCAATGTCCATGTTGTTTTTGAACTTGATGCTTGTCTATGAGTATTAATTCACCTTTTTGAATGGATGTTGATTATTTGTTTTCTTGAACCCTCAACCATGTGTTGTTGTTTGAATTTTTACCTTGCCTTAGAAAGTAGGGAGTATTCACACATTGATATTGGTTAAATTCAAGTTGGGGAGAGCAATGTTTGCTCACTTATGTTGTTGGTTGCTATGCGGTTGTGAAAAAGAAAAGTAAAAGAAAGAAAAAAGAGAAAAAGAAAGAAAAAAACGAAGAAGAAAAAAGATAAAAGTTTTGAAAAAGAAAAACAAAAAGAGTATCAAATAATTGTGCTAATAAGTAAGGTGTGTTTGGTATAACACTTGGGATGAAAGAAGAAGTTTGATTGAAATTTTGTGTTTGAACTTTTGTGAGTTGATCACTACCTTAGGTTTAGGCAAGTTTTTGTTTCGATTAGCTTTAGGAATTACCCATTGTTTGTTAACCAAACCATATTACAACCTTGAAAATCCCTTGTGATTCTTGCATTTGTATGTTCAATGTGAATTTTTGGATGAATGCATAATTTAGTCTTTTGGTTGCAAGATTGTTGGATGAGTGTCAAATCCTCACCTTTGTAATTTTTGCTAGGTGTGATTCATGATTTAGCTCGTGTTGTTTTAGATTGTTTGGCATGATTTTTGTACTTAGGATTTGTTTCGTTTTCATGTTTTCATTGTAGGATGGTGGTAGGTGTTTACTTTGCCTGTACGTTTTTTATTTGAACCATACATTTGTTTTTTGTCTTAAAAAACCCGTTGATTCGTGATTCTTGGATTATCGTCTTTTGTTTCTTTAAGTTGTTTGACTTTGTTTGAGGACAAACAATATTTTAAGTTGGGGAGAGTTTGATAAGTGCCAAAATGTCGTGTTTTGAGTAGTAGTTTTGCGGCACTTATCGATTTATTTGTATTGAATTCTTTGAATAAAACCCCACTTTGTTTGTAAAAGTGTATATTTAGTGTATACTAGTATTTTCATGTAAATATCATTGATTTTAATTGTTTTTATATCATTTTTGTAGGTATTCAAGCATTGATATTTAATCATTGTTAGATAGAGCATTCAATAAGCTTTCTGACGCTTCCGACCGGGCCTCAAACGCAATTACGGTTTGAAAGTTATGAAGAAAACAAGATGCTAAATTTTTCTGTTCCTGTCAGCTCTTGCCCCGAGCTCGCCGGGCGAGCCAGATGCGAGCCAGAAGTTCCAGAAGCAGTATAAAATTCCGCCTTTGCTCGCCGGGCGAACCGTTACTTCTTCGGGCGAATTAGTCTGGGCAGAAACACATTTAAAGAGGTAAAAACACATTTTTTTAGGTTATGTTTTGGGGTATTTGTTCAATTAATCTAGTGCACGAAGAAGCATCACTTATATCATCACCGCTAAATAAATCCATAAAATTCAGGTTTGGAACTCCTAGGTTAGCCATGACTAATGAAAAAATTGGGAACAACAATAATGGAATAATGGGAAAAATATTACCTCCGAAAAAGTTGGAGATAAAGGCGAATGAGATACAAAGAAAGTCACCCAAAAATATAGAAGCCATGATTGAATGTGAAATCAATGAAAAAGAAACAGGTAAACTGGTAAGAAGAAAAAGAGTGCTTGATTTTTTTTATAAAGCCAAATATATAAAATTAAAAAGGAATTACAAAGTACTGAGGGGACATAAACCAAACCCAGTTAAACCACATAATCATCCCAAATAGGGTATACAAATAACTCATATACAACAAAAGTGGTCTAAAAAGCCAAAGCAAATACACACACACGACAAATACTATCCATCGAACCGACGTATGGGCTTGAAACCAAATAGTAAAAGAAAAAAAGCCATGTGTGAGTCTTCACTTGTCAAGTAGTTTAATGAACCATCTGCCAACACGAACAGATTCACAAACCAGCAACCCCCGGAGATAAAAACACAGTAAGCAAGACGACTCTTTCGAGTCAAATAATCTAACATCAAACAAATAGAATAATGCAGATATGAAAACAGTCTGACATCAATCCCAATGAAGTTTGAGAGGCAAAATCAATGGTGGAGAACAACTCAAGATCGCAACAGTACTCAAGTGCATTTGAGTTCCCTAAACGGCAGTGAGACTCCCTACTCTAGAGGTTCGAAGTCACGTCTAGAGGTAGCAATGTGAAATGTTTCAATGACGAGATTAGCATTTAGTGTGCATGTTCTTATGGCCACCTACTTCTACTCACCAGACTTTGTCATTTCCTCTTAAGACTAGTTTAGGAAGAACACGAAGACATCAATGGGTAGCCGGATAATGTTAATCCTTGCTTCATCAAATATCAGCAAAGACGTGAGGGCAACTGTTTCGGCCTGACACAAGCCCAATTATGAGACCCCATTCAACGGACAAAGGAACATGTGGGACCTTGTCAAAAGTGTATTAATGCATATTTTGTTGTTGGATCTGATCAGACGACTCTTTACATCTCACATTGGATTATACGAAAGTAGTTTTAACCATTTACCATAAAATTCAGTCAACGACGCGCCATTTCAGATATGATCTTACTTTCACTCTCAAACTACTTCTTTAAGATTTCTCTGACTTGGATATTAAAGTGCTAACATTGTTGATTCTCCCTACTCCGCCGCACCAAAACCTCTAGTTGTCGCACTAGAAAAAATCATTTCACATTACGTATTTCTCATTCTACATCACAACAATTTTAAATATTAGAAGGTTTTTTTTAAAATAAAATAAAAAAACTAATGAGTAATCTAATATAATTGGTGACTTGGATTTAAAATAAAATAAAAAAATTCAATGTGTCAATAATACGTCATAAAAATAGTTGATTGATTGTAATGAGAAATCTTGCAATAGAAAAAATCTGTAATTTTTTTATAAAATACTTTTCTAAATTCGCCCCCAAGAGAAAGGGGGAGAATCGATGTTAACCTTAAATTCTTCATTTTTGTTTTCATCTCAATCTTTGAATGCCCTCTAAATTTCTTTTTTGTTTTTCTTTCTAGGAAGCTCTGGTTGTTGTTTTGTGGATTTTGCAGCAACCTAACACTTACGTAGTGTTAATTTATTTATTATTTCGCAATTTAAATATATATTTTAATATCAAGGATAATGATAGCATATGTAGTGTTCGAAAGATTTTTCTGTTATTTTAATGGTACATAATTTTGATTCAATATTCTCAAGGCTCCTCAGTTGTTTTTCATACTGCCACTTTCTTTGGTTGTTTTGGACATTGCACTGTAGTGGCTTTTAACTATATATATCTTTTCTATCTGTAAAACAAAAAACTATAGATATCTTTATTTTATTTAGTGATATTTATTTTTGGTGGAAATCTTTCTAAATTATTTTTTGACATATATTTTATTAAAAAACTGTAATTTTTAGAATTTATTACTTAAAATAAATCAATATAAAAATAATACTACATTAAAATGATTTGGTAAAGTTCCGGCCACAATGGGATATAAATCATTTTAAATAATTATTTATATTGGAAAAAAATCATAAAATATTTTGTACGAAATAATTGGAATCCTATAATGGTAAAAGAATAAAAGCAGAAAAGTTGCTTCATACGTTACTTTTTGAACCGACATCACTATGTTTCTTGCACCCCAAGTTCTCTGTTTTTATAAACTGAATAGTCATAAGAAATTTCAAAAGGCACAGGAAAACTGTCCTTTTCGGCTTGTTCGTCTTCTTCGTCTTCTTCTACAATTCGCTTGCGTCACTGTTTGTTCTAGACCACCACTGCCTTAACCGGTATCAACTGGTTTAATCTTGATTCTTAAAAGTGCTGTAAAATTCTCAAATGGATGATCTCAGAGTTCGGTTTTTTCTTCTTATTTTGCTATCTTTCTCGTTAAGGTGTGAATCATGGGGCTGGTTTTCATCATCTAAAGACAGTCATTCTAGTGACAGGACTTATGAAAATCAAGCAAATTTTAGAGGTTCGAGTGCTGAATTCTCAATTGAGCCTTTCAATGACCCCAAGGGAATAAAACTAGTAGAGAATGCTAAGAGTAAAATGGCTGGATCAAATGCTTGTTGGCAAAATGCTTATCAGCATCTTTTTGCCGGATGTTCGGAGATTTTGGCTTCGGATGACAAAAGATCTAGATTAGCTTGGCATTTAAGTGATTGTTTTCAAAAAGATTCTGGTAGAGTCTCATTTCCTCGTTGTGACTCAAAAACACCGATTGCTAAATGTCTGAGAGACTTAGATGATCTTGCTCATAAGGTTTATCTTGAATTCTACCTCGAAACCAACTCCATTTGTTATCAATTACAGTTAAGTGACGTTTCTTTTTCAATCTCTAATATTATTGTTTTTGTCTCAAATTGAACTAAGTTTGTATACTTGTACAGGACACATGCGTTTAAACATGAAACTGAGAGACTTGTGACTGAACTAAAAGGTTCTGCCCAATATGTTGAGGACAAGTTAGATAGCATCGAAGAGAAATCAGATTATCTATTACAAGGCTCAAAACAAATTTCTGAATCTCTTGAATCAGTTAATAGTCACACGCAATTAGTAGCACAAACTGTCAAGAATGTGGAAGGTCACATTGATGTGGTATTAAGACATTCTGAGAGTGTTTATGAGCAAACTACAAAAATTGCCGCATCACAATCCCAACTAAAAGAAGGCCAAGAGGACATGAAGAGGAATTTAGAGGATGGAGTAGCATTGCTTAAAGAATCTTATAGTTATTTGGGAAAGGAAATAGAAAAGTTAAGAGATGAAGCCATTGAGATTGAGAATGAGGTGATCAAAGTTGGCGATGCTATGTCATCGAAGATGAACAATCTGCAAAACAAAGCTGAAGATATTGGAAACATGGCCGGGATTTCTTTAGATAAACAACAACAACTTTTAGACGGACAATCCACCGCACTCAAGGGTCTAAACTCATTGAATGAAGTTCAATTCAAAGCACTTGAAGAAAGCAGGTAAGAATGATTTAAACGCTCGAAATTCGATTTTTAATTTGGCAAAATGTTAACCTCATGAATTGTGAAATGTAGGAAAAGTCTCCAATATTTTGCAGAATATGGACATAGACAACAAGAAGAGCTTCTAAAGAGGCAAGAACAAATTCAAGGCCTACATGATAAATTAATGGAGAATTCAAAAACAATACTGTCTGCTCAGGTTTGCAACTTTTGTGGCCTATTAATTTTTGTGTTTATGTTCATTATACTCATGAATCCTTAATGTTTGTATTCTATAGGAATCCTTTGAAGCAAAACAGGCTACTATGTTTGTTGCTTTGGATAAACTATTTGCTTTGCAAAATGCCATGTTGCTTGAATCAAGAGTGATTAAAGCTTTCTTCATTTATTCAATTTCAATCTTTGTCATCTTTATGTTGACTAGCACAAAACTAACTTATAATATCCGACCATTACTTTATATCGGTAAGTTTATGCTATAACTAGTGTTTTTAGTTTCTTGACCTCGAAGTAATTATTGATTAAACATTTATATGTTGTGGACTTGACTGTTATTTTCAGAGTTATGTGTTGCTCTAATGGTTGAAATATTCATTATTCGTTTGATAAATGATAACATGGAGAAACAAACATGGATAATCAACAAAGTCAGACTATGTTTCATGGTAGCTGGTTTGGTTCAACTTTTATATGCAATTTGCACATACAAGTAAGTGAATAATTTGTTATCTATATGTAGATTTTATGTCCAATATAAAAAATATCTGAGAATTGATTGTTAATAATCATGCAGAGACTTTGAAAAGATGAACCATCAAATGCTACTAACACTTGTTAACAAGATTAACAACATTCAAAAAATAGAAGAGTCGAACTTCAATGAGGACGATGATGATGATATGGATTGGTCTCAATGGATAGATAATGATTTATCTGATGATGTGAATGAGCTGGATGATCCCGACTTTATAATTCCCGAAGAAGTTGCAGAGAATTCGATCACAATATCTCCAAGTACAAAAAAGTATAATCTACGGTTGCGCAACCGGTTGTATTGACTCTTTTCACCCCACAAAGACATCTGATTCATTTACTGGCCGGCCATCCTCAAAAGTTTTGAGCTTGATTTCAATATCTTAGCACACTCATTATACTATTTTTGTGATGATTAGATTTTTAAGTCATCTATGTACAACTTCATATTTTATTAACTTATTTCATGATTAAGGATTATATACTACTGTAAATGTATATGTTAATGGGACGGTAGGTGAATGCTAGTATGCTAAATGTTTAATTGAATGAAAGTGGATAAAAAATAAAAGAAAAGAAAGTAATATATTTAGTAAATGATGTAACTATTTTGGTATAAAAATTAATATATTAATAAAATAAATTAATTATTAATAAATGTATTTATTTACATAATATATTTAATTTTAAAATAATTTAAGTATTAGTACTTTATTTATTATTGACTCAATCTATTTCATTTGTTTCCCTTAAATTTTGTTTTGTTTCCGAATCATAATGGGTGTGTCGATGGTGAATGATCTTGAACTGATGATGATGATTTATGATACGGCGGCGCAGGGTGTACCTGCAAGATTAACACTTTAATGTCCAAGTCAATTCAGAATTCAAGATGAGTGTAGTAAAAGTGGAGATCAGAATAGTGTACCTTGAATATCGGGTGTAATAGATATATACGTTGGGTTCTTTTGAGTGGATCTATATAAGATTGAGATTTAGATTTTGGGCCATTGTCCGACCCAGAACAATTGCCCCGAGGCTTGTTGGGCGGAGATTAGCCAAGGAAGCCTATGAAGTTGTGGTCGGCCTCTAGGAATGATGTTCACTCTTGGATGGAAGTGGAAATGCCTTGGATTGGTTACAAAAGTAGTGGGAAACAGACACATTAAATGTTTTTCCATTATAGAAACATTTCACCATTCCTTCTAAACGCGTGACTCTAGGGTACAAATTAGAGCATGATTCCTCTATTTAGGGTGCTTGAGTGTTTTTTTGCCGTTTACCCTGTCGTACCTCGAAAAATACGATCCTCGCGATGGACGCGGAAAAAAACGGTTCAAAACAGAGTCGCCATCGAACTTTATTTATCCCAAAAGGGAAAGGAAAATATCGATAAAACCTTTAAAAGGATAAGAAAATGGTCATCGCAACCAAATTTGGGTTCGGGAGTCGGTTACGCAAGAGGGAAAGTATTAGCACCCTCTACGTCCGTTGTACACAACGGGAACCTCTTGATTCGATTCGTGAGAAAGTTAGCTACGTTTGTTTGTTATCTTCTAAGGTAATATTTCTTTCTAAGGGGGGAAATGGGGTGGTTTTTTATTAGTGTGCTCGCCAAGGATTGGAGCCCTTATGCCTACGTATTCCCTCGTGCAATGGGAAAGTCAGAGCATTCGTAGTTCGTGGGACTACGGTTGGTTGTTGGTGTTTTTTAAGTGAACAAGTGTTTAGAGGGTGCTAAACATTGTTCTTTTTGAAAAGATTTTTAATCGCACGGCGGCGAGGAGTTGGATTAATGTGTTCGTATTTTGATTGGGTGATGATTACTTGAATTTAAGAAAGATTCCTCGGGCCCAAGTAATCGGGAAAGCGAGTCGAAGAACCGGCTCTCTCTCTTTTTCACCCTTAATTATGAAAGAGTTTTAATATGGTTAGAGTATGTTAAATAGATGACAATTACTTGAACTTAAGAAAGATTCCTCGGGTCCAAGTAATCGGGAAAGCTAGTCGAAGAACCGACTCTCTCTCTTTTTCATCCAAGTGTTTAGGAAAAGAAGATTTGATTTGATTTATTGTAAAAAAAAGGTTTGATATGTAATCGCGTTATGAGTCTTTTATAGAAGACAATTGCTTGAACTTAAGAAATATTCCTCGGGCCCAAACAATAGAGGAGAGGAATCGAAGATTCCATTCCACTCCCTTTTCTTCTTTTATGAAATAGTATTTAAGTATAGTTAGGTATTTTTAGTTTAACTTGAGAAAAATGCTCGATATGAATCGAGGTTTGAATTTGTGTGCAAAATGGTTGAGGACTAATGGAAAGGGGGTCCTAATAGTTCAAGGTAAGGTCGATGGCGAGGCAAAAGCACCCGACTTACAAGTTGGGTAAAGGAACTTGATATATGGATCAAGTGAATGCTTGAGGATGAATTGTGATTAATTGAGTTTGTTTTGAAAAAACGCTTGACGTTGGATCAAGCTTGTTTATTCTTTTAAAAATGGTTGATTTTAATCTTGTGGGAGAGGGATACATTTACTCAAATGGGAATAATCAAGCCACAATTAAAGTAAGATGATCACACATATGCATGCAAACAAGATTGTGAAATGTGCAACAAGTATCGTTGTATAAAGCACAAGAGGAGGCTATGTGAGGTTGATTGCGATCGTGAAAACAATCGACTTACAAGGTATTTGAAAAGGGCTTGACATTAAGTCAAGGTATTAGTTTGAAAAAGGTTTGGACAAGCATATGATGAATGACATACATATAATCAAGGCATGAAATTAATCCATAAGAAAAAAGCATAAACACCACATAAGGATTAAAAAACCAAACAAAATGGTGGAGAAATATAATCAAACATGTTAGTGAAGTTAGCAACCTAATTCTAAGGTTAATCTAAAGAAGAGAAATTCTAAATTAACTAATTAATTATGTTTTTAGAATTAAAGAAAATTCTAATAATTAATTAAATTAAACTAAAATATTTAATAAAATTAACTATTAAAGCTAATTAGTATTAAATAAAATGGTTTAATAAAATTAATTGGAAATTGATTAATGAAAAGGAATTTAGAAATTAATTAGAAAAGTGTTTTTTTGGTTTTTAGAATTAGGGAAAATGAATTAATATAATTAATTAAACTAAAATCAAATATTTAATAAAACTAATTATTAAATTAATTTGTTAATATTAAATAAATGAGTTTAATAAAATTAATATAAATTAATTAATAAAAAGGTTTTAAGATTTTATGTAAAAAAAAAAAAAGAAATTAATTAAAGATTGTTTTTGATTTTTTTAAAATATATTATAAACCAAAATGTAAAAGAAAAAAAAAACTAACAAAAAGAAAAAGATGGGCCAGAATGAGTTGGAAACTGAGGGGTGCGCTCAGAAGAAACGCCAGGCCCAAAAGACAAAAGCCCATGCGGATGGGAGTCCATGGTGGACTCTCCAGCAGATCTGGACCACTGATCTAGCATTGGGTCAACGAAGACTCTAGATCAAACGGTCAGGTAGTGAGTACCCATATGGTGGGGATGCGTGGGATCTATGGAAATCACTAAGAACCGGTGACACTTGTCATCAGTGGGGGTCTGCCACAACAAAATATTGACAAAACAAGGCCACCGTGAAAAAGAACAATTCAATCACTCACTCTTTTCTCAACGTCAATCTCCCTCTCTCGTCTAACTTTCTCTGCAACTGGAAACCACCAGAAACACATCCTCTCGCCGGAGAAGGAGGTGGTTGGCGGCGGCGCCGCCACTCCTCTCCGGCCACACACCCCAAATCACTTATAACCCTACACGAAAAAACCCCACTGAATCCAAATCCGGACTCAGTTTTCACTAAAACCTCCTCAAAAACCCCAAATCGAAAGCCAATCGTAACCCTAGATCTACAAAACACAATCAATATTAAGCAATTGAAAGAGAGATTCAAGGCAACAAAGCAAGGCGAGCAATGATCAAGGTTCCGAAAATACGAAATAGGGGAAAAAAACTTACAAAATCGGAGCAAGTCCGAGTTCAGTCTCCGGTGAAGGTAAGGTTTTGAGCTCTCTTAACTCTTTTCCTTCTTCTGCTTCTTCTGTGGCTCGTTCTCTTCTGCTTCTACTTCTGAGACCCTTCCTTTGTTGAATGTGTTGTTGAATCTGCTCTAATCTAGATGTTAGCTCATACACACATAGAATTTCAATGTGAAATTCTATGTGTATTAGGAATAATTCTTTTGAGCTTTAGTGAATAGGGTTTTTTGAATTTTACGCAGCCGTATCTTTTAAAGTTTCTTCCGGTTTTTTCGTCCCCCCACCCTTGAATGTATCTCTTCCTCCTCTTTTAAAACAAATTGTCTTCTCTATTCTTTTGGCATGATTCACTTGTCTTGTTATTGTGGTATTGAGTGGTTGTTTTCACATATTGCAGAATTGTTGTTGTGTCACTGTGTTATCCTTTTGATGCAGGTAGTGGTTTGTTATTGTTGGTGAAAAGTTGTTTTTAATGGTGCAGGGTCTGTTATATGTGTTATGGCAGCTGCAATGTGTTTTGCTTAGCTCAGAGTTGCAGCTTGGGATTTGGCTTTGTAAGGTACGGCGTACGGTTTGGAGCAGTTTGTTTTCTTGTAGCTAGCGGCATAGTTCTTGCGCGTGACTTGGTGTATAGTTTTTGCAGAGGTTTTGTGCAGAGGTTTTGTTTAGTGTTGCAGGATGTTGTTTGGATGTTTCATTATTTTTGTTATTTGAACTGTGGTTTATTTATGGCAATGTCGGTTTTGCAGCATATGACTTGCGTGGGTTTTGGAACTTTATCATAGGCATTGGTTGGGAGTTGTGGTAATGACTTGCTATTATGTTGGCTCACACGAAGATAATTGTAGAATGGCTTGGAATTCTATTGAATTTAGGAAAATGTAGTATGTTAACACTAATGGCTCTTTTTTGAAATGTGCTTGTAAAGAACATAGAAATCGGTTTGGAATTATTTTGTACATGTATTGCTTTTTTTTGTACCCTTGAATTTGCGATGCTTTGAAATTGATACCAACAAATAAGAAAATTTAAATCCAAATCAATTCTTGAGAAATGAATCAATCTTGAATCTTCCCTTGAAATGAATAAAGGCTTAATTCCACGTTACACAATCCTAATCACTGATATACAAATGCATTGGACATCACTTGATCAAATGCAAATTCAATATGAACCAAATTGTCCGCTTGAAAACTTTTTGACAATGTCATGACCAAATATTATCCTACGTTGATGAATGGATCCACAAATGACGATCTTGAATACTACCATTTGAACCATGATTAACCACAACCCTCATTATGAAATTTCTTGAATAACAATATGGACCAATTGAAAAACCCTAGTTTACCATGACCTGTTCCTTGATGATTTTCAATCGTGAAACAGTTGATAACTTGACACAGCCTGATAACTCGAGTTGGCACTGAAACCTAACACAAACTCTTGAATCAATTGCACCCAAGCCTTGACTTTGAAACAAACTTTTCCTGACTGATATTAGGTCGACCAATAAATGAACTTCAACCCATACTCATTCCTGACTTGATATCCCCAAAGAAATCACGGACTTAGGCAACAGGAAAGCAACACACACATTTTTTTTGGATTTTCTGAATAACAATTAGTGTATGGAAGTACAGATGAAAATTATACACAGGTAGGACAAATTTGGGGTATGACAGATGCCCCTATCTAATTGTCTTAAACCCGAGAGAATGAAGTGCTGCAGGGCGTTCATTTTTAGGGTTGAAGTCAATTAGATATAAGAAGATCCCAAAATTTGTCTGACCAGAGGTAAAATGATATAAAGCAAGAGCCGACAGAACGAGGCAGCGGTGTCCAAATTGAACAAAATAACTTGAGATCCTTTGGGTGGTCGAAGCAGCACCTTATCCATTAAGGTTCCTCGATGATACCAAAGCAGTATCTCTGAAGGCAAAAGATTCTCTGGGTCGTCGAAGCAGTCCCTTATCCATTAAGGTTCCTCAATGATACCAAAGCAGTATCTCTGAAAGGCAGACGATTCTGTGGGTCGTCGAAGCAGTCCCTTTTCCATGAAGGTTCCTCGATGATACCAAAGCAGTATCTCTGAAAGGCAGACGATTCTCTGGGTCGTCGATGCAGTCCCTTGTCCATTAAGGTTCCTCGATGATACCAAAGCAGTATCTCTGAAGGCAGAAGATTCTCTGGGTCGTCGAAGCAGTCCCTTATCCGTTAAGGTTCCTCGATGATACCAAAGCATTATCTCTGAAGTAAATTTGCTGAGGAATAGCTGAGCAAGATTCCTATTGGAGGAAATGTGTTGGCTCTGCAAAGGAAATCTCACAAGAAACTTTCTAGGGTAACCTCTGCTTGGGGAGCACTGACAACAGCTATTGAGGATTGTCATTATTAATTGCATGGTTGAAGAATGACTTGCTGGGGAATAGAATTCCTTGAGTACGTGTGGGGTATCAACACTTTTCAGAGGAATACTGCCGACTTCGAAGGAGGACCGGCCAAGATACTTGCGAATTGATCCTGGATCCTGTTATGCTATGTTGCCGGGGATGGATATGCCATGCATTGCATGATGCACTGAAACACATGCTAAGATGCAACTGCTGGGGAATCTAATGCACGTATGATATGATAGTGCTTGATATGATTATGTGATGTTATGCTAGCATGTTATGCACATGACAATGCAAATGATCAAGCGCACTGGGGATAAGTTCCTTGTCGAGGGTATCACCAGGGATTGGATTTGGTAATTACCAAATGAAATCGGGCTTTAGGTTAATCTTCCATACTAAAACTGGATTGGAGGATAAATTACCAGACAAGAACTGGTGTTTAAACTTTTGTTTGTCAGACGAGAACTGACTTCTGGATAGTCTACCAGACGAGAATTGGTGAGAAAAGAGTATTCGCCAGACGAGAACTGGGCCTTAAAAGATTTGCCAGACGAGAACTGGACCTTAAAATGGATTTCCAGACGAGAACTGGACCTTAAAATGGATTGCCAGACAAGAACTGGACCTTAAAATAATTTGCCAGACGAGAACTGGACTTTAAAGTGTTTACCAGACGAGAACTAGACCTTAAAATGGATTGCCAGACGAGAACTGGACCTTAAAATGTTTTTCCAGATGAGAACTGGACCTTGGATTGCCAAGCTAAGTTGGACTTTAAAATGGATTGCCAGACGAGAACTGGACCTTAAAATAATTTGCTAGACGAGAACTGGACCTTAAAATGTTTTCCAGATGAGAACTGGATCTTAAAATGTTTGCCAGACGAGAACTGGACCTTAAAATGGATTGCCAGACGAGAACCGGACCTTAAAATGTTTTTCCAGACGAGAACTGGACCTTGGATTGCCAAGCTAAGTTGGACTTTGGTGTTAAGTCTTGCGATACCAGGCTTTGAGACGTCAAATCTTGTTGGAAGGTTAGGCTTGAGGTATGATACGCATGTCTATGCAATGAGCGAAGCGACATGACTAATGCATATGAGTGATTTATGCAATGATATGAAGGTTTCCAAGGATGCCCCAGTAGAGGATAAGGGATGGATAGGTTCCCTTGCAGCAAGGTCTCTTGTCAGAAAGAAGGCAAAAGGTTATTTTTGTGGGGTGATATCATGATTCCCCGACACTCGTTTTGAACTCAAAGGTCACTTGACGGTGTTCGCTTGAGCAGATTGAAAGCAACAGAGAGATTTTCCCCTGCGTGGCTCATCCTTTGACAGGAAATTGGAAACAACTGTACCATGAGATGATCTCGAGATGGCTTGCCCCAGAATTCTAATTCGTGAAAGGATTTGCCCTTGAAAGGAAGTTGGAAGCAGATGTACCATGAGATGAAATCGAGATGGTTTGCCTCACAACTTCAAGTCGTAAAAGGGTTTGTCCTTGAACGGAAAATTCAGAAGCAGATGTACCATGAGATTACTCGAGATGCCGTGCCTCAGAACAATTGTACCATGAGATGAACTTGAGATGGTTTGTCCCAGAATTCCAAGCCATGAAAGGATTCTTCCTTGATTGACTGGCTCTTGGAGTATTTGGCTTCAAAGTACCCTTGAGGTGGCTTGCCCCATAATGAGCGTTGGAGCGACTTAACTTGTGTTGATTGAACATTGGAGGGGTTTTCCTTTAATCAAAAGAACCTCTGGTGGCCTGTCCCCGATTGGTAGATTCTTGAGATGATTTACTCTGATCAACCTGTTCTTGAATGATTTGCCCCATAATCAACTAATGCTTCGGGGACTTGCGCTAAACTGACTGATTCCATAATCATTGGATGTCAAAGCCCCCTTTGATTGCTCCTTGTTGGAATTTCCTTGATGTCAAACACTGACTTGCAGTCAAAATTGTTCGTTGACAAATGGTAATTTTAATGCGATGCTCATACAAGTTTTGAAAAATCAATCATTGTTGGAATGATGTGATTGTGTGTGACGAATGGACCATTAGTCCAGACTTAGTGTCGATTTAGCTAATGTATGAAAGATATAGCAAGAATATGACACCAAAACAAGTGATTAGCAAATTTGTAGGAGTCAGTTTACGCAACCTTGCTGTAGTATGCTTTTAGAATAAACCCCGCCTCAATTAGGTCTTTTAAGGGTTATAACGTGGTTTGGTTCACGGTTATTTGAAACAAAGGATATTAGGCTCAAAAATTGGTTTGGTACCCACCCCTTCTTCGTGATGATCTCCAATCCTACGTTCAGTCAATTGACACACATTCATCTTCAAAGAGAGTTCGACAGTTTAAGAGTGAAGATGAGGATTCAAGATTTCCTTGAAATGATAGTCACATTATTTTGCTTTTGTCAAGGATGTCGGTGACCCTTTTGATTCTTGATATGGTGCTCACTGAATCTTATTTTGCTTCGCTTGAGGATTTGAAGACCCCTTTTGCCTTTTTAATTTTGATCCCTGGTTTTGCCTGGACTGATTCTGCTTTTCAAGTCCACCGGGATTTCCCTAAATTTTTCCTAAGTCTCCTTTTTTAGGTGTTTGACTTAGCGGGCTCTCTTTTTTTTTTTAGTAAGGCTTGTGAATGCCAAGTCAGTAGTCATTGAAGAACAACCACCATAACTTCTGGATTTTGCATGATTTCTTCGTCACCTCAAGACGTGTACGAAGAATATAGAGTCAGATTAACTGAACACTACCCTGCCCCAAGTTGAGTGTAAGGGTTTGAATATCCGAAGGAAACTTCTACTTCTCGGCTCGAAGTGGTTAACTAGGGATTAACTCCTTATCTCTCCGGTGTTTGGGGATTTGAAACAATGCCTGTACATCATCAGTAGGATTTTATCCGAAAGCATACTATAAGCAATTATGGGTACCTTGTTTTCATCATCCTCCCTTCAATCTTTACTAAACAAAAGTTTGATAAAGAGAATGGACGAGAAGTATATGTATGAATTTTGTTGTTTTTGTTTTTTGTGCTTTTATTTTTTTTATATATAAGTAAAGAAAAATGAGCGAATGCGACATGATTAATTCAGAAAATGCATGATCACATCATTAATATTACCATTCAAAACAACAATATTCAAAAATAAGTAACATGCAAATGATAAATGTCCAATGGTTACCAGTATCTGAGGAAGTCTTCCTGTTTGAACCACTGGCTTTAGGGGATGCCTCTTGAAGTCTTGGAACTCATTTGGGCGAGAAGCTGACGTGCACAACCAAGTTTCCTTCTAGAAATGATATGTGTTTTTTGTCAATCAACTGTTGCACCTTGGCTTGAAAAGCTTTGCAATCCTCAGTTGAATGCCCCATGGATCCAGCATGATATTCACAATGTGCATTGGGATCGTATCCAGGCGGGTATGGTTTTGGCAATGGCTTGATAGCTTTGGGCTCTACTAGTGAGTTTCGGACCAGATGCGGCAAAAGTTGACTGTACGACATAGGAACTAGGTGGAGAGGAGCAGTTCTTCTTTCCAAGTTATTTCGAGGCCTATGTTGATTCTGATGATGATTCTGATATCCTCGACCACTGGCTCGCTGATTTGCACGAGGAGAAATCATGGGTTTCTGGTATGACGCACTAGGATTAACAGGTTGACCATAAGGATGATATGACACTGACAATGATAACTGCCGAGAAGCTAAAGGGCCATAAAGTCTTGCTGGTGTACCCTGAGAATACTCAACATTTCCTATGTCTGCATCAATTTCATTATCCTCTTCCTCTTGGGGATTGCTGAAGGATTAAGTCTCACCAGCTTGATTACTCGAGACGTCTTGGACTTGTTTAGCTTTGAGGTAACTCTCGATGCGTTCTTCTACTATTATAAGGTCAGAGAAGCTTGAGAATGAACTGTCAGCCATTCTTTCAAGATAGGTGGCATGCAGACTATCCAAGAACATGTCAATCAACTCTTTGTCCAAGAGTGGTGGTTGTACCCTAGCTACTAACTCTCTCCACCGCTGTGCATAATCCTTAATGGATTCACCGCTCTTCTGAGATAGGCTTTGTAACTGCGTACGACTGAGAGCCATGTCCAAATTGTACTCATATTGCTTTAGGAAAACATTGGATAAGTCTTTCCATGATTGGATACAACTTCTTTCTAAATCCATGTACCAATTCAAAGATGCACCACTTAAACTGTCTTGAAAACAGTAAATCATTAACTTGCCATCGCGGACATGAGAAGTCATCTTTCGGCAGAACATCACCAAATGACGCTTCGGGCAACTGAGACCAGCGTACTTCTCGAAGTTGGGTACTTTGAATTTTGGAGGAATTACCAAGTCTGGCACTAGGCACATATCAACAGCATCGAGCCCAGAAGTATCGCGTGCTTTCATAGCTTGAACTTTCTCTTCCAGGGCACAAAACCTTTTCTCCATGGAATTAGCCAGCGACATCATCTGAGACTGAACATGGATGTTCACTCGTGGAGGATGATCACCAGGTAGACAATCATACAATGGGTTAGTCAACACAGCAAAATATGATGAGGGGCCAAAATCCTTCATCCCATCATGTTGAAAGCTATCCTCTGACATAGCCATCACAACTTTCAAATTGTCTATGCTCCTCTTATCTTCGCTTGAACTTGCTTTAAATGTTTTGTGGTTACCACAGGTTCAGTATGAGCGTCGGGAAATCAGCTGGCAGGAAATGGACAGAGGATCGGATGAGTTTGTTGGAAAATGATATGCTAATGTCATGAGTATGCAATGGAGGGTTCCAGGATCAAAACAACATCTGATTCTGAGGAAGGAGTTAGACACAGGATATCTCTGATTACAGGACCCCCCACAGGTAAGTTCTAAATGGGTAGGTGCCTAGAGTTATGGATGTCTTTCAAAGACATTATAGCCATGACGAAGGAACATCAGACGATAATATCCTTGAAAGGATCTCGTCTAGGTGAGGTCTTCGTTTCTTCCCCACGAGAAAGACTCCTCGGAAGCGTCCACTACACAACCATCGACACACGGGTTCTAAGTAAGGTTCTCAGAATCCTAGATCGAGGTCGAAAATATTACTGTCAAGAAGTAATACGTTCGAGGGATCTCATCTGATTGGGGCGTTCGCATTAACCCACAAAGAGTTAACACTACCAACCACCATAGATAAATGGGTTAATGGTCCTTAGGATCGACGACTCACCTCAAAAATATTACCACCATGGCAAAGATTCACCATAACAATAATATCTCCAAGGGAATCTACTCCAAGCGGGGTTTTTGCTTCAACTCACACGGAAGAGATCACGCAAGCCTACACTACCCAACCACCATCCTAATCCTAGGGTTTTCTCGGACTCGGGTGTAGAGCCATCTCACAGAGCACCAATGATCAGAGAACCCCAACAGTGTCACAAGAAACGGTAATAGGATATAATAACAATAAGCAAGTAGATAATATATAATCAGACAAGTAAGCAAACAAGCAAGAGAAGATAAACAAACAAGCGGATCTAACACTCAAGAATCGAGTCAAGTTAGGCTTGACTCTCTCTAGCATAAGGTAATGCAGATATCCCCAGCAGAGTCGCCATCTATCGTACCTCAAAAAATACGATCCTCGCGATGGACGCGGAAAAAAACGGTTAAAAATAGAGTCGCCACCGAACTTTATTTATCCCAAAAGGGAAAGGAAAATATCGATAAAACCTTTAAAAGGATAAGAAAATGGTCATCGCAACCAAATTTGGGTTCGGTAGTCGGTTACGCGAGAGGGAAAGTATTAGCACCCTCTACGTCCGTTGTACTCAACGGGAACCTCTTGATTCGATTCGTGAGAAAGTTAGCTACGTTTGTTTGTTATCTTCTAAGGTAATATTGCTTTTTAAGGGGGGAAATGGGGTGGTTTTTTATTAGTGTGCTCGCCAAGGATTGGAGCCCTTATGCCTACGTATTCCCTCGTGCAATGGAAAAGACAGAGCATTCGTAGTTCGTGGGACTACGGTTGGTTGTTGGTGTTTTTTAAGTGAACAAGTGTTTAGAGGGGGCTAAACATCGTTCTTTTTGTAAAGATTTTTAATCGCACGGCAGCGAGGAGTTGGATTAATGTGTTCGTATTTTGATTGGGTGACGATTACTTGAACTTAAGAAAGATTCCTCAGGCCCAAGTAATCGGGAAAGCGAGTCGAAGAACCGGCTCTCTCTCTTTTTCACCCTTAATTATGAAAGAGTTTTAATATGGTTAGAGTATGTTAAATAGATGACAATTACTTGAACTTAAGAAAGATTCCTCGGGTCCAAGTAATCGGGAAAGCTAGTCGAAGAACCGACTCTCTCTCTTTTTCATCCAAGTGTTTAGGAAAAGAAGATTTTATTTTATTTATTGTAAAAAAAGGGTTTGATATGTAATCGCGTTATGAGTCTTTTAATGAAGACAATTGCTTGAACTTAAGAAATATTCCTCGGGCCCAAACAATTGAGGAGAGGAATCGAAGATTCCATTCCACTCCCTTTTCTTCTTTTATGAAATAGTATTGAAGTATAGTTAGGTATTTTTAGTTTAACTTGAGAAAAATGCTCGATATGAATCGAGGTTTGAATTTGTGTGCGAAATGGTTGAGGACTAATGGAAAGGGGGTCCTAATAGTTCAAGGTAAGGTTGATGGCGAGGCAAAAGCACTCGACTTGCAAGTTGGGTTAAGGAACTTGATATATGGATCAAGTGAATGCTTGAGGATGAATTGTGATTAATTGAGTTTGTTTTGAAAAAACGCTTGATGTTGGATCAAGCTTGTTTATTCTTTTAAAAATGGTTGATTTTAATCTTGTGAGAGAGGGATACATTTACTCAAATGGGAATAATCAAGCCAGAATTAAAGTAAGACGATCACACATATGCATGCAAACAAGATTGTGAAATGTGCAACAAGTATCGTTGTATAAAGCCCAAGAGGAGGCTATGTGAGGTTGATTGCGATCGTGAAAACAATCGACTTACAAGGTATTTGAAAAGGGTTTGACATTAAGTCAAGCTATTAGTTTGAAAAAGGTTTGGACAAGCATATGATGAATGACATACATATAATCAAGGCATGAAATTAATCCATAAGAAAAAAGCATAAACACCACATAAGGATTAAAAAACCAAACAAAATGGTGGAGAAATATAATCAAACATGTTAGTGAAGTTAGCAACCTAATTCTAAGGTTAATCTAAAGAAGAGAAATTCTAAATTAATTAATTAATTATGTTTTTAGAATTAAAGAAAATTCTAATAATTAATTAAATTAAACTAAAATATTTAATAAAATTAAATATTAAAGCTAATTAGTATTAAATAAAATGGTTTAATAAAATTAATTGGAAATTGATTAATGAAAAGGAATTTAGAAATTAATTAGAAAAATGTTTTTTTGGTTTTTAGAATTAGGGAAAATGAATTAATATAATTAATTAAACTAAAATCAAATATTTAATAAAACTAATTATTAAATTAATTTGTTAATATTAAATAAATGAGTTTAATAAAATTAATAGAAATTAATTAATAAAAAGGTTTTAAGATTTTCTTTAAAAAAAAAGAAATTAATTAAATATTGTTTTTTATTTTTTTTAAATATATTATAAAACAAAATGTAAAAGAAAAAAAGACTAACAAAAAGAAAAAGATGGGCCAGAATGAGTTAGAAACTGAGGGGTGCGCTCTCCAGCAGATCTGGACCACTGATCTAGCATTGGGTCAACGAAGACCCTAGATCAAACGGCCAGGCAGTGAGTACCCATATGGTGGGGATGCGTGGGATCTATGGAAATTACTAAGAACCGGTGACACTTGTCATCGGTGGGGGTCTGCCACAACAAAATATTGACAAAACAAGGCCACCATGAAAAAGAACAATTCAATCACTCACTCTTTTCTCAACGTCAATCTCCCTCTCTCGTCTAACTTTCTCTGCAGCTGGAAGCCGCCAGAAACACATCCTCTCGCCGAAGAAGGAGGTGGTTGGCGGCGGGGCCGCCACTCCTCTCCGGCCACACACCCCAAATCACTTATAACCCTACACAAAAAAACCCCACTGAATCCAAATCCGGACTCAGTTTCCACTAAAACTTCCTCAAAAACCCCAAATCGAAATCCAATCGTAACCCTAGATCTACAAAACACAATCAATATTAAGCAATTGAAAGAGGGATTCAAGGCAACAAAGCAAGGCGAGCAATGATCAAGGTTCCGAAAATACGAAAGAGGGGAAGAAACTTACAAAATCGGAGCAAGTCCGAGTTCAGTCTCTGGTGAAGGTAAGGCTTTAAGCTCTCTTAACTCTTTTCCTTCTTCTGCTTCTTCTGTGGCTCGTTCACTTCTGCTTCTACTTCTGAGACCCTTCCTTTGTTGAATGTATTGTTGAATATGCTCTAATCTAGATGTTAGCTCATACACACATAGAATTTTAATGTGAAATTCTATGTGTATTAGGAATAATTCTTTTGAGCTTTAGTGAATAGGGTTTTTTGAATTTTACGCAACCGTATCTTTTAAAGTTTCTTCCGATTTTTTCGTCCCCCCTTGAATGTATCTCTTCCTCCTCTTTTTAAAACAAATTGTCTTCTCTGTTCTTTTGGCATGATTCACTTGTCTTGTTATTGTGGTATTGAGTGGTTGCTTTCACATATTGCAGAATTGTTGTTGTGTCACTGTGTTATCCTTTTGATGCAGGTAGTGGTTTGTTATTGTTGGTGAAAAGTTATTTCCAATGGTGCAGGGTCTGTTTTATGTGTTATGGCAGCTGCAATGTGTTTTGCTTGGCTCAGAGTTGCAGCTTGGGATTTGGCTTTGTGGGGTACGACGTACAGTTTGGAGCAGTTTTTTTTTTCTTGTAGCTAGCGGCATAGTTCTTGCGCCTGACTTGGTGTAGGGTTTTTGCATAGGTTTTGTACAGAGGTTTTGTTTAGTGTTGCAGGATGTTGTTTGGATGTTTCATTATTTTTGTTATTTGAACTGTGGTTTATTTGTGGCAATGTCGGTTTTGCAGCATATGACTTGCGTGGGTTTTGGAACTTTATCACAGGCATTGGTTGGGAGTTGTGGTAATGACTTGCTATTATGTTGGCTCGCACGAAGATAATTGTAGAATGGCTTTGAATTCTATTGAATTTAGGCAAATGTAGTATGTTAACACTAATGGCTCTTTTTTGAAATGTGCTTGTAAAGAACATAGAAATGGGCTTGGAATTATTTTGTACAGGTATTGCTTTTTTTTGTACCCTTGAATTTGCGATGCTTTGAAATTGATACCAACAAATAAGAAAATTTAAATCCAAATCAATTCTTGAGAAATGAATCAATCTTGAATCTTCCCTTGAAATGAATAAAGGTTGAATTCCACGTTACACAATCCTAATCACTAATATACAAATGCATTGGACATCACTTGATCAAATGCAAATTCAATATGAACCAAATTGTCCGCTTGAAAACTTTTTGACAATGTCATGACCAAATATTATCCTACTTTTATGAATGGATCCACAAATGACGATCTTGAATACAACCATTTGAACCATGATTAACCACAACCCTCATTATGGAATTTCTTGAATAACAATATGGACCAATTGAAAAACCCTAGTTTACCATGACCTGTTCCTTGATGATTTTCAATCCTAAAACAGTTGATAACTTGACACAGCCTAATAACTTGAGTTGGCACAGAAACCTAACACAAACTCTTGAGTCAATTGCACCAAAGCCTTGATTTTGAAACAAACTTTTCCTGACTGATATTAGGTCGACCAATAAATGAACTTCAACCCATACTCATTCCTGACTTGATATCCCCAAAGAAATCATGGACTTAGGCAACAGGAAAGCAACACACACTTTTTTTAGATTTTCTGAATAACAATTAGTGTATGGAAGTACAGATGAAAATTATACACAGGTAGGACAAATTTGGGGTATGACAGATGCCCCTATCTAATTGTCTTAAACCCGAGAGAATGAATTGCTGCAGGGCATTCATTTTTAGGGTAGAAGTTAATTAGATATAAGAAGATCCCAAAATTTGTCTATCCAAAGGTAAAATGTTATAGAGCGAGAGCCGACAGAACGAGGCAACAGTGTCCAAATTGAACAAAATAACTTGAGATCCTTTGGGTGGTCGAAGCAGCACCTTATCCATTAAGGTTCCTCGATGATACCAAAGCAGTATCTCTGAAGGCAGACGATTCTCTGGGTCGTCGAAGCAGTCCCTTATCCGTTAAGGTTCCTGGATGATACCAAAGCAGTATCTCTGAAAGGCAGACGATTCTCTGGGTCGTCGAAGCAGTCCCTTATCCATGAAGGTTCCTCGATGATACCAAATCAGTATCTCTGAAAGGCAGATGATTCTCTGGGTCGTCGATGCAGTCCCTTATCCATTAAGGTTCCTCGATGATACCAAAGCAGTATCTCTGAAGGCAGAAGATTCTCTGGGTCGTCGAAGTAGTCCCTTATCCGTTAAGGTTCCTCGATGATACCAAAGCAGTATCTCTGAAGTAAATTTGCTGAGGAATAGTTGAGCAAGATTCCTGTTGGAGGAAATGTGCTGGCTCTGCAGAGGAAAGCTCACAAGAAACTTTCTAGGGTAACCTCTGCTTGGGGAGCACTGACAACAGCTGTTGAGGATTGTCATTATCAATTTCAATTGCACCGAAGCCTTGACTTTGAAACAAACTTTTCCTGACTGATATTAGGTCGACCAATAAATGAACTTCAACCCATACTCATTCCTGACTTGATATCCCCAAAGAAATCACAGACTTAGGCAACAGGAAAGCAACACACATTTTTTTGGATTTTCTGAATAACAATTAGTGTATGGAAGTACAGATGAAAATTATACACAGGTGTGACAAATTTGGGGTATGACATACCCTTGATGGGATGATTGCTTTGTTGCCTTTAGATCTTATTTAGCTTTTAATCTAGATTGTTGGTTTTCAATTGAGTTTGTTATATATAAAAGGAAGGTCTTGCTCCCAACATATTCTTTTGCACCACTTGTTACTTAACGCTCACTACATCTTCTTGGGTGTGTTGGTCAGTTTCCTTGGTTTGGCATTTTTAACTTTCCTTGCTACTTCCTTATTTGTGGGTTGTCTTTTTACTTCCTCCCATTTGAAGGCACAACATTGTCTTTCCATATGTTGTTATGGTTAACCCCAGAGACGCGTTCGTGAACGACACTCTTTAGCTTACCAGTGAAGAGTGTCCGTCGTCTGTGAGAGTGGATAATTCTAAACTCGTAGATCTCCTCTATGCACTGAACCTCCCAAGTGTTTTCCACAAATGCGTCTCACAACAGTTCAAGGTCAGGGTTGGATCCTTCTGACAATGAAAGTGATTCATTGATGAGTGAAACTGCCACTCAGGCCGCTTCTCTAGCTCGTGCAGAATTCAACCTGGATCTTATTCTATCTGAGATAAGGATGCAAGAGATGAGTTTCTCTATTTAGTGTCTCGAGATAAACCTTTATCTCCAGTGCATTATTATTGCTTATCAAACTGATTTACTTTGTAATGTAGCGCATATATTGTTTGACCTGAAGAGTTGATGGCGACAACAAATGCAAATGATTATTCTTTGGTGGACTGTGTGTATCTAGGAAACAACTATGAGTGAACCCATATTTAAAGTGGGATCATCTTCAGATTAGTCAATATTTGTCATTCCTATTGATAAGAGAATATGCAACAAGTTTTGGCGACTGCTCTATTCTATTTTATGATTGTATCTTCTGGAAGTTGGGTGTTTGAATTCCTTTCACTACTTTTGAGAAGGAGGTACTGGACCACCTTTGCATCAATCCCTCGCAACTTCATCTGATTGCTTGCACTTTTTTAAGGGTATTTTAGTACTGGTATGAATACCAGAGGCACATGGATTCAGCCTCAAAGAGCTTATTCTTCTATATTTTTTATGTCAACCCCCTTCGAGGAAATGACCTAGTCATGGTTTAGTTTCCCTCTGTTAGACTAACGATAAGATCTTCCACATTTACACAGAGAGTTAAAAGAACTTCAAGTAGAACTATTTCTTGGCTATCCCCATCTCTCCCACTGCTCATGCCGAATTTTGTGTTGTTCCTCCTCCCTCCCATGGGCCGGCAAAGTGTACCAACCAATTTAGACGGTTTTAGTTCCCATACCAAATTACAAAGGTGGTTATCTCATAATATGTCTCATACAACTCTTTTACTAATGTAGAGAAAACTATGAATTCGATCTTGCTTTCGTTTTCTATCGATGAAATTTGTTGCTTGGATTTTGTTAGTACGGCGTCTGTTGAGGAGAGGAAATATCTCTTTAGTATTGGTCATTTCCCTATTCTACTTGATTGTTTATTGATTTTTGCACTTATCTCATGGATTTTCCTTTCCTTCAAATATGATTAAAAGGTAAAAGAGAGAAAGCTCACCAGCTCCGGCCAATCCTACTGTGCACGTACGAGTGGTTAGAGATCCTTCCCCCGTGGAGGGAGCCAACATGCCTACTCAACCGTCATATGAACGCCGAAGCAAGAATAACCATGATAGACCTGGTTTGTCGAGGGTTAAAAAGGACAGTGGTAAGGAGATTTCCCGATGAAGTCCAACTAAAATGTGAAGGCAGTCCGAGTCTGCTATTGTTATTCTCTTTATGGAAAACATTGGGAATCCTCCTCTCTTGCTGCCTCATGTGCTGGCTGGTCGGATGCCTCGGACCATGCTAGAGATAAAGGATTGTGTGTCTGTTGAAGATTATCCCCATGAGCGTAAACTCTCCCAAACAGGTAAGTCTGGCTTGTTGCGAAGTTATTTTTTGAGTTACTGCAAGCGACTTCCCTCATAAATCTGTTTGTCGTCGTTCAAGGGGAGCTAATGGTCCCCGAATATCCTTCTCAAGAGGTTGAGTCTTTGAAAGCTCGTTATGGACTCATCGAGTTGTAAGTTGTTGGCTTGGAGTATCTGTCTTCTAGGCTACATCAATTCTTGGACCAAATGTATCCTTTCTTGGAAGAGGTGAACTTGCACGGGTCTATTGCAACCTTGGCTGGCTGGATGGCTGAAGTTGAGGGATTGCTCGAAGAGGAGAAGAAAGTTTCCTGTGAAGCGGAACTTGTGTTGGATGCCTCATCTTCAAGTGCCCTGGTAGCCGAGACAGAGCTTAAAGAAGAGAAGATCATTCATTCCCAAAAGTTGAAGGCATTCTAGGAGGAAAGAACTGGTTTAGACAAACAACAAATGGATCTTTCCGATGAAAGTCTGGAGGAAACTGCCTTCAAGAACGTTATGGACTAGTTGGAGTTGCTTGTTCCTGGCCTTTGGGAATTTCATGCTCATTTAAATTTGTCCCCATAAATGATTCATTGTAATTTGTTGTCACTTTATAAACTAAAGGGTATTTGTTACAATATTTACTTATTGTGTTTGGCTTTGACTGATATATGTATGGTTCATTTTTTTTACATATTCCCAGGGGAAAAAGTCATTTCATTTATCAATATGCTAATCTATTACACGAAAAAGAATGGAACACGTGGATACACACAACCCTTTTAACTGTAATATTGCTTTAATTTAGCAACATTCCAAGTCCTTAGTATTTGTTATTCTACAAGAGTTTCCAAGAGGTAGGTTCCTTTCTCGATGCTGATTGCACCTAGTATGGTCCTTCTCAATTTATCTCCAACTTTCCGTCTTGAGCATTGTTCCCTCATATGTTGGCTCTTTGCAAAACCAAGTCCCTCACTTGAAAATTTCTTGGTCGGACACACCAGTTATATTTGGAGGTCGCATTCTGCTTGACCATGGCGCTGGTGAAAGTGACTAGTACCCTTTTTTCTTCTAAGAAATCGATCTCTTCTTTGATAACACCGGTGATGTCAAAATGTACAACTCCGCAGATTGAGCGCTGAAGATATCTTGCTCTTAGAATCTTTTTTGCCAATGCCCTAACTCCGAGGTGTTTTCTGGCTATCCCCTTGTACATCTCTAAAAGTGTGTAAGAAGCTTATTCTCTCCCTAGGCAACTTAAAAAGGGGGTAGATAAGCCTATTTTATAAAAATAATCCCCCCTAACGACGGTATATGCACTAGCCGTTCTCCTCACCAAGGTAGCCTCAGATGGATCCTACAGAAGAATTCCTTATTCAATTTACTCTTGAATTAGAGACATCCAGTAAGGATAAGAAGCATTTTCTATGGCCGACACTACCTCCCCTAAGGGCTTAAGAGCTTTCCTAGTTTCCAAGACGAAAGAATAATTAATCTCAGGGTTCCTTTTTCTTGCTAACCTGGAAAGTACGTCAATGTAAATGCTTTCTTCCCAGATAAAATGATCGATCTCAAATGTTTTGAATCTTGTTAATTTCTCAGTTGCTAGCTTCAAGTGTCATTGCAATAACAGTTCTTTAGCTTGGATCTACCGTTCACAGTTTTATGTGCTTCGCCCCCATCTTTTTTGCTAGGATTATTCCCATAATTACTGCTTCGTATTCGGCTTGATTATTGGTGTTCGAGAACTCGAATCTTAGAGAAACTTCTACCGCAAGCCCAAATTCATTTTCTAGAATTACACCTGCATTGCTTCTCTGACTATTAGATGATCTGTTTGTGAATATTACCTAGGCGTGACCTAGCTCCGGAGGTACAAGAGTCATTTCGGCTAGGAAGTCTGCAAACAATTGAGCCCTCAATGCTTTCCTAGCTTTAAAAAACACTTCAAACTCCGATAAATTAATGGCCTATTTTGTCAAACGCCCGGGAAGATTCGATCGATGAAGCACCTGTTTCAGGATTAAGTCTGCTTGATCATGAATGATTATAGAATGCAGGAGGAAGTACCTTATGAGCTTTTGTGATGTTGTTACCAATGCTAAGGCTGCTTTCTCTATCTTCTAGTATCACGTCTCTGGCCCAACTAGGGATTTCGATATGAAGTACATAAGGTTCTAGTTAGAGTGTGACTCTCTAATCTAGGAAGACGCTTATTTCATCCTTTAGTTCTGGTTAGAGATCTGACTTTGGATCGAGGATGATGCACTCGTAGAATTTTGCAGGAATTAGGAGTCGATTCCCATAGAGGGCACCAATGTTCCATTTCGAAACCAGAATTAGTGTGTGCTGATGTTGAGTAATCTTAATCTGGTGGTGATGATCTTTGATACAGCAGCGTGGGGTGGACCTGCAAGGTTAACACTAAAACGTCCAGATTAATTCAGGATTCAAGATCAGTGTAGTAAAAGTGGAGATTAGAATAGTGTACCTTGAATATCGTGTGTAATGACTTTATGTATGTGTCATTTTAAGTGGGCCTATATCAAATTGAGCCTTAGATTTTTAGGCCTTTGACCAGCCCAAAACAAGTTTCAATATCAAACATGCCTCTAGCGAATGAGACTAAGAAAAAAAATAAACAAAACACCTAAAAATTCAAAGTTATAATAGTGTTTAATATTTTTACAAATAATAGTACTAATTATGTGTTTCAAAAACCTTTACAATGTTTTTTTTTAAATCATAGTATCGGGGGCCCCATTTAAAGTCAGAGTAAAACTCCTATATAAACTAGCCCAACATAAGGATTGATTGCACCTAGCAAGATTCCAACCTTAAACCTTGAGAGGAACACACTCTCAAGAACCAAGCCTCCACCACAAGACCAATTCTTAGGGGCTCCATGTTTTCGTCTTCCATTTTGTTTACAAGTGATTAAATATAAATTTTTTATTGGGCCACTTGTAAATTTTGACATGAAAAAATTCTGAATGCTGCAACATGTGTGATTCTTTTAAGTTTAATCTTGAGGCTCACGAGAATATGTTTGTCCCTATTTAGCTCGATGGGATGAAATATGTGATATTAACAATGTCTGGTAAAGAATCTTTAGTAAGAACATATAAATGGCATATTGAAATAGGGATCAGGTGGAATATACTTCAAATGCAAGAGCATGATAAATTTATAAGATTATCACTTTAATGCTCAAATTAGTGAACAAATGAGAAAGAATTAGAGTGTGTGAATGAGTCAAATACCTAGATTTTAGCGTCTGTATAGTTTTATAACCACCTCAAGTCATGAGGCGTGGAACACGAGGTGTGGAATACGAGGCATGGAGGTTGATTAAATATAACAATGGACAATCATGTTAGAGTAAAAATTGAGTGTCACCTTTTTGAATGCGAGACCACTCAATCTTTAATAACTCGATGTGCTTTTGGATTGAACCTTCTCTATCTTTAGGTCTAAGATCGACCCGAAACAAATTTAATTAAAATACAAAACTAAAATATCATTAAAATGACATCCTTTGTTTTATATATATATATATATATATATATATATATATATATATATATATATATATATATATAGGGTTAAATATGTATAAAGTCTCTATAAATATCTCAACTTTCAGGTTTGGTCCCTCCAAAATTTTCCTTCAAACAATGGTCCTCTGAAAGTTTTCCATCCCTAACTTTAGTCCCTCCCGTTAGTTTCCACTAACGGTGGCTTATGTGGCTTTTGACGTGGCTTACACATGGCAATGCCAACTTGGCAAAAAAAATGCTGACGTGTATGCCACGTGTCAATTGTTTCAATTATATATATTTTTATATTAATATCATATTTAAACCCAGAAATTGTAGTTAATCTGTAGCTACTTCCTAGCTTATTCCTAGCTAATTCCTTCAAACAAAATTCACTAATATGCCAACTTTCCAAACAATTTAACTCATCTCATAACTAGTTCAAACCTCGTGGTGATTAATCCAAGTCTAGTTGCATAACAATTCCAACTCAGTCTTAGCTAGCATTCTTAAACAACTTAAATTAACACCATTCTACATTCCATGGCAGTGCATACTTCAATGATTCAATTCACCGTAACTGATAAAACCAATTGTAACTAATTAGCATGACTACAATCATGGTTCTGTGGCAATTCAAACAATCATAACAGTTAAAGCATCCTTTTAACAATTCACATCTTTTCACATCAAACATCAACAATTCATTTATATTCCATTTCAAAATTTCTAATTCAATTCTAACTTCAACTTATGACAACTAACTTTCTTATTCAACATAACCCTCACTACCAAATTCAATTAATTTAATCCAACTAACCTAGTTCACATTTCTAGTTTTCACTAAATAACCATTAACTCTCATTTCACTAACTCTAACAATCCAAAAAATAAAACGATTCTTCAAACAAGTGCAATGCATACTTTTTTTTCACTGACATAATATTTCATCTGAGCTAACACTAACTAATTTTTCATAACAAAAACGCGAATCCTAATATCAAAATCAAATAATTGTACTCACATTCAATATCCAACACATAACTATCACCACACAAACCTATTAACATAATTCAAACATAACTCTAACCTCATTCATTTAACACTTTAACAGTGACCAAACAACTTCAGTTCAATTCATTTATGTTTGGATTTCATCATTAACAACCAATCTAACATCAATACTAATATCATTGCACCCAACAACTAACATTTAACAGAATGCTAACAGTGTAAAAATTCAAACTAATTTCCTCTTCAATCACCTCAGACTGAAGACCCACACTCTGTTGTTTTCCATCTAAAAAACCAGTGCAACTTTTGCCCTCAAATTGAAAAACCCAGAAGAAATTAAGATCAACTCAGTTGATTAATTTGTATGTTAATTAAGAAAGTGTATGTTTTTATGAATTATTTGACAGATTAACAATTTGGGGGAAAATTATAAACCTTAGGGGAGAGAGAAAGAGAGATACCAGAATTAGAGAGATCTCCATGTGAGACAATCCTTTACTTTGGTTTTGTTTTTGTATGATTGCAAATTGCGCGTATGATTTGTTGTGCTTCATTCTACATGTGAATATGTGTGATTTTCATCTTAAAATGATTGTTAGAAACACTTTTTATAAGGTTTGAATCAATACATAACCTTTGGCATCGATCCATACGTGTCTGGTATCGATCCCTGCTTTATTGGAAATCAAAAGAATTAAATTTGTTCAGTAGGCATCGATCCATACGTGTCTGGTATCGATCCCTGATTTAATGGAAATTCTGTTTTTCAGTTCACCTTCAGTAGGGATCGATTCATAGATTTTGGGATCAATCCCTAACAGTTAAAAATTGTCAGGAATCGATCCATACGATGTTGGGATCGATCCCAAAGTCTGTTTTTCTGCATAATTTTAATTCTAACAGTTCTGTCTTGTTTAGTATAAATACAAAGTGGCAGGTATTGGCTTAACATGAATTCACAAGTGAAAATTGCAAAATACACAAGTCATAGAGGTCTTTGTAGCAGCAATTGATTGAGCATTCAGAAACCTGAAAGATACTTCGTCTTCATCATCTTCTCAATCTCTTCAATTCAAGAACAATTACACACAATCATTCTTGTTCTTCGGATTGAAGGATCAACGAGATAACGTTCAGTGGTACGATCAACGATCTAGCTGTGGAGTCAGTGGAACGATCAAGGATCTAGCTGGGTTGAAGAGTGAAGGGGGTTTCGAGGAAAAACCTACTGGTTTGTCCTTCAAGAACGGGACTGTTCTTGCGGGTTTGTTAGTCACGATTGCAGAACGGATTCAGCCGCAGCGTAGGGTTTGGAAACGGGGTTGTTTCGCAAACAGGTCGTGGAACCGGTGAATCGTTTGCAAGTCTTGCGGGGAATTCTTGATCCAGCTCTGATCAAGTCGAGGTTCTATACGAGAAGAAGAAGTTCTAGGGATTTAGAATTCTGTCTTGGTATTGTAACCTTTGTAAGAACGAATTCAGCAACTATTGATAAGAAAAGGTCTCAATTTCTTTTGAAATTGAGAGGGAGACGTACCCACACGCGAGGACGACAGTGGGGAACTTCCTTAACAAATCTCTGTGTATCGTATTCTATCTCTATCTCCCTTTACGTTTTCGTTAACTGTTTTGTGATACAAATTGGCGCAGTACGTTTTACGTGTCGTGATACAATAGTGGCAAGAAAACCTTTTATTGAAACATCACTATTGTTTATCATAGAACACATACACGCCAAGTGTTTGACAAAACGGTTTGTTGTGATTTACTCATTGGAATCAGAATTTGTGATAAGTGCATTTAGTGCGAGAAAATTCTGTGTTAACGTTTTCTATCAATCAATTCAAATCCAGCATCATACTTGCATGTCTGGTCTTTTTGGTAGCGGTTCAGAATAGACGGAAGTCGATTCGGGACCAAAACTTTCCGCTATATTTCAAAAACTCTGTTAAGGTTTTTAAAACCGTATTTTACAAGCGGTGATCTATTCACCCCCCTCTCGATCACTAGCCACACCGTCTAACAAGTGGTATCAGAGCGCCGGTTCGCTGGTGCTCTGTGGCTGCCTGTAACGATATGGATTCTGAACCAAAGGGGGCGTACAATAGAGCTCCCGTCTTTAACGGAGAAAACTACGGCTACTGGAAAGACTGCATGCGAGTTCATATAAATTCTGTGGATAGGCTAGTATGGACAGCCATTGAGAATGGTCCTTTTCAAATAACCATGACCAATGAGGCTGGCGCCATAGTACCTAAACCAGAAGCTGATTGGACTGAGAAAGATGAGAAAAAGTGGTCGAGTGATTGGAAAGCTCGAAATATACTAATTTCAGCACTTGGTGTTGATGAGTATTATCGAGTATCCCATTGCACGACTGCTAAGGAGATGTGGGACGCTTTAGAAATCGCCCATGAGGGTACTACTGAAGTGAAACAGTCCCGCATTAACACACTTAATCAAGAGTTTGAGCTCTTTCGCATGAAAAATGGAGAATCTATCTCCGACATGCAAAAGAGGTTTACTCATCTTACAAATCGATTAAATGCACTTGGAAAACCTGTTTCCAATGAGGTAGCTACTAACAAAATTCTGAGATGTCTTAGCAGGGAATGGCAACCTAAAGTGACAGCTATCAAGGAAGCCAACGACTTGACGACTCTTACGATTACAACACTTTTTGGAAAGCTGGAAGAACATCAGCAAGCTCTAGAAAGTCTTGAAAAGTATGAGAACAAAAGTAAGAAGGAGAAAGAGAAGAAGAAAGACAAAGAGGGTGAGAAGAAGCCAATTGCTCTTGTGGCCTCTAGCACTAAGTCCTCAAGAAAAGAGCAAAGTGACAATGATTCAAGTAGTGACAAAGATTCGGATGATGAAGAAATGGGACTTTTTGTAAGGAGATACAATAGATTCATTCGAAGGAATGGATACAAGCATTCCGACAAAAACCTCATGAAGTTTAGAAGACAATCTAGTGAGTCAAAACAGGAAGAGAACAAGAAGCATAAAGGTAGAGGATCTTGTTTCAATTGTGGCAAATCTGGACATTACAAAACAGAATGTCCTATGAAGAAAAAGGATAAAGGGAAGGATTCACCTAAACGGTACAGCAAACAAAGGAGAGCTTATATAGCATGGGAAAGCGATAGCGATTCATCAAGCTCACAAAGTTCAAGTGATAGTGATGAAACCGCAAACCTATGTCTTATGGCTCACATCAAAGACCATGCCTACTACAAGAAGAAACAAGAAGAAAAGAAGGTAAAACAAGCCTACTATAATAATGTCTCCTCTATGTCTTTTTCTGAACTGAAAATCGCTTTTGAAAAACTGCATAACGAAGCTGTAGATGCTTTCAAAAGATTATCTTCCGATAAACAAATTTTTTCATTCTTGGAAGGTAAAGTATACAAAGCTGAAAAAGATTTAGAAAGCTTGAAGGCTAGTATTGCAGAAAATTCAAAAGATATTGATGTTAACGGATGTAGTAAAGTTAGGTATTGTGAAGCTTGTCATATTTGGCAACGAGAGGTTAATACTCTTAAAGTCAAATTGGAAAAAGCTTTACAACCCAAGGTGACTTACTCCGTTGATACTAGATTGTTTAAGAAGTCATTGAATCCTCCATATGCAAAATACTCTTTTACTCCAAAGGATTCAATGAACAAAACTAAACAATTGCATCATCATGGTTTATGTCATTATTGTTGTCGTGCTGGCCACACCATTGAGAAATGCAAGTTTAGGAGGTTTCTTGTTCCTAAAGGCATCTATCAATGGAAGCCAAAAGGCAACCATGTTACCACTTACCCCTTTGGACCCAATGAAAATTGGGTACCAACCACTCTCTTTTGATATTGTAGGAAGAGTGCCTTGCATCCGAAGATAGGAGATGGTTCCTAGATAGCGGCTGCTCAAGGCACATGACCGGTGACATATCGCTTTTTATAGACTTCAAAGCAAAGAAAAAGGGATATGTTACTTATGGAGACAATAACAAAGGAGCTATACTTGGCAAAGGTAGTATAGGTAACCCCTCTACCACTACCATTTCTGATGTCAATCTTGTAGAGGGACTTAAACACAATTTGTTAAGCATAAGTCAATTGTGTGACAAGGGTTACAAAGTTTCTTTTACAAAAACTTGTTGCATAATTGAACATGATGAAAATAATGTTGTGTTTAAGGGTGTTAGAGTAAACAATATCTATATGCTTGATCTTTGTGATGTATCTTTAACAAGCACTAAATGTCTAGTTACCTTGAATGATGATTCTTGGCTTTGGCATAGACGTTTAGCGCATGTTAATTTCGATTTGCTTAACAAGGTTGTATCTAAGGATCTAGTAGTCGGTCTTCCAAAAATAAAGTTTTCAAAAGACCACCTATGTGATGCATGCCAAATGGGAAAGCAAACAAGGGTCTCTTTTAAATCCAAAAATGTAATTTCAACTTCACGACCTCTTGAGCTTCTCCATATGGATCTCTTTGGTCCGTCTAGGACAAAGAGCTTAGGTGGAAACTATTATGGTTTTGTAATTGTTGATGACTACTCTAGATTTACTTGGACTATATTCCTTCATAGCAAAGATGAAACTTTTTCTGCTTTTAAGAATTTTGCAAAACTGTCCCAAAATAAAATGAATTCTAAAATAGTTACAATTCGAAGCGATCATGGAGGAGAATTTCAAAACTATCTCTTTGATAAGTACTGTGATAAGTATGGTATTGAGCATAACTTTTCAGCTCCTCGAACTCCACAACAGAATGGCGTTGTGGAGCGCAAAAATCGCGTTTTAGAAGAGCTGGCAAGAACAATGCTAAATGAGGGTGGATTGGCAAAATATTTTTGGGCTGATGCTGTTAGCACAGCCTGTTATGTTCTAAACAGGATTCTAATTCGCCCTATGTTAAATAAAACCCCTTATGAGCTTTTAAAAGGAAGAAAGCCAAACTTATCACATCTTCACGTATTCGATTGTAAGTGTTTTGTTTTGAATAATGTTAAGGAAAAACTTGGGAAGTTTGATGCAAAAGCGGATGAAGGTATTTTTCTTGGTTATTCACAATCAAGTAAAGCATATAGAGTGTATAATAAGCGTTTACTTACTGTTGAAGAATCTGTCCATGTTTCCTTTGATGAGTCTTATCCGAAAAATGTCGGCAAAGGTATTTCTTTTGATGACGCAGGTGTATCTACAGAAGACATACTCAAGGAAGCTGTTGCGGAAACTGATCAATCCAAGACAGCTCCCATTGAGAAGGAGGAAGATACTAGTCATGAAAAAGATAAGGAAGAAAGGACAGCTGATGTGAATGACCTTCCACCAGCTTGGAAATCTTCAAAAGACCATCCCATTAACAACATCTTGGGAGACATTTCAAAGGGAGTCATGACTCGTTCTAAGATAAGTAATTTTTGTTCTCACTTCGCCTTTGTTTCACAAGTGGAACCTAAAAATGCCAAAGAAGCCTTGATTGATGAATTTTGGCTAATGGCCATGCAAGAAGAGCTTAATCAATTTAAAAGAAATGACGTTTGGGAACTTGTCCCGCGTCCGCGAGAACATCATATCATAGGTACTAAGTGGGTTTTTAGGAATAAGCTTGATGAAAGTGGAGTGATAACTCGGAACAAGGCACGTTTAGTAGCACAAGGCTATAACCAAGAGGAGGGCATAGACTATGAGGAAACTTATGCTCCAGTTGCTCGTCTTGAGGCTATACGTCTCTTGCTCGCTTATGCGTGTTCTAGAGATTTTAAGCTTTACCAAATGGACGTAAAGAGTGCGTTTCTAAATGGTGTCCTAAATGAAGAGGTATACGTCTCACAACCTCCTGGTTTTGAGAATGCTGAATATCCAGATTATGTTTACAAATTAAAACGAGCTTTGTACGGTCTTAAGCAAGCCCCCCGGGTTTGGTATGAAAGACTTAGCAAATTTCTACTTGATCATGGATATTCAAGAGGTAAAGTGGATACCACCCTCTTCATTAAGCACAAAGGAAAACACATTCTTTTAGTTCAAGTTTATGTAGACGATATAATTTTTGGTTCAACTAACATACACTTGGTCGAAGAGTTTTCAAAAGTTATGCAGGGTGAATTTGAAATGAGTCTTATGGGGGAGCTTAATTTCTTCCTCGGTCTCCAAATAAAGCAGCTTGATGAGGGAACAGCTGTGAGTCAAACAAAATACTGCAGAGAGCTGCTCAAGCGCTTTGGAATGAACGACTCAAAATCAATAGACACACCTATGCCTACCAACGGATATCTAGATAAAGATGAACACGGTAAGAGTGTAGATGTCAAACAGTATAGAGGTATGATTGGGTCTCTCTTGTATCTTACTGCGTCTAGACCTGACATCATGTTTAGTGTCTGCATGTGTGCACGATATCAATCGAATCCTAAAGAGTCACACTTGAAAGCTGTCAAGCGCATATTTAGATATCTTCATGGAACATCTAAGTATGGGCTCTGGTATTCAAAAGGAAGCGATTGTAGCTTAGTAGGTTACTCCGATTCTGATTTTGCTGGCTGCAAATCATATAGGAAAAGTACTAGTGGTACATGTCACTTATTTTCAAACTCTCTGGTCAGTTGGCATAGCAAGAAACAGGTGTCTGTCGCACTGTCAACTGCTGAGGCTGAGTACGTTGCAGCCGGTAGCTGTTGCGCTCAGATCTTGTGGCTGAAGCAACAACTACAAGATTTCGATATTCAACTCAAACGCATTCCAATAAAGTGTGACAACACCAGTGCTATAAATCTTACTAAGAATCCTGTTTTACACTCACGCACTAAACACATAGAGATTAGGCATCACTTTCTTCGCGACTATGTTGAGAAAGAGGACGTTGTGTTTGAGCATGTTGATACTAAGAATCAACTCGCTGATATTTTCACTAAACCACTAGCAACGGAACCTTTCTTTAACATTCGTCGTGAATTAGGGATTCTTGATCTTTCTTCATTACTATCTTAAGCTTGTTAGATTCTATTTTTGCCTCACCTTGGTTGATAAGTTGTGTTTTAGAAGTTATGAGCTTATACTTCACAAAGGTACATCAACAAAGGTAATATCAATCCTCTTTACTACTCTTTGGATCTATGTGTTTGTGTATGTTAGAACAAATTCTCTATGTTCGTTTATGTAAATTCTTTTGCATTTATTGTTTGAATATTAATATCTGGATTGAGAACTATTCTTAAGCATCATTTTCATAACATGATTCATAGGCATTGCATTCTGCATAAAAAAAGTCATAAAAGTCTGTTTTGCATTCGCATGTATCGATACCACGACCTAGGGATCGATCTCTATCACTTTAACTCAATTTTTTTAATTTCGCTTCAGTATGGATCGATCCATACGCTTTTGGTATCGATCCCTACAGCTTTTAAAAATCAAATTCATCGTGGTTTGGATCGATTCCAAAACCCATGCATCGATCCCTACTGTTCTTGTTCATTAACCGTCCTTTTTAACTTCTCATGGTTCGACACATCATCATTTTTTTTTGCTAGCATTCATCCTAGCATCCCCATACCTCTCATAACCTCTCTTCCTCCACACGGCTAACCCTAATTTCTCTCTAACCCTCTCTTCTCCAAAACCCCAAATTCATTTCAATCTCCTTCCAATCCACAACAATGCCTCCAAGAATGAATCCGGTCAGAGCAACTCGAAGAGAAAAAGGAAAACAACAGGTTGGAACCTCTACTCAACCACCAGAAATTCCTCCAAAGGCTTTGGATCTCCTTCATCCTGCCTTTGTTGATGAGTTTGAGAAAGACTTCCAGACAAGGTTAGTCATGAAACCTCATGTTTTTGATAAGCATGATGCCATCCCTTTGCACTTAGGTGATGTGGTAGAACTGTTGAATGCACAACAATGGGGTTCCTTTTTAACTATAAGAAATGAGTACCATGAGGACTTTATACGTGCATTTTATGTTGGATTGCAAACTAGTAAAGGATATAGTTTTAAGTGTTCCATTGGTGTTAGCACATACACATTCGAGGCTGCTGACTGGCTCAAAGTATTTGAAATCCCACTTCCGCCGCTTGATTTCGAGATATGGAATGATTCTAAGTTTGATACTGAGTTTAATTTGCTGGAATTTACTCAATCTATCTCTAAAGTAGAACGACCAATAGCTGAGGATGAACGTCTGACAACGGGTATGATCAAACGAGTACCAAGGATACTTCATTGGATTGTATCACATGTCTTGCGTCCAGCAACTGGTGGTCATTCCCGGCTGGACAGACCAAGCACTCATCTCATGTACATTCTGCTAAAGAAGGTTAAGTTGAATTGGCCCAATTACTTTGTCAAGCGTCTATTCTCCGTGTGAAACAGTTCCAAAAATGTTGCTCTCGGATATGCCTCTCAGATTATGAGGATTATAAAATTCTGGAACATCACTGTGCCTTTGGTTCCTCTTGTATCTCCCACACCTGCCCAAGAGTTTGATTCTTCCACCTTGTCGCACATGGGATACCGGTGGGATAAGGAGCGTGAATGCTTCTATATCTATATAAGCAAAACAAGGACAAGGATTTACAACTTTGATGAGCCGGCTGACAGATTTTCTATTGTTGAAGATCAAGATGATGAAGAAATGCAGGATGTAGATGAACCAGAAGTGCCTGAAGCTGCTGCCAATACCGGTTGGGGTGAGTGGGTGCCACAAAGGTGGTCTCCATCCCACTATGAACCTGCTCCACCACCTCCTCCTCACTTCTCTGCTGCTACCTCCACTTCTGTAAATGTCACAACCATGCTCCAGCAAATGCAGCTAGAAAATAGACAAAATCATGAGGAAGCAAGAGTTTGGCATGTTCAACAAGCTGAGTGGCATAACGAACATCGGGAGTGGCATGATGACCACACAAGGATGTATCAGAATCAGCACTCTTGGCACACTGACTTGATTAAGTGGCATCAAGTCTTTTATAATGAAATGACAGGTTTTATGGACGATTGTCGTGCAGATCCGGGTATTATGGACAGGTTTTGAAGCACTGAAGTTCAGGACCGATTCAGACAGTACTCTTTCATGGGACACAATCCTGATGAAATGCCTCCTCCTCCGCCTCCACCTAGCTTCAGAGATCCAAATCAAGATGACGAGGAGTCTTGTGGAGGCCACTTTCCCCATTAGCATTTCATTTCATATGCATTTCATTTCATGTTGCTTGAATTGTTGTTTCATTTTTCGAATATTCTGACTATATTTGTTTGGCTTATGTAATTTTCATTACTTTCCTAGTATTTCATTGCTTATTTCCGTTTGCTTGTTTATGGTTTCCTTGCCCTTTATTGGTCATTCTTTGTGAGTGATTTTATTCTTCTAAGCTTTCTTTCTTTGTGATTGTTAGCTTTGTTATCAATTTATGCTGCGGTTTGCTACTTTGTTCTTCTCTTTGTTGTTTCTTTCCTCTTTTTGATGTTGACAAAGGGGGAGAAGTATAGAAGATGTTGACATGACAGAATGGTATGCACAAACTCAGGGGGAGTATCACACATCAATTTGCCATCATCAAAAAGGGGGAGTTTGTGAGACAATCCTTTACTTTGGTTTTGTTTTTGTATGATTGCAAATTGCGCGTATGATTTGTTGTGCTTCATTCTACATGTGAATATGTGTGATTTTCATCTTAAAATGATTGTTAGAAACACTTTTTATAAGGTTTGAATCAATACATAACCTTTGGCATCGATCCATACGTGTCTGGTATCGATCCCTGCTTTATTGGAAATCAAAAGAATTAAATTTGTTCAGTAGGCATCGATCCATACGTGTCTGGTATCGATCCCTGATTTAATGGAAATTCTGTTTTTCAGTTCACCTTCAGTAGGGATCGATTCATAGATTTTGGGATCAATCCCTAACAGTTAAAAATTGTCAGGAATCGATCCATACGATGTTGGGATCGATCCCAAAGTCTGTTTTTCTGCATAATTTTAATTCTAACAGTTCTGTCTTGTTTAGTATAAATACAAAGTGGCAGGTATTGGCTTAACATGAATTCACAAGTGAAAATTGCAAAATACACAAGTCATAGAGGTCTTTGTAGCAGCAATTGATTGAGCATTCAGAAACCTGAAAGATACTTCGTCTTCATCATCTTCTCAATCTCTTCAATTCAAGAACAATTACACACAATCATTCTTGTTCTTCGGATTGAAGGATCAACGAGATAACGTTCAGTGGTACGATCAACGATCTAGCTGTGGAGTCAGTGGAACGATCAAGGATCTAGCTGGGTTGAAGAGTGAAGGGGGTTTCGAGGAAAAACCTACTGGTTTGTCCTTCAAGAACGGGACTGTTCTTGCGGGTTTGTTAGTCACGATTGCAGAACGGATTCAGCCGCAACGTAGGGTTTGGAAACGGGGTTGTTTCGCAAACAGGTCGTGGAACCGGTGAATCGTTTGCAAGTCTTGCGGGGAATTCTTGATCCAGCTCTGATCAAGTCGAGGTTCTATACGAGAAGAAGAAGTTCTAGGGATTTAGAATTCTGTCTTGGTATTGTAACCTTTGTAAGAACGAATTCAGCAACTATTGATAAGAAAAGGTCTCAATTTCTTTTGAAATTGAGAGGGAGACGTACCCACACGCGAGGACGACAGTGGGGAACTTCCTTAACAAATCTCTGTGTATCGTATTCTATCTCTATCTCCCTTTACGTTTTCGTTAACTGTTTTGTGATACAAATTGGCGCAGTACGTTTTACGTGTCGTGATACAATAGTGGCAAGAAAACCTTTTATTGAAACATCACTATTGTTTATCATAGAACACATACACGCCAAGTGTTTGACAAAACGGTTTGTTGTGATTTACTCATTGGAATCAGAATTTGTGATAAGTGCATTTAGTGCGAGAAAATTCTGTGTTAACGTTTTCTATCAATCAATTCAAATCCAGCATCATACTTGCGTGTCTGGTCTTTTTGGTAGCGGTTCAGAATAGACGGAAGTCGATTCGGGACCAAAACTTTCCGCTATATTTCAAAAACTCTGTTAAGGTTTTTAAAACCGTATTTTACAAGCGGTGATCTATTCACCCCCCCTCTCGATCACTAGCCACACCGTCTAACACTCCAATTGAGGAAGAAGAGGGATTTGAGAATGGAAGAGAGGGACGACATCGTTGACGACTGATTATGTAAGAGGTTCCTTAAGGATACTATAGATACTTAGGGTGCAAATACCTTCCCTTTGTATAACCAATCCCGATTCTTGATCTCCCAAGTACATTGTTTTGCATTGCACACACTCATGGCTTCTAACGTGACTTTGTTTTATAGGGAAAAAAATTATTTTACAACATTTCTGACGTAGCAAAACAATAACACACGCATGACATGCCACATAAACCACCGTTAGTGGAAACTAACGGGAGGGACTAAATTTAGGGACGAAAAAACTTTATGAGAACTATTGTTTGAAGAAAATTTTTTGAGGAACTAAATCTAAAAGTTTGGATATTTGTAGGAACTAAAAACTTATTTAACCCATATATATATATATATATATATATATATATATATATATATATAGGGTCATGCTAATACACACCCATGTAGGTGTGCATTAGCAACATACACCTTAGTGTATTTTTGTGTGGGACTCACCAATTTTGGGTGGGACCCACATTAAAATGATGAAGAAAAAAAATAGAAAGAAAATATATGTAGTGTATTTTTGTGTGGGATCCATCAATTTTGGGTGTATGTTAGCATTTCTTATATATATATATATATATATATATATATATTAGTCTGGTAGCTTATTTTGTTTGATTTTGATCTTGCAAATATAATTTTTTTTGTCACTTTTTATTTGTTTTAGTCTTTGTAATTTCTAAATATTTCATTTTAGTCTCTCTCATATTTGCAATATAAGGACTAACATTAAATATTTTAAGTAATGTAGAAATCAATTACAATATAAATCAAATTTAAAAAAAAAATGAAAAAAATAAAACAAAATAAAAAATATTTGTAAGTCGTAAAAGTAAAAAAAAAATAAAAAAATAGAAAGACTAAAATATATTTGTAAGAACTAATTAATATTTAAACTTATGTAATTTTAAAATTATGATAATTTTTAATGATTAAATTAAAGAGTAAAGTGATAAAATTAAATGGTATTTTCACTTGTTCTATTTATAAAAAGAGAAAAGGGGTGATGCACTGACAGTGTAAAAAAAATTTTACACTGTCAACTAATGACGATCATGCATCCCGCCAAGTCAGACTGAAAATTTTAAATTACTTAAATGACATGGTAGAATGTTATATTTCTATTAGATGACAGTATAAAACTTTTTTACACTGTCAGTGCATCACCATTAAACCCTTATAAAAAAAACTTTTAGATATTAGATAACTAATAATATATAAATTAAATACATTATTTATCTATAAATATAAAAAAATATTTATTTTATAATAAAAAAACAATAAAAATATTATTATTTTATTTTGTAGTTTAATAGAAAGGAGGCAGTTGCAACAAAATATTAATAAAATCTCTCTCCATCGCTCATTTTTAATGAAAATTTCTTGCTTCCCTCCTCTCTTTTGGTTCAAAATATATATAAGGCAAAATAATTTTTTTTCCTCTTAATTATATACCTTTGAGTTCAAATTGGGTCCTTAATTATTTTGTGTGTTAGATTGATTTTTTAATTTTTTAAAACGTGTCATGTTGATTTTTTTGTCTAATTAGTGACGAATTTAACGATCAATTTTTGAATTTTTTCGTCACTAATTAGACAAAAAAAACATGATACGTTTTAAAAAGTTAAGAAACCAATCTGATACTAAAAATATTAAGGAATTAATCTGAACCCAATAATATAATTAAGGACAAAAAAGTATTTTACTTGTATATAATTAAAAAAATCTCTCCCCTCCCCTCTCCTTCTCTTCCATCCTTTAAAATTTCTTATTGTCTTAATTAAACATGAATTAAAATTTTTTTTTTTGAAAGCAACTTGAATTAATTGAACACAAGGGGTATTCAACCCAATTACAACATAGTTAACAGAAAATCCCTACCAACCACCTTTTACCTAGAAGCTCCTCATATAGGTTTGACATTAAAATCGTAAAAGCTACGGTTGGAATACGAATTATCGCCTATGCTACACCACTTCCAAACAGAAATTTTAATAGACCAGCAAATATCATTTACATCTATGCTACCATTCTTAAAAACTATATCGTTTCTAACCATCCAAAGGGTCCATACTACCGCTAACCAAACAGACAGTTTGAAAATAGAACCACCAGAGAAATTCCCAGAGCAGCACCATTCCAAAAAATGAGAACAAACATCACCCTGATAGTTGCCCTTAGCCCCACACCATTTAGAAATAGTAAGCCATACATTAACTGCATAAGGGCAAAGAAAAAATAAATGTGAAATGTTCTCCACATTAGACCCACAAAACGAGCAACATAAATCCATCGGAATTCCTCTTTGAAAAAGAGAATCCTTCGTCGCCAACCGATTCCATAATAACCTCCAACCAAAAAGACGAATTCTAGCCGGCACTTGAGACCTCCAAAGCCATTTGAAAGCAGTAGATTGAATAAAATCTAATTGCTCCTCCCTATTACCTTCTAGCAGCAAGTAAAACTCCTTAACCGTAAAGAAAGAATCACAATTACCTTCCCAAAACAGCTGATCCTCTCTTTCCGGCACAGGACAAAATTGATGAACCAAAGAAACTAAATTCCGTCTCTGCTCCTCTGTCTCAGCAGTGGAATCTGAAGAAAAAGCAGAATCACACCAGAACCACTCCCCCTCCCTCCAACATCCCATTTCTACCACAAAAGTTCCCTTCAATTTACTCGCCTTGAAAGAGGAGCTGAACAAACTAGCTAGAGAACTAGACGCAACCCAGTTAGCCGACCAAAACGGAGTCTTCTCCCCAGAACCAACATCAAAGGAAATATTGGAATTAAATAAATTAGCCGGAACTCCCAAACCCGAATTGCCGCACCTCAGTAAATCCTTCCACCAGAATTTAATTGATATACACTTTTACACTGACATGTTAATATATTTCAATTAGATGACCGTGTAAAATGTACATACCAATTAAATTCATCAAACATATCTTTAATATTTTAATTTCAATTTTGACTCCTTATTTTACTTAATTTATGAAAATAAATAGAAATTTTTCAGAAGATTTTTATTTGTCTATTTTTTGTTATCGCTTAAAAAATACTTAATCGATAAACCCCTTATGATTTTCTTCGAAGCTAGAAACTCTCACAGGCTCACGCACAGAACAAAGAAATCCGCTCCCAAATCCCCTCATTTCTTCAATCATGAAGCCACAAAATAACACACCCAATTTCCCAAATTCAACTATTTTCTAGTTCATGGAAATTGGATGGTAGTTGCAACAACTTTTCCACTTCTCTTCACACAAAGGTTTCATCTTTTCACCAATCTTAACTTGTCCCAAATTTTGATTTGTTTTTCTTTCTACTGTGTGATTTTCATTTTTTTTTTTTTGAAAACATTTAGCAGCCATTAAGGTTGTTACTTTTTGTTTTGTTTGAGAAAAGATGCAATCTTTGGTTTCATCAAAGTTTCTTGTGCTTGTTGGAGAATCATTCCCTATGAGAAGAGCTTTATTGAATTCTAGGTTTGCTTGGTTTCGTAGTAGTGTTCGGTGTATGAGCCATGTAGAACCCAATCATGGTTCTCTCACACTTTCAAGCCTTGGTTTTGAAACTGAAACTGAGCCTAAGATTAGAACTAAATCAAAAGTGGTTAAGCCATTAGGTTCATCTGAGGGGTTCAAGAATAAAAGAAAACCCTTTGGAATTAGTGAGAAGAAAGGAGTTAGGGTTTTGAATAAACAAGAAATAGAGTCTGCCCCTTTTGCTGCTAAGTCGTTTTCGGAACTTGGTGTTCCGGATGTTTTGATTGAGAGGCTAGGGAAAGAGGGTTTCAATGTTCCGACTGAGGTTCAGTCTGCTGCGGTTCCGACCATTTTGAAGAACCGTGATGTTATAATTCAGTCGTATACAGGATCGGGGAAAACATTGGCTTATCTACTTCCTATATTGTCGGCTATCGGGCCGTTGAGAGGTGAGAATTGTGGCGGTGATGGAGACGGTGGTGAGACGGGGAAGAAATTGGGTGTTGAAGCGGTGATTGTTGCTCCGTCTAGGGAGCTTGGAATGCAGATAGTAAGGGAGTTTGAGAAGATATTGGGAATGGATAACAAGAAAATGGTGCAGCAGCTTGTGGGAGGTGCGAACCGAACCAGGCAGGAAGAAGCTCTGAAGAAAAATAAGCCTGCCATTGTTGTTGGTACGCCTGGTAGGATAGCTGAGCTAAGTGCAAGCGGGAAACTTCGTACACACGGCTGTCGGTATTTGGTATTGGATGAAGTTGATGAGCTTCTTTCGTTCAATTTCCGGGAAGACATGCACAGGTTATTGGAGCATGTTGGGAGGAGATCCGGTGCAGACCTAAACTCAAATGCTAAAAAGACTGAGCGGCAATTAATTATGGTTTCCGCAACCGTTCCGTTTTCAGTTGTAAGGGCAGCTAAAAGCTGGGGTTGTGACCCGTTTCTTGTTCAAGCTAAGAAAATTGTACCGCTTGAAACTTTGTCTCCTGAGCCAGTCAATTTGTCACCGAGCTCGAATACTACCTCGACTACACCATCTAAGGCTACAGTCGAGAGTCTACCTCCCGCATTGAAACACTATTATTGTGTAGTGAGGTTGCAGCACAAAGTTGATACATTGAGAAGGTGTATTCATGCCCTGAATGCAAAATTTGTGATAGTTTTCATGAATCATACTAAACAGCTAAAGGATGTTGTTTTCAAACTGGAAGCTCGTGGGGTCAAAGCCGCAGAGTTACACGGTGATCTTGGGAAGCTTGGTAGGTCGACAACTCTGAAGAAGTTCAAGAACGGCGAGGTTAGAGTTCTTGTGACAAATGAATTATCAGCAAGGGGTTTAGATGTAGCAGAATGTGATCTTGTGGTTAACCTCGAATTGCCGACAGATTCGATTCACTATGCACATCGAGCCGGTCGAACTGGCCGTCTTGGTAGGAATGGTACGGTTCTAACCTTATGTGAAGAGTCAGAGGTTTTTGTTGTGAGAAAATTGAAGAAGCAACTTGAAATACCAATAGCGTGCTGTAATTTTGTCGAAGGAAAGCTTCTTATCACGGAAGAAGAAGAGCATACACTAAGCGACACTTCTTGAAGACGAGGTGTTGTGATTTTGTAACTTGTTTAGATGACATTGTTTCCATTTTGTGTTCCATTCTTCATTGAAGTTTCTTTCACTCTTTGCCATTGTTTATTTGTATGCATCAAAGCTACATTTAGGGTATTGCTTCTTTCTTATATTACTAATTAATAACTACTGCCTCAATATACATCAGATACATGCAATGTAGTTCACATTTTAAGCTGAATATAACTAGTATATAACGATAAATGAAGCTGAATTCCTAGTAAGAGTTGTTATTGTTTTTGTATAGGGGTGGCAAAACGGACCCTGCTTGTTGGGCATGCCTGTTCCACCTGCATTTTTTTGCGGGCGGGCTAAGGTTTTAGGCACGCGCCCTTAACTATGTCCGCCTTGCGGGCTTTTGCGGGCGGGCCTAAACGGGACGGGCATGCCTGTTTGCCACCCCTATTTTTGTATATGTCTGGCTGAAATTCTAGCAAGTGTTGTTATTGTTTTTGTTGTTGCGTTGTGTTCATTTATTTCAGAAGATGCACCAAAACACTGGGGTTTGTCTTCATTTTAATAATCACAATCAACTTGCTATGTTGAGTGAGTAAACAGATCAATAAAAAATAGAATTCGATGGAATTTTCTGTCTGTTGAGGAAATGGTACAAAAAGCTTTTGTATTCCCATGTATTGCTGACCTGCAAAGTGGTCCTTGTGGATTTCAATTCTCAGAGGCATTCCTCTGTTTTCTCACTAGTACTTCTGAGTTCAGAAGAAAAGGTGTTCTATTTCTGAATCAAAAGCTGTCTAGAGTAGAGAGGTCTTTTGTGTACAAGTTTATTTATTTTCTTAACACATAGGTCTTTTATGTACAAGTTTATTTATTTTCTTAACACAGGTCTTTTGTGCACAAAGTTACACTTTCCTGGGTGTTGGGTGTTGATTTCTCTGTATATGCCTAGTTTTTATTTATCGAAAGTAGGTTCGAAAAACTTATATGTTGCAAGGGTACAAAAAATGGCTAAATGTGTGCAGATCTTGCATCAGTTGTTTGTGGAAAAATGCAAGGAGCAAAACTTTAAATGCAAGGTAATTCCATGTCATTTCTCCTATAGTTTTCTAGTTGTTTTCAACTTTCTTAGTATATCACCATTTAACTTTCAGGGGTTAAATTTTTGTGTGAAGAATAATGATACTTGAAGGCCAACTATTCAACATTATTTTTGGGTTATAAATTTAAGATGTATAGGGTTTCCAAAATCCTTAGTTTGAATGAATTTTTTTTAAGCGTGGTACAATCTGACATGTTTCTTTAATAAAAACAAAAATAAATAATGAATGAAAATATAATTTCAGTAACTAAAGTCTTGCATTCGAGTCTCGCTAATGCTTTTGAAAGAAAGTAAATATCTTGGTCTAAGGTTACTATGCTCTTTAAGCAGTTACGCCATAACATAATTTGTATGAATATGAGGGAAAAACTTCTATAAACATTGAGTTTTACTTGACGCCGATTGTATCTCTAGTGTTTGTGGCCGGGGTTTTATGGAAACTATACGTTCTGACTCCTGATTCCATAAATTTTGTAAGGGTCAAAGTTATTAATCTCGGATAGGAGAGCGGAGCGACTGACTCTAAAAATAGGATAGCAGAATAATTATATGAATAACTATATAAAAAAATGATATATAAAAAAAAAAAAAAACAATATATATATATATATATATATATATATATATATATATATATATATATATATTGTTCCGGACTGGGCCGAGGACCTGCACCACATCCGAACAGGCCCGGCCCACACACTCTGGGGCGGCCCATACGAAGGACTTAGTCAAGCCAGTGTCGGACAAGCGTCACACCACAGTGTCGGGCACGAATGGTGTAGAGCTTCGGGCAGAAGCATTGAGCCTTCCCCGGAGTTATCCCCCTCCTCGACACGAGGATGTCGCTCCTCGCGAGGAGTCATCTCCGTACACGCAGCAAGTCCTCCCCGCGAGGACACGTTCTCACGTAACCGCTCTACTCCCGATGGAATCGGTCTGCCCTAATTCCGGAGATCTAGGAACGGTTACCCCAGGGCGAAGACCACGTGCTGATCTTCACTACGCCACGTAAGCCTTGGCAGTTACTTGGATTGGGCCTGGCGATCCAGCCCAATGCAAGTAACCGTTGGCCCCGCGCTGGGGGCTCTATAAATACCCTCTCACTTGAGAGGGTCAGGTTACACACTTTCTTACTCTCAATTCTGTACTTGCCTTTTCTCTGACAACCACCTTACTTGAGCGTCGGAGTGCCTTGCAGGTACATCCCCCCCGCCGTCTTTCAACCTCACCGGAGCCAAAGTTCAACAGACGTCGTTGGCCACCAGAAACTGTCTGATCCAGGTACGATCAGTGGCACCGTCTGTGGGAATTTATAAGCTTCCCCGTTTTTTCTGCTCGATAAACCAAAGCTTTCTCCATTCATCACCAACATGGCCAATCCGACAGTCAACCAGGCTCTGGACACCGTGCTCGCACAACTTGAGAACGGGAACCACCGTGAGGACGCCGTCATCCTCAATGGCGGCGAAGGCGACATAAGAGACGGGCAGACCGCCTCCCCGGACTCCCAGGATGTGGCCTACAACGCCGCCCGCCAGGACGACCAGCAAGCCATTCTCCAACCAGTTGCTCCGCCGCCCAATGCAGACCCGAGCACTGTGGCCCTGTTTGCATTGATCAACCAAACCAATCAGCTGATCGCGCAACAGAACACCAGAATTGAAGCCTTGGAGCAAGGACGGGCACAACGATCTTCCCCGCGAAGACATCGTCGTCCCCCGTCACCTAGTCGTTCTCCTTCCCCGCGAAGGACCCCTTCCGAAGATTCTCAGACCCCGTCGCCGGTACGCCAGGGTCGCCGACCTCGTCTCGAGCGCCCCCAGCCGACGATCTCCCAGAAACGCCCTCGTTCCCTGCCTCGGAAGGAACCCAGGGCCTCCACCACCTCCAAGAAGTCCAAGCAGACCGAAGAAAGACCAAAGAGCCGTTCGAGGAACTCCCCTCCACGACACCATGGATCACCTTCGAGATCCCCGACTGGTAGCGACGACGAGGACCAGAGGACCCCGTTGTCATGGGAAATCATGAACGCCCCAATCCCTGCGGGCATGGAGAAACCCCCACCATTGGGGACCTATGACGGGCTGACCGACCCTGACGATCACGTGGAGAGTTTCGAAGCAATGCTCGACTTCCGAAATGTCAGGGGAGCCATCAGGTGCAGGCTGTTCCCCACCACCTTGCGGAGGGAGCCATGACTTGGTATAAGGGTCTGGAACATGGGTCGATCACGTCATGGAAGCAACTGAAGCAACGCTTCACTAAACACTTCACTGCGTCTCGTCGACACCCGAAGACGGAGGCAGCCCTAGAGAGCATCTTCCAAGGGAGGAACGAATCTCTCCGAAACTACATCGAGAGGTTCAACAAAGAAGCCGTCGAGGTCCATACGACCGACGACATGAAGAAATACTTAATTATCCATGGACTGCGTGCCGGGTCTGACTTTGCCAAATCCATAGGCCTCCGAAGACCCCGACGTCTCGAGGACCTTCTCGCTCGAGCCCAGAAGTACATCAAACTCGAGGAGACTGAAGCAGCTCAGATCACTCTTGAGACGAGACGTAGAGAAGGCCCCCGCGGCCACAAAGACGAAGACTCTTCTCCTCGACGAGGAGGAGAAAAGAAGAAAGAGAACCGCAACCGTGATCCTCGGGAACCGCGCGGACCAGCTGGCCGATTCACGGAGTACACCCTGCTTAACACTCCTCGGTCTCGATTCCTCTCCGAATGCCAGAATTCCGAGTTCGTAAAAGGAGGAGTTCGCTTCCCGAAGCCCGCTGCTCCCAAATCAAACGTTGACAAATCAAAGTACTGCAGGTTCCACCGGAGCCACGGGCATGTGACCGAAGACTGCATCCATCTCAAGGATGCAATTGAGATTCTCATCAAAGAGGGGCACTTGAAGAAATATGCCCAAAAGAACGACCCTCCTCGTCCGAGGTCACGGGAAGCGCAGAACATCGAGGAGACGACACCTCCTCCTACCGACAACCAGCTTCAGGTCACCCTCAGCGTCACTCGGCCCGAGGACTTCTTCGTCCCCCCGATCATTGAGGGCGAAGAAGTAATCCGCAACATGTGGGCGACATTCCCTGACGAGGACCCGTCACTGCCCGCAGTACCTGGGAAGGCTTCCCCAAAGCAATGGTCATCTCCGGAGGCGGCCCCGAGAAATTGTCGGTCGGATCAATCAAGCGAAAGTTTGACGAACTGGAATCCACGACATCTGCGAAGGCGACCACCATCGAGAAAGTGCGGGGAAACTCCAATCCCATCACCTTCTACCTCGAGGAACTCCCCGGGGGAGCACCAAACGCCACTATTCCCCTCTTGATCAGGGCGCAGATGGCGAACTTTGACGTCCGAAGGATCCTAGTCGACCAGGGGAGCTCGGTCGACATCATGTATTCTCATTTGTTCGGGACCCTCCAGCTTGACGAGAGGCATCTGACCTCGTACGTCGGTTCAGATCTACAGGGGTTCAATGGGACCACCACCAGACCATGGGGTTACGTGGAGCTAATGGTTACGTTCGGGGCCGAAGACACGGCCCGACAGGTGAAGATCCGTTTCCTGGTGGTCGAATGCCCATCACTTTACAACTGCATCCTCGGGAGGACCACCCTGGCTGAACTTATGGCGGTGCCATCGACGGTTCACCTCAAAATGAAGTACTACACGACCAGGGGACGAGTAGTGACGATGCATGGGGACATCGACGCGGCCAGAAGATGCTTCGACGCCGCTATCAAAGGCCTAAGTTCCATCGGCCCCAAACCCAAGACCGTGGCCAAGCCACCCCAGGATACCGAACAGGTACCCCTCCCGCGCGTCAACGCGGTCGACCTCGACAGCAGGTTCTCCGGCAAGCCCGACGAAGACAGAGTCGAAGATCTCAACCACCAGGCGGAGAACAACGGGCAGCCTCTCCACCCAGCGCGCCCCATCCCAGATGGAGACTTCGAGCTCGTGGCCCTCGGGGACGATCCAGACCGCAACGTGAAGATTGGCGCCGGGATCCCCGACCTGGCAAAGGAGCAGCTGAAAGCATGTCTGAGGGAGAATGCTGACCTCTTCGTGTGGAGCGCATCCGAGATGCCTGGCCTCGACCCCGAGGTGGCTTGCCATCAGCTCGCAGTAGATCCGGCTGCTAGGGCCATAGCACAACGTAGGCGTAAGCAGTCTCCCGAGAAAGCGGAGGCTGCTGAAAAAGCTGTAAAAGACCTCCTAGAGGCAAATTTTATTTCGGAAGCTAAATACACGACATGGCTGTCCAATGTTGTACTTGTTAAAAAGAGTAATGGAAAATGGAGAATGTGCGTTGATTACACTGATCTTAACCGGGCTTGCCCGAAAGACTGTTACCCCTTGCCTAACATCGACCAACTGGTCGACAACTTTGCAGGTTACAAACTACTATCTTTCATGGACGCTTACTCGGGATACAACCAAATTTCCATGGACAAGGTCGACAAACAACACACGGCCTTCATGACCGCGTCGGGCAACTACTATTACAACGTAATGCCTTTCGGTCTGAAGAACGCCGGTGCGACCTACCAACGGATGATGAACAAGGTTTTCCGGGCTGAAATCGGCGACATGCTCGAAGCCTACATGGACGACATGATCGTCAAGTCTGCAGAAGAAGTCGACCATGCCGCGCACCTCAAGAAGGTGTTCGACACGGCGAGGAGGTGCCGCATGAGGTTCAATCCCGACAAGTGCACCTTCGGCGTCCGGGCAGGAAAGTTCCTCGGATTCTACCTCACGGAACGAGGAATCGAGGAAAACCCCGACAAGTGTAGGGCTTTCTCCGAGCTCCCTACCCCAGACTCAAAGAAGTCGATACAATCATTGAACGGGATGCTCATCGCCCTTTCCCGTTTCGTCGCCAAATCCGCGCAGTACGCACTCCCATTTTTTAAACTTCTTCTACAAAAAACAGAGTTTGATTGGAGCGAGGAATGCGAGCAGGCACTCGCACACTTAAAACAAGTCCTGTCGCAACCCCCGGTCCTCTCACGACCTAAGAACGGGGAAACACTCTTCTTGTATCTTGCGATCACGAGTGAAGCAGTCAGCGCCGTCCTCATTCGGGAAACCTCGGACGGGCAGAAGCCAGTCTACTTCACGAGCAAAGCCCTCCAAGGCCCCGAGCTCAGATATCAGCAGATCGAGAAAGTCGCACTGGGCCTCGTCACCGCGGCCAGGAGGCTACGCCACTACTTCCTCGCCCATACCGTCGTCGTAAGGACGAACAACCTATTAGGCAGCTCCTCGGACGACCGGACATGGCGGGGAGGATGCTCAGGTGGTCGCTCAAGCTCACTGAGTTTGACATCCAATATGAAGGGAGGAAAGCCCTGAAGGCACAGGTACTGGCCGACTTTGTAGTGGAGATGACCGTCCTGGAACCCTCGACCGACGGGTCACAGAAATGGACAATCTATGTCGACGGAGCATCCAACCCGAAGGGAAGCGGGGCGGACATCATCCTCGAAAACGAGGAAGGCATCCTGATCGAGGTATCCCTCGAACTAGCCTTCCCGACATCGAACAACCAAGCCGAATACGAGGCCTTCCTCGCAGGACTCAGGCTGGCCGAGGACCTCGGCGCCAAGGAGGTCAAACTTTTCACCGATTCTCAGCTCGTAGCCTCGCAAGTCCGAGGAGAGTACCAAGCCAAGAACGACAGCCTCATAGAATACTTGGCTTTAGTAAAAGAAAAGATGAAAAAGTTCACCTCCGCGGAAGTAACTCACATCCCCCGCGAGCACAATGCCCGAGTGGATGTCCTGTCGAAATTGGCGAGCACAAAGAAGAAAGGCGGGAACAAGTCTGTCATACAAGAAGTGCTTTCCCGCCCAAGCATCGACAAACCGACCATGGTTTCGGACATCAACGCCATAGGGGATAGCAACTGCTGGATGACCCCGGTATACGAATACCTCATGACAGGCAAACTGCCCGAAGATCCCAAAGAAGCAGGAATGGTCAAAAGGCGGGCGTGCTCCTACACGGTAGTCGAGGATAAGCTATACCGGCGAGGGTTCTCTATCCCCCTCCTCAGGTGTGTCGAGGAGACTAAGGTCCCCGGCATCCTCCAGGAAATCCACGAGGGAATCAACGCCCAGCACCTCGGCGGCCGCTCGTTAGCCCGTAAGGCGCTTCACGCGGGATACTACTGGCCCACCATGCAACAAGACGCCAAGGAACACGTCAAGAAATGTGAGAGGTGCCAGCGACACGACGACATGCACCTCACTCCTCCCAGCGAGCTCAAAACGCTATCATCCCCGTGGCCGTTCGCTTGGTGGGGAATGGACATCCTTGGCCCCTTCGTCGTAGGACCATATCAAAACAAATACCTCATCGTCGGGGTGGATTACTTCACGAAGTGGATCGAGGCGGAAGCATTGGCCAAAATCACGGCCTTTAACATACTGCGTTTTTACAAAAGAAACATCCTCGCCCGATTCGGTGTGCCTCAAGCCATTGTCACCGACAACGGGACACAGTTCACCGGCAAGAACTTCCAAGACTTCGTCACCAAACTGGGCACGAAGCAGCACTTCACATCGGTCGAGCACCCCCAAACAAACAGGCAGGCTGAGGCGGTGAACAGGGTAATCCTCCGAGGATTGAGATTCCGATTAGGCGACGCCAAACAAAGGTGGGTCGAGGAGCTACACAGCGTCCTCTGGGCCTACCGAACGACCCTACACTCCACGACCGGGGAGACCCCTTTCCGTTTGACCTACGGAACGGAAGCAGTGATCCCCGTGGAGATCAGGGAACCCTCGGGAGGACAGAAGCCCCCCTCGACGGGGACGCGAACGATGAAGCCTTAAGGGAAGAACTCGACTTCGTCGAGGACACACGCTCGGGCGCTTCTCTCCGAGAAGCGTCACTTAAACAAAAAATAACACTACGTTATAACGACAAAGTTATAAAACGTGATTTTCAGGTAGACACCCTCGTCCTACGCAGGAACCAGAAGGACTCGCGAGAAGGCAAACTCGCCGCGAACTGGGGGGGCCCGTACCGCGTCCGCGGGAAAACGGGGACGGAAGCCTACGTCCTCGAAAACCTGCACGGGGAAGAACTTGCTCGAACATGGAATGCCGAGAAGCTCAAACAGTACTACAGTTAAGCATTGCCCGCGGCTCACTAGCACCGCGATTACGGGGACGCGCTAAGGTACGAGCGCGACACCCATATACAGAACACGATGACCAGAGACCGCGTTGTGTGTGCGCGAGGACCTTTGATCCGGCGGGGATACCTCGATCGAGGCCCACCGTCGTCGTACCAACTGGGCATAACACCCAGCTCGCGATGGGAAGTTCATGCCACGAAGCTAAGACCTCGATCGAGCTCTTAGCCTCGTTGAAGGTCGGAATACGCCTCCGGCCGCCCGACCGGCTCTCCACGCGGTCAGGGACTATCAAGGTCGAGCAAATCCCAAAGCCTTATTACTTAGGCAAAAATAAAGTATAACAAATAATACATCACACACAATTCAAACCATGCAAACAATACTGGCAAGTAAACAAGGGTACATTAAAACGGGCAGAAGCCCAGTGTACAAATATTACAAAAACGTCAAAAAGCCCCTGGCGCATAGGCCGGGCACAAATCATTACAAAGAAAATGGCGCGTAGGCCAAACAACCAAAAGAACTACACAACTATATCATCTTCGACCCGCCCTCCATCTTCCTCCTGCCCCTCCTCCGGAAGATTGAGCTTGCCGTCGACCACACGAAGGAACGGGTCGATTCTGTCGAGCACCAGCGGAACCCCTGGATTCTCAGCGCTGATCTGTTCCACGGCGTTCTTGAAACCTATCTCCAGAGCTTCCAAGCTATCCGTCTGAAGCTCCCGAATCTTGCCAATCAGAGTGGCGCGGTCAGCAAGGTTTTTCTCCACGGGGGACTCATTTTCCGCGGGACGGACAACAGCCTCCAACTCCTCGACCTTTTCCCGAGAGCGATCAAGCTCCTCTTGGGTCGCCTTCAGGGCAGATTTGACCCCGTTCAGCTCGCGGAGGGTATTGGCGTGACCCTCATACTCGACCTGGGCCTTCAGCAGATCAGCCACAACCTTATTCTTCTCCTTCTCGAGGGCCGTATAGTCGTCCTTCAGCTTCTGCAGCTCGGAGGAAGAGGGGGCCCCGTCGTTCAATATCAAGGCAGTCTCAAAGACCCGCATCATGGCGGCAAGGTCCTCGACAAGCGCCTCTCTCCTGGCCGTCCCGTCCATACCCAGAATCGCCTTCACCTCGGCATCAGCGATGACAGGGGGGCTTCACCCGAAGAAATTCCGCTGGAGATGACAAGTGGGCATCTGAAACTTCTCCAGCGAGATAGGGTCCACGAGATCCACGAGGACAGGCCCCTCGGTCCTTGCTTTCTTGGCAGGGGTGCTCTCCGGAGGAGGAGACTGGTTGCATTGTGGCGAGGAAGAGCCACTCGTCGTTCCAACCGACACTGCAGTCTCGATAATATCTCGGACACGGCTCTTGGTGCGCTTGGGTGCCCGCTCAGCAACCAACTTCATGATACGCTCGGTAGCGTTAGACATTTCAGCTGCAAGAGAAAAAATAGAAAAAGTTAGCACAGAGACAAAGCAAAATAAAGGCCCGAACAGGGCGAGGGAATCCCACCTAAGAACCTCTTGGCCTCGTCGGGAGACTTGCACTCGAGGAGCCCCCGGGTATTTATATAGCGAGCCTCTCGCACAACCATCCCTCCCGACACATTCTTCCAGGTTGAAACCATTGACAAAGGCGACCAACGTGGCATACGCCCCCCTGTCATCCTCCGACAGCGCGCTATGTTTCACGACTTAATCCTCGGTGTCGAGCGCGAAGTGGGCGTCCTCCCACTCCAGGGGACACTTGGACACGAACCTCTCTCCCCCGGATCCCTCGGGCACAATGTCATAAAGTGTACTCACGGCCGAGTGCGTCGTGGGCATGACATAGTTGAACCTTCTCTTGAAGCCCCTTATTGAATCCGCGTACGCCTTGAACAACTTCTTGGGTTGTTTGAGAGAAACCCAACTATGTCGCCCATTGTCCGTCGAGCGTTGCAAATGAAAGACGCGGAAGAAGAGCTCGAGGGTGATCCCGATCTGGAGATAGTCGCAGACGATTTCAAACGCCCGCATAAAAGCAAGCGCGTTGGGGTGAAGCTGCGACGGCGCCAAGTGCAGACGGTTGAAAACCCCTAGTTGGAAGCTATTGAAGGGGAGGCGGATACCAGCCTCTTTAAAGGAGAACTCGTACATGGGAAACTGCAGCCCGCGATAGTTCGAGCAGATGCGATGGTGTATCCGGGGCTGGTAAACCGTCCATGTGGCCTCCTCTCCATCGGGGACGTTCTCGACAAAGCGAACGCGTCTGTGTCGTCAACCGAGAAACACGACCCGAGACGCAGAGGTTCTTCCCCGGCCCATTCGGCTGCCGGACGCACGGGCGCCTCCCCGGGGATCTGAGCGGGTCCATCCACGTCGGGCTCGGTGTCTACGTAGAGAATCCCCGGAATCCTAGCGGCCATTTTTACCTGAAAAGCAGAGGAAACAGGTGAATTTGTCGGTCGCGACCAAGTCCACCCTTCCACCGCAGATCAAGTGAGGCAGCGAGCAAGAAAATGTTCGGGGACACGGCGAACTGCCCGAGGCCGTCACCCCGTCCTTTCTCTCTTCGCTCCCCGATCTACCCGTCTCACTTCCCCGCGACATTCATCGCTCTTCCTCGGGGCATTCATAAGAGTCCTCGGGACATTCATATTGCCCTCGGGATGTTCATCCCAAACCACCGTCAAAATCCACCGGAACCCTAGGAACGTCCCGCTGTTCCCGGCGGAACCCTAACGGAGCGTCGGGAATACCCTCCACTCGCCGGAAAACTACTAAAAGATAAAACAAAATGAACCACAAAGGATGAAGGACTTACTTGAGCAGTGGAGAGCGGAGTAGGACAGCAGAAACGACAGTACACGGCGGCGTACGACAGCGGAGAAGTAACGGCGACTGGATGAGTGCAGAGCGAAAAAGGTGGGAACGTGCAAATAGCACGAACTCGCCCCTTTTATGAGCCCCTCACAAGCTTCGAGGAGTCCCTAGGCAATCGAGTACGCTACCCTAGGGTAGCCGCCCTATGCAATAATGAGGTGTGACACGTGGCGCACGCTTCCCCAGGCACGTCTGTTCGTTCCCTCACACACGTCTCTTCACTCACTTCGGTCGTGACTCCTCCTATCCCCGCGACTTTTCCCCTCTACGGCCAGTCTCGCTCGAGCATGCCTGTTTACTTCTGCCCGGTTCACCAACTGCTCCCCTCTCGAAGCCTTTTCCTGAACGGGCACGCCCTCGACATAACCTGGACCCTTAAGTCATCGCTCCGACATCTCAGAGCAACGACTTGGGGGGCTCCTATTCCGGACTGGGCCGAGGACCTGCTCCACATCCGAACAGGCCCGACCCACACACTCTGGGGAGGCCCATACGAAGGACTTAGTCAAGCCAGTGTCGGGTAAGCGTCACACCACAGTGTCGGGCACGAATGGTGTAGAGCTTCGGGCAGAAGCATTGAGCCTTCCCCGGAGTTATCCCCCTCCTCGACACGAGGATGTCGCTCCTCGCGAGGAGTCATCTCCGTACACGCGGCAAGTCCTATCCGCGAGGACACGTCTCTCCCCGCCATGCAAGAGTCCTCCCCGCAAGGACACGTTCTCACGTAACCGCTCTACTCCCGATGGAATCGGTCTGCCCTAATTCCGGAGATCTAGGAACGGTAACTCCAGGGCGAAGACCACGTGTTGGTCTTCACTACGCCACGTAAGCCCTGGCAGTTACTTGGATTGGGACTGACGATCCAGCCTAATGCAAGTAACCGTTGGCCCCGCGCTGGGGGCTCTATAAATACCCTCTCACTTGAGAGGGTCAGGTTACACACTTTCTTACTCTCACTTCTGTACTTGCCTTTTCTCTGACAACCACCTTACTTGAGCGTCGGAGTGCCTTGCAGGTACACCCCTCCCCCCCGTCTTTCAACCTCACCGGAGCCAAAGTTCAACAGACGTCGTTGGCCACCAGAAACTGTCTGATCCAGGTACGATTATATATATATATATATATATATATATATATATATATATATATATAAAAGTAATATTTAGATATAAAAAGATGAAAAATTATACATATAAAAAATTATTATTATTTCTATTATTGTTATTATTTATTTTAAAAAAAATCATATTATTATTATATTTCTTAACAACCGTAATTTATTTTATACAGTATAGCTATGTATCACGTTTCATTGGCTTTTGAAAAGTCACTTTTGACTTTTCAACCCTCTTTTATGTCAATTATTTATTGTATATTATTATGCATTTACTGATTAAATATAATAATATGCCCCCACGTTTTATCTCTTTTTCTATCTATTCTTCATCTTCATCTGTTTCTCTTCTTTTTCTTCTCCATCGACTCCGTTCAAAATTCAAAATGTATAGAGAAAATTCAAAAAGTAGAAAATGAGTCAATATCCGTTTGGGCCGGGTAACACTTAAGGTGGCTGGATAAGGAGCGTCGAAGGCGGCCGCTAGGGCAAAAGAAATAATCCAAACCGCTCCACGTAGGTAGGGGTCCGCGACCTACATCCCGCGAACCCAGAGACATCACATGCGATTTGAATTTGGGAAACACGCCTCTCTTCGCGCGCGACTGGTGGCCGCCCAGGCTAGACCGCCCTGGATAGCGACGATCGCAGCCGAGATTGATAACTCTGGTAAGGATCCGCCACTCCTTACCCAAGAAGTTAGGTTTAATGTTTCAAAGTTTTAGGTCTTTAAGGACTAAGTTTAGAATTATACTTGACTTGAATTTGGTTTGATATTACATGGTGTGGACCTTATGAAAACCTCAAAATGATTATATCTTCTCTAGCGTGACAACAACTGTTGAGGAATTGGTGTATATGGTTATGTTCTCTTCTTGAAAATTATATCTTGACCATACTTCTTATTCTTTTTGTTGGTGAATTTGAAAGGTTCAATCACACCAAGCTATCATTAAAATCTAAGAATAATATAATTTTATTGATAGTAAAGATGTGTGGGATAATGAATAAAGAAAAACATAATACATAGCCTTAAGCAACAAAATATCTTTCAATTAGCATAACAAAACCCATAACTTACAAGAGGAAGATAAAAGACGAGAACACAAAGAACTTGTTTACCCACTTCGATCAAATCAATATACTCTTGGCGACAGAACAACTATCTGACTCACTATACTTTCAAACAATGTTACAAGAGATTACAAAAGATTTACAAGAAAATAATCACCAAAGTTTTCAAGAACAAACCTTATTTTCTATCAAAGTGTTTAACAATCTCTCAAACTCTCTATATATGAATCATATAAATCTAAGGTATTTAGAATTATTTTTCAATCCACATAGATACCTGATCGTGAAGGTGAGATCAGATCCTGTTGAAGTGGGCCACCAAGTATGTCTGAGATGTTGGGCGTATGGAGAGGAGGAGGGGGTGTACTTGCAAGGTACTCCGACCCTCAAGTAAGAAAGGGTCAGAGAAAAGGGGCAAGTACAAACTATTAGTTCGTAGGGTGAATATTGGATACTTGACCCTCTCAAGTAAGAGGGTTTATATAATGCCCCCAGCGCATGGCCAACGGTCCTATTTTCGGAGCAAAATAACCGTTTTCCCTAAGAATAGGTAACTGCCCAAACTAGCCGTTATGTCGGGCAGGGTGCCCAAAACTAGTCGTTATGTCAGGCATAAGCATAGTGTCGGGCACATGCCCTTAGCTGTTCGGGGAGTGAAGAAGCCGTGCGGAACGGGCAGCAGTTCCGGGGAGGAGCGATGCAGTCCTTGCCCGGTTGGAGGGGAAGAAAGGTAACTTTTGCCCCTTGGTGGATTGGACTTAGGCAATTGGGCCGTTCTGAGAGCAGAGGTGGATTGGGCCATGTCTAGCCATTGGTCGAGTCTAAAACAGGAGCCCCCAAGTCGTTGCTCCCGAGCAAGGGAGTGATGACTTAAGGACAGCTCGTGGCTCCGGGGAGCTAGCTTGGAGTCGTCGTTTGGTGACGAGGAAGGTCGTCTCGTGGTGCCCGTGACCCTTGGTGTCCGTGACATTCATGACCGTGACATGGTTGCCCGTCGTACGGGGGAGACTAACAGTTAGTCAGAATTGGAAATGTTCGGGCGCCATGTGTGCCTAGAGCCCTGTGTAGCAGTTACTAGGCAATGATGGCTAGTTAGTAGCCATCATGACCTACGAGGGCGTGCTAGTGCACGTGCCTCTCTGTATAAAAGGGGAAGGCCCGTTTCATTCTGAACTTTTCGCTCTTGTTTCTCTTCGTCTTCTTCAAAGCTCTTGCCCGTCACCGCCGTTTGCTATTCCGGCCACCGCATCCACTTCCGGGCAACCGTTTTTCAACTTCTTAACCAAGTAAATTTGCTGATTTTGCACACTTTTATCCCTTTTGATGGTAGTTTATTGATTGCATGCGGTTAGGCTTAGGTTTAGAAGATGAAATAGATTAATTTCCGGTGATTGTTGGTGGTGGATGGTGGTCGTGCCACTTTTCTCCGCCGATGGGGCCGCTAGGCTTTGGGATATTCTTGTGAATCAGGCGGTTTCCGATGTCATTGCGATGATGATGCATGCGTAACCTCCGTGATCGCTCAGATTCCGGAGTAACGATGAAGTTCCCGGCGAGCCTCTGCAGTTTTCGGTGAAGCTTTGCAGTTTCCGGTGAAGCCTCAAACGAAAAACTGGGAAATGGCTCGGGGAAGTTCCTCGTATGGAAGTAGCTTACTCTGGGCATCTCTTCTTGAGAGATTCTTAGAGTTTTTGTTCGATGTTTTGCGCGCCCTTTCACTTGACTAGCGGTGGAAGGGTGGATTTGATTCTTCGTCGAATTCAATTTTTTCTCTGCTTTTCAGGTGATTGACATGGCAACAGGGCCAGATGGGTAGATAATAATAGATTCGTTCGAGGAGGAGGCGAGTTCCTCGGAAAGCATTAGCTCAGGATCCTCGAGTGTCCCTAGTGAATCCGAGGAGGAGGAGGAAATTGGAGAAATGGAAGAGATGAAAGAGGATGTCGTTGAGGGTTCCACGGACGGGTGGGAGGTAGCTGAACCAGCCGAGCACGTGTCCACCTTTGCTTCGTATCTGGGGGACGTTTTTCAGGAAGTCGAGCCAGAGGGGGAGTGGAAGGTGCACTTTCCCTCCGAGGATGATAGAGTCTGCACAAGTTACGGGGATCGCTTTGCCATGTATGAATATGCCTTCAAAGAGCTGGGACTGAGGTTGCCGTTCACTGATTTCCAGCAGTCAGTGTTCGTACACTTAAATTTGGCCCCTACGCAGCTGGACCCAAACTCGCTGGCCTTCATCCGGGCATTCGAGCTGACGTGCGAGTATCTGAGAATAGGGACTACTCTCCCTTTGTTTTTCACCGTCTTCCATCTCCAACGACAGTTGACGGGGAAGAGGTATGACTGGGTTTCGTTGAAACAACCTCGCAAGCTGTTCAAGCCCTTTTTCGAATCGATACGGACGTTTAAGGAAAGGTTCTACATCATAGAGCCTATATTGGAAGCCGCCCAGGATAGCACGTACGCCTGGGCAGTTGAAGTCGATGAGGAGGGCGAGGACATGCGCGATGAGGCTGGGAGGTTTATCGGGGAGAGAGTATACAAGTTCCCTATCCACTAGGGACCTGGCCATTTCACAAAGGAGCCCAATGAGTACGTCCTCCAGCCGAACAACCTAGACGGGAAAGATGTCATTGCTTACGAGACGCTGGTGAAATACGTCAACTCCTTTCGGCTTGCTGAATGCTGGACGAAGAAGGGTGACCCCATCTTCGAGGAGGATGGAAGCCAGAGGGTGGAGTATCGCTTCATTAACGTCAAGGCGCTTTTGGAGTGCAAGACTCCCGCGGAAGCTTATAAATTGCTCGGTAGTCTTATTTGTTTTAACTTGTCCGACATATTTTTACTTCGTCGTCTAACGTTCTTATTCTGTTTGTGCAGGTGAGATGCCTCAGGCTCATGAAAGGATGGTGAAGAATGCTCTTGCGAGGAACAAGCCCGGAACAGCTCCTCCCAAGTCTCGATTCGCCAATGCGCGTGCTCCCACTCTTCCTCAGCCTGCTGCGGGGACCTCTTCTCCCACTCCTGTTCCCAGGGATCTCCCCTACCGTTGACCTCACGAACTAAGCGGCCGAGGGCTAATGACGCTATGGATCTCAGTCGGGCCTCGGAGAAAGGGAAGTTCGAGCTATATAATGAGCTCAACCAGAATATAATCTTGTCCTTATTTTCAATCTTCACCTAAATATTATTTAGGTTATCCATGATCATTTGATATTATGTTAAGTGCTCTAGTATAGATTTGTTCTCTACCATTCTAAATGAGTACAATTGTTATTTCAGACAAAACTTGTGAACCAAATATTTGGTCATATACAATGATTCAAGCTTTACCCACATCAAAGCAACATCCTTCTCACTGGTGACTTCCCTTACAAGTTTATCCCTGAGACACAAGATAATATCACTTATGGTCTTATAAACTATTTCAGTCTTCTCTACTTGTGTTAGTAATGTAGACATCGATGTTTCACTCTTCAATTCTTCAACTCACTTCAGTTGTGCTAATATTACTTGCATATTCACTTCCCACAACCCAAAATTATTTCCATGAGAAAAATATTTTATTTCCCATTTAGTAATCATGGTACTCACTTTTAAACAAAATCCCATTGTCCTAGAATGGACGCCGCTGTAACACCTCAAAATTTACCCTCCTATTTATACCCAATATGTGGCTTATGCTTCACACTTCATTTGCATTTAGGTCATGAACACTACATATGCATCATTGGTTTTCTCAAGGCATGGTATCAAGGGTGTCACCATCATTATATTGTGCAAGGCAATAAGTTTGAAATATGTTAAATGATCAAGCCACAAAGGTCCACCATACCTCAAAGGCATTTCTTATAGTCCACCATGTCATCAAGAGATTAAAATTGGCAAGTGAACTGAGGAGAATCAAGCTCCTGATTATTGATCCTCAATCAGGGTTTTGACCATCTGAGCTTGAGACACCCCCATAAGCAAGGAGCTTGGGCCTTTGACATCATCTCATCACATGAATCATCTTAGTTTGAGGCAATCTACATCATAGCCAGAGGAATTTGAGTTTTGAAGATCAATCATTTTCTCCTAACTTGGGGGGACCAAATTAGGGTTTTGCATAAAAGTCAGTTTATTTCTGATTTTTGGGCAAGACTTGATTCTATGGCATCTTACATGTTCCCAAGTGTCTAGGATTGGAATATGAGCCGTCAATTACATTCATAAGAGTTTCAATTGGAGGATTGATTGAAAATCAAGAAATTGGGGAAAAAGTCAATTAATCAGGGAAAAAGTCAACTCTTGACTTTTTAAGGTCAAAATCATGTTCCTCATGTCAAACAGGGCCAATGGGTGAAATTTAATCAAGAAATGTCAAGAGGATCATGAAAAAAAATCAAGAAGGGTGAAAATTACTATTTTAGGATATTAGGGTTTTTAGAGACTTTCCATTTTGGGAAAGTTCTCACCCTTTTCAGCCATGTTCAAGCTCAGTTTTCATCATGTTGCAAGCATCTTTTGAAAAATCCTTCCAAATGAAAGTTGTAGAGTGTTCCTCAAGCATTCCAACCATATGTGATTCATCTCCTTTGGATCATTATTAAGGAGTTATGCTCCTGCAAAGATCATGGTTTCAAAGTGGCTCAACATGAAAATAACTTAGAAATTTTTCAGGTTCATGGCAGCTCGTGTGTGATCATGTTTCAGCCCATCTTTCACCATGACTAAAGCCCCTAATCCACTTAATTTCAACAGGAAAAGTGTAGTATGAAACATGTCCTTCAAAATGAATACAAGAACCAAGCCATTTGATTCAATATTCAAGGAATTCTGCCCACTCAAACTCATGATTTTATAATTGTGAAACATGAAAATACTTAGAATTTTCTAAGTATAAAAACCAGAACTCATGATGCAATCTTCAACACTATTTTTCACTATGTTTTAGACCCCAATTCTACTTGCTTTTAACATGGGATTTGTGCTATCAAGTGTCCTCTTGCCAAAGACTCCAAAATTGTGCAATTTGGATCACAAATCATGGAGATATGTATCATCAAAGTTACCTTCATGCAATTGTTTCAAGCCATGACAATTCCACTCCACTTGCAAGAATCAAGCCTGTCCTTTTGTTTTCGGTACATTGCCATGCGCATAACCCCATGTTCTCATCACTTACCTCATATAGCCATGCATTCATCTTGCATAATGTATCCATACCATGACCTTAGTTCATTGGCCATAAAAGAGAGAGAAGAGAAAACTTAAGGAACAAGTTGTTGTTCTGCTCACACCAGCTCACATCCATCCATAATCACCATCAATATGTAACACTCCACAATACATGATAACAACCATATGCCATTTTATAGAGAACCCGTGCCAAGACTCACATAACCACCTCATGTTCATTTTCTTCACTTTTCAGTTAACCTCACTAAAATAGAAATCAAACTATGATTACTCATCTAACATTTCCCTAACTACACTCATATAAGACCTTAACTCAAGCTAACAGAAACAGTTACAACAGAAAACTCAATCACTCTCAAACTTTCTCATTTTGGCTCTCTCCTTCGAAACTCACTCCACAAGAACCTTTCCTCCATTTTTCTTCAAGATTCTTCACCTACACACACCAATGGAGCTTCTACATGCGTTAGATTGAAGCTGGAATTGCTTCATCATCGTATTCGAGTTTTTCCTTCATCATCATCAATCTCGATTTTAAGGAAGTTGCAAGCTAATTCATGCATTTATTTTGCATTGGTGGTTGATTTGAAGACAAGCAGGAAGTTGTATAGGATTTCTTGAAGGTTCTACACCGAGACTCCATTAAGGCTCGAGGTTTTCAAGTGCTTACGTTGCTTTGCTCACGTTGCTATCTGGTAGTACTCTTTATCCCTTCTACTCACTTTCTCCTTTTCAAATAACATGAGAAGTAGGATTGGAGTCCCAACCGTTTCGTTTTGGCGGGCATTTTTCTAGAAAGTCCTCAAAGGAGGCTCTGTATGTGTGTGTTTATATTTCTGCTAAAGACCTCAAAGAGACATCCCATTCCCCATTTCCCCAAAAACTCCTCAAAGAAGGCATTAGGTGGAATGAGAGTCCGTAATCGACTCCCGCCATTTCTAGTCCCAAGTCATTCATAACTCGCATTTCATGTTGATGCTTTGAACATAGCTTACTCTTATTATCGATTCCGTCAAGTGGAAGGAGGGTCTAGCAATCAAACCCCCACACCTTGTCTATAGCTCGCATTGACCGGTGCTGATGCTTATGTGATCTGATTCACATCTTCCCCTTCCTTACTTTGCTCTCCATGGTTCTCGATACCATTGGGTGAGTACCCCTATTTCCCACAGCTAGCTTGTTTGCCTCGGTTGATATGACCCCTTGGCTAAAGCTCCCATTTTTTTTCTTACTTTGATTGTTTGATGTTATTGTTGATTGACACTACTTACTCTTTCATTTACTTATAGTTCCTTTTGTTTATGGATTGAGTTATATATGTCTACTTGTTTCGTATGTTCCCCATAGGGCTCCTAGATTGAATCTAATTTTGGATTAGGTTCAAAGTAGGATAGACATTAGGTTACCAATCCATGTATGTTAACTTAGGTAGAGATCTTCCCTTTCTTCCTCATAATTCAATCATAGGATCAATGATGCATGCTAACACTAGGATTGAGTCCCCCATTAGATTTCTTTTCAAACTTTGAGTTTCTCTTCTCTCATCTCAAAACAAAATAAAAAACATGTAATAAAGGCAATGAGTATTGTACGCCATGAGCTTTAAGTACATGGGAAATGGAAGGCAGAGGGTCTCCCATCACCTTTCTAGAGTGTTTAGCATACTTCCTGTTGGGGACGATCGTGCGACACACTCGTTCCTATGTCATAGACTTTAGTGCAATATGAGTTACAAACACCATCAATCAAAACACTTTCTTCTAAAAGACAAAAACAAACAACCGTCTTCCTTCGGGATTCTCTTCTCATCTCCCTCACTCTATTCGTAAAGGATACGTCATTTCCGTTCTATTGCAAATAGGTAAACGCGTAAGACTCCAAGCAACGAGCGGCAACACCTAAACTGCTAGAGCGCGAACGTTGGTATCTTCCATTAAAAAACACAAAACAACAAGACCCTGTTAGGTCGAACTACGACTGCTCTGACTTCCTCCTTCGCGTCAGATTGAGGATACGTAGGCACGAAACGACGATGTCTTGGCGAGCAAACTTCCCCCCACAATTTTGTAGTTCGTCGAACTACGTCGACTCTGATTCTTCGTTCGTCCACGAAGATACGTAGGCATAGGATCGCGATGATCCTTGCGAGTCCTATTTTGGTTTTCACCTTCCCGTCCACCCCCCCCCGGTCCCGTTTCTCCGATCCCCCGTTTCCAGTTAGCAGTCGAGCTTCAGATAACCTACACCCTTTGATCGATAACAACAAGCGTGGGTCCCATCGAGTACGATGGACGCGAGGGGGTGCTAATACCTTCCTCTCGCGTAACCAACTCCCGAACCCAGGCTATGGTTGCAATGACCATTCCTTTTCATTTGTTGAGGTTTTCTTCGATCATTTCCTTTCCCTGCGTCGGGATAAATAACGTTCGGTGGCGACTCTTCTGTTCTTTTCCGCCGGTTGATTTTCGCAGATGCGACAACCACTTGTTATAAAATTGAAAGGTTCAACCATAACAAGTTATCGTTAAAAATTAATATTAATTTTGCTGATAGTTAAGATGAGTGGGGCCAAAATTAAGGGAAACCAAAATACGTGGCATCTATCAACAAAATATCCTACAATAAGTGTAAGCAAATCCACAGCAAGCAAGAGAAAAATAAAATTTGATCACACAAAAAACTTGTTTACCCAGTTCGATCCAACCGATCTACTCTGGGAAGAGAACAACTTTTTGATTCACACAAGAAACCCTATTTGTGTAACTAAGTGTTTCATAATCTCTACATCTCTATATATGAATCACACAAATCCAAAGAGTTTGTAAGTGTTTCTCAATCCCCTTAGATACCATCAAAATCTCCAAAATCCCAAAAATACAATCCTAAGAATTTTTGCACTTTGTCTCTCTAACTAGGATTACCCCCCTCTCAAATATTCACCACAAAAGTGATAGAAATGCATAACTAAAACAATTAAAACCCAATAGTTACATATTAGACCCAAAATTTGATCAATTAAAGAACGAATTTGTGAACCAAAATGACCAAACCCGATACTCGTGAATCGTACATGCTCGCATCTCCATATACCTTTGCTATCAGTGGTGCTGACCTATTATCTCTTTGCATCGCCGCCAGTGTGGTTCCTTTGCTGCTAACTTTCCTAATCATCTTTATGGTTCTGATTTATGACAGTCTCAAAACATGTTTTTTTTATCTATATCACTTGAGGTTTTAAAACATACTTCTACACTTTTTTTATTCTCCTTGATTGAGTGATAGATCATTTCTTGTATTTGAAACGATAGGCTCTCAAAGTTGAGAAGTTTCGGTTGGGCGACTGGATTTCCTTTTAACTTTCTCTTTTGGAATACACTTGATGGTGTTGATAAACATCAACATCTAATTGCGTCTAAACTAAAGACCATGACTCTTCGCCCCATCCAAGTAAAGCTGCAATAGCACGGAAACCACAATTTTCATCTTGACTCACATCAACAATGTCATCAATGTACTGATGTAAGAAAATAGGAAACTGAGACAAGTAAAGATGTCTTGAAGGCTGGCTAGGCATTTGCTTTTCAATTGGTTTTGTACATGATCTCTTCACAGTCTGACCTCCCTGCAAGCCCTCAGCATACTCCCATTGGGAAGGATCACGATGTCTCTTGAGTTTTTTTAATCTTCTTAATTCCCTTCTTTGGCTTGTACTTCACATTATCCCAACTTCTGTATAAATCTCCCCTGTTGGTAGTCAACATGTTTTTTAGTCTCCAGTGAGCAGACTTAACCCTAAAAAACATAAATAAAAAAGGATGTCATTATTTGATAATTAGTCATGTAATGTATTCAAAGTCACATCGATGTACTTGTTCGTTGTCCTGTTCCCCAAATGAGTGACGTTATTAGTCCACGCAACAACAAACCTTTCTTTATAGGGTGTCAATCATGTATTATGCACACGCTGAAAAAAAAAGAATATCAACACATACTAACTCAAAATGCTTTAGGCATTCCATAAACTCATACTTTGTATTTGAATACATGATGTTTTTCTGTAGATCCATAACATGCTCTTGCCTATGTGATTCGAATCACCAGATGAGTTGAGTTTTGGAACACAACTTCCATGGAATTCATCAACGCCAGTTCCCAGTCCTTCACCAAAACCTTCGGTAACAACTTCTCGGAAGAGAACAACTCTTTCAACTTTTTTCAGTGCCCATTTGATGTTTTCCTCCCTTTCATGTTTCAAATAGGAAAATCCAATTGAAAACGTCAACTTCATTGATGTACACCAGCAATCTCAAGTAGTGGTAGCTGATACCTGTTTGTTTTATATGTACAATAAATAATCAAAAACTTCCAACACAAAATCTAATAAATGAAAAGGTACATTATTAGGGAATGCAGTACTTGTTTATTTTGTATTACAATAAAAAATCAACACCAAATGAAACATATTCAACACTTCTGAATCATGATGCTTCCAAAAGATACTAGCAACACCATTTGATTCGACCCTGTTTTTGAACCAGTACATGTATATTTCTTCATGAATTAGACTCAACAAATGTTGCATTTAAGTCAATGGATCTCTCTTGCTCGTCTCGTATGTATGTCTTGCCTTATACACCTGGGTAATGCTCGTAAAAGTTTCCGGAACTCTATCTTTTAAAGCAACAATTATGTACCTGAGAGCCATTTGTATGTTGTCATTTCATTCAAAAACTATATTTCATCACCTTTTAAACAAGCTAATACATCATATTCATCTAAGTCCTTAGCTAATTTATGATTGTGAAACCCACACTTAACTGTAACCTTCCAACCGCTACCACTTGACACAAATCTCATCATAAATGAATATTTAACTTTCATACTATAACTGCCATAAGAAGAATTATTCTTTTTGTAGTTTCCTTCTCTCTCATAACCCATAATCAATTTATTTTCCCTCCCTTTGATCCCATTTTATGTATCAGAACGAATAGTAACAACAATAATACAATGTTGTTTACCAATGAACTCTGCCCATGCTAACACGTAAGCTTGGAAGAGAAATATCTATCATTTAGAACATATACAAAATAAATTATCAATGTTAGAGATACCGAAAGGCTATTAAGTATCGAACAAGTTAAAAACAAAACATGGAAGCAAAACATACAACGTTAGTGGTGAAAAGTTGTGTAAAATTTGCAGGGGAACCATCGGGATCTGGACAGCACAAATGAAGCATTTTGAACTAATGGATTTTTATACTAAGCTAAAATTTCGGGAGTTTACAAAATATTCGAAAGTTTTTTATTTAGATCAAATATTTCGAAAATATACGCTAGAAGATATAGGTTTTTTCTAGAAATACCGTTTTGTTTTATTTTAAAAATATGATATAAATGTATTGAATTTAAAAAAAATGCGGTAAAAATGTAACAAATTTTCAGAAAATACCAGATTTTTTTTAAAATATGCGGTAAAAATGCAACAAAATATTAGATTTTTCACAAAATATGATAAAAACTAATACCGATTTTGATTGGTGCATCTTATAACGAATAATTAACTATCAGATTATTTTTTTACCAATTCTCCAAAGCGATATTTTTTTATCGTATGTAAATTTTTTAAAATTAAATAATAGAAAAGATATTTTTGCTATTATGAAAATATATAGGATGCTAGATCAAATTTTGGGTGGCAAGAAATATTTCTCATATGAGAACCATACCCCCATTTGAACAGATCGGGCCTCTTTAAGAACCAATTGGACTTGGGCTCTGATTTAGATTCATAAACTGATCTCGTAAACAATGAAATATGTTAATTATTTGAGAATTTCTTTTTCCATCCTAGATGTTTCTTATGCACCATGTGAATTTCCACATATGCCCACTGATTTCGGAGATACATCTCCAGACGCACCCCTTTTCTGAATAAACATTGACATATTTCGTAGATACATCTCTGGAACCATTTTAAATATTAAAAAAATGTCAATCAGACACCATTTATATTTGAATTGTTCCGGAGATGCATATCTGGTAATTTTTCGGAGATACATCTCTGAAGTGTATCAGAACAGGTTATTTTTTTCTATAAGTTGGGTATTTGTTTTCAGGTGAACTATGAAGCACGATCTCGAATAAAAAAACAGACGTACAAAATAATAAGGGACAAATGCTGAATGAAGTATAAAAATATATGTAGAAAATATCGTACAATATATATCCAAAATGTGATAAAACCGTAAAAATAAAGTAGAAAGTATAATAATACATTAAAATAATAACAAACGACTACTGGGCGTACTTGACAACATCTCCTCTTCCTGCTCTGCCTTCTCGGCCATCAATCCTCCTCCGTCCTCCAGCGATGTCTCCGGTACAACATTGCCTCATGTGCCTCCGCCACCATAGCATCCAAGACTCGCTTGACAACAGACCCCTTAGGGACGATACCCTCGTTAATGCATGCCCACACAATCTCCACTACATATGATCAAAAATCCTAAGCGATTAAGCACTTGACAGAAGCGGGAGCCCCTTCCCCACATGACCTTTTCTCATCTGTAGCCCTATGCTTCCTCTTAACAGATGGAGCACCATACGATTTTTCGTGATTCAGGATACCATTTCTATTGTCACTGACACTCTTGTAATGGAAGGATCTAGAACGACTGTCTTTATCATAGATACGACACTTATCAACCAGCACATAGAACTGACGAATTTCCTAATACCCAATAAATTGCTTAATCTCTAGGCATAGTCCATTATCAAATTTGATACACTTAGACATCTCATCCTCTGCTCCATTATAGTGAGGGTAGAACCTATACAATTCTTCAAATTTGGATGCATAATCGGCAACACTCATATTTCTTTGCTTAAGTTTAAGGAATTCCACTTCTTTCCTACCACACACATCATCCGAGAAATATTTTTCCAAGAATGCCCCCTTGAAAACAACCCAAGTAATCATTGTACCATTAGCCTCAAACCCATATCTAGCATTATCCCACCAATACTTTACTTCATCTGACAACATATAAATACCATAACGAATCTTCTGAGCATCTGCACATGTTATCACTCGGAAGATTTTCTCGATCCCCTTTAACCGAACCCGTGCACCATCTGGATCATGCCTCCCTTTGAAGGTTGGTGGTTTGTTTCTCAGAAACTTGTCCAATCCACAAGATTCGACATCTTCAACTTGTGGATTCTGCTGAGCATGCACCATTTGAGCCAAGGTTGTCAAGGCATCAACAATAACACGATCATTTCTCCTAACTATTCTGCACACCATCAAATAACATTAGAAGAAATAATGCATTGACTAACAGGGAATTGATATCATCTAAAAACCTGGTCGGACCGACCGACCTGCTCTGATACCACTAATGTAACACCCTAAACCCCACAACTAATTTATCTCATAATCTAAATATAAAATATAACCACGTATGGTGTCACACATTCATAAAACACATGACCTGCTCCGTAACACGAGTTTCAACAATAAATTTCAATACACACATTTATAATAAGGATGTTGCACGACATCCAACTTGTCTGAATCATACCTGAGATGTTTACACGACATTCATCTCATATGATCGATATCAAATATTCACATAATAAGACATTCATAACCTGTCATCGCAGACTTACTTCCATTTTAAAGTATCATCGTAGTAGAATTATCATAAACAATTATGGAAGATAAAGTAAGTAACAACATTTAGTCTCAAACTTCAATTCTAATAACAAAATAAGAGAGTTGTAATCAATCAAATCAACATCTTAATAATTCTCAACAACAAAATTAGTCTTATGACTTCAACATACTCGAACATAAGGAATAAAACAAGCGTTTAACCCAACCCGATATTACATGATCAAAGCAAGGTACAACTAGTAAAAGTGACAAAATAAAGAAGTAACTCCAAGAGATATCTTCTACCTACTTCATCAATGTTACTCCCGAGTATCTGCACGATGCCCATGTAAAGGCAACATTCAAACAGAAGGGGTGAGAACACAATTCAATAATTAGTGGTAAAGATAATTGGAAGTAGATCAATTAACAACATCACGCACCATCTGCATCGACGTAAACATATATCAAGTATTCTCATTCACACCATCACACCAAAATAATCACCAAATGCAATACAAATGCAAATGTACTCAACAACTTACTCAACATGCATATGGTACCAAATTATGAACACTTAGGCCCATTTCACTCCACGATCCCCACCATATGATCGATTTCCTCTTGGAACCGGGGCATACCCAATCGCTACCATCACCATAGGAAACGCTTCACTAATCCCCCACCATAGGAATTAGCTACTCGCACCCGAACCATCACCTTAAGATCGAGGCTCATCGTAAAGAATCGAAGTTTAAACAACATAAATGCATGGACTCTCAATCATGCAACAACAACACATACACATTGGCCCTTCTTATGACCATGTATGCCACCAACAACATCATCACCATCGAAATTGTAACGCCCATATATAAATACATACATCAAAGCATATATTATACATGAATTCCACGTTTAGTACTGAAATACCAATAAGTCCCTAGCAACACATTATACATATACATGCCCAAAATAGTCTAAAAACAAAGAACTATGGCATAAGTATATATACAAGATGTTCCAAAAAGAATACTAAGAATTAGATCGACAACGATCTCAAAAAAACTCCACAACGGAAGCAAAGTCATCAGATAAGTAAGGATAATCACACGACCTTATCCTTACCCTTTGCGGAACCTGAAGTACCTGAAATATTCAACAATAGTGGGGTGAGATACATCAAATCTCAGTGAGTTCTCTATCTTATAGATTCTCTCGGCTTTACAAGGTTCTAACCAAAACCTAACTCAAGTTGGGGGAAAAAAGAACTAGGCCTTGAGTTCAAACATTTCCGACTACCGAAACAATCGTACAATTCACAAAACAACATACTAGTTAAGAATCTTCTCCCCGGCCAGCCACACAAGGCAAATACAACATAGGTCACGGATCCTTAACGTAGATAACTTCTCCCCGGCCAACCATACAAGGCAAATACAACACGGGTCACAGTTATCTACAATGGTACTTCTCCCCGGCCAGCCCACACAAGGAGCACTACAACACGGGTCACGGTACCAACCACTAAGTAACTTCTCCCCGGCCAGCCCACACAAGGAACACTTCAACGCGGGTCACGGTTACTTACCTAATAAATACTTCTCCCCGGCCATCCCGCACAAGGGGCTCTTCAACACGGGTCATGGTATTTATTAAGAGATATACTACAAACCGGAGGAATACGATCCTCCACTAACAACTACTTAACAAGGATACTCTTCTAGTATCGATGTAAGCATTGCCGCACAATTCTCTAAGTCATTCTATTGTACTAAGGTTTCCTCGCTCTACCTATTTCATATTTTAACATGCATACTCTCTCAGACATGATTAACAATTACATTAGACAAGCATATTACAACATCAATCATAAAACACAAATGATAACATAACAAGTCAAACATAATTCACATAGTGGTTCACACACACTTTTAAGGCATACAAGCCACTACTATCCTCTACCAAGCATCCTTGGTTAAAACATGGTCTCACACACCATTTAATAGCACATTGGATTCTCTTTCCAAGGCTTCAAGTCCCATATCAATTAGCTTCCCGATTCATGAATTTCCGGTGGAAACACAAACCACACTTTCACACATACATTACTTTTCCATATTTTTCTTATCAATACATTGCATAAACATATGTTTCTACTTCACTATCACAAAGAGCATTGAAATAGCTTTCCAACGCTTCGAACGGGGACCAAAACGGACGTACGGTTCAAAAGTTATGAAGAAAACAAAATCTGACATTTTGGAAAAATTATGTGATCATGCGCCGACACATAAGCCTGGGGGGTCAGCGCATAAACCTGGAAATTTCGCCTGGGTCAGTGCACGAGATCATGCGTCGACGCATAATTCTGGGGGTTAGCGCATAAATGCGCAGATTCTGCTAAAAACTCAATTTTCGACCATTAAATGTCTTCCGGACCTCCGATTTCGATTCCGTAAAAAGCCCCAGTCTCAGAATTCAACACACTACAATATTTTCACAATAAAAAGGCCATCCACCATGATTTCAAAATTTATACCAATTTACCAATTAGGAAAAGTTTAGGTTTTCTAACCAAACCCATTCACTTCAAACTCAGTCCAACATAATCAAACACACAACCAAGTATCAACAGATGATTATACCTATATATCAATCATACTACTCAGTTTATAACGCATTTCAACCGTTAGATTCTTTGATTTAGCAAAATTACTCATTTTCTCAAAAATCCAACCTAACTCTAAAAACTCTAGAAGCTCTACAACTAAAGTATCTAGCTAGAACCCACCTGGATTACAAGACGATGATGATGAAGTTGAGATGAAAAGATGAAGATAGGTTGATGATTATTGTTTTTGAGCTCTTGGGAAATTTTCTCTTCTTTTCCTTCCTTTTTCCTTCTCTCCACTTTCTCTCTCCAATGTTACTAACTTTTGTAAATGAGGGAAAAGGAAAAGATATAGAGAAAAAAATCCTTTATTAGTAATACTACTAATTGTCCAAATTATCTCAAATGCACCAATTAACACAATCTCAGAGTTAAATAATATTAATCTAATCAGCTCTGAGTTCGTCAGTTTACTCCAATTATTTTATCCAATAATTGCTCAGAGTACACCGGAACCCAGTTGATCATAATAATATTATCCAGAGCGTTCATAATTTACGGGGTATTACAGAAATATAATTCATATATTTAAACACGCAACATCATTAACAACAACATCATACATTATCAACATAACAACATCATTATCACAACAATGCAATGGTTCGTTAACCAAACATATAAATCAATAACTTCATCAACATAGTAGGACTATGAATAATATTTAAAAATTTCACATATCACTATCATGTTTTAGCTCTGAGTTTTAGCATCCTAACACTTCAAACGACACTTCATTTGAATACACGGTTAAAAAGTTATGAGGAAAATTGTCGAAGCATGTCATAGTTTCCAAAAACAAAATTATTTTTCAAAACTGTTATAGTGACAACCAATTTTCAAGAAATACAACCGATTTTCATCAAGCCAAAACCAAAAAAAAAAGTGTTTTTAAAGCGTGACAACCGGTTTCTTTTCTGTGCAATCGATTGTTACTGTGTAGTTACTCAAAATCCCAAATTTCCCCCTGTAACGTGATTTTATTCCAATATTAAACCAGTAGCAATTTTCCCAACATACAAAATCCTCTCCATACAATTTTATCAAGAAGAATATGACCATTATCCCAATTAACACAACTTTTCAACAATTTCTTCACGAATCACTCATCAAACTCATGCCCTAAAACATCTAATTCACACCAATTTCATCATGACTAAATTTATTTATGCACACCACAACAACATATCAATGCACATGACCATAATCCATACAATTTCATATAAAAAACAATATTATCATCATGATTCGAAATAAAACTGAAATCATACTCTACCCTTTCATCATACCCCTATTATTGAACCAAATTCCCACCCTTACCTTGTAATTCCAGACAATTCAGCAAAATGAGGTTCAATTGATCTCTTCTCTCAAACCCTAGAACTCCTTTTCCCAAAACCTTGTTTCTCTATTCTCCTCTTTTTCACATACTTATATAATGAGTCTATTTCCCTAATTTTTAGAATATATATATTATTCTAATTACTTTTGCCTAATTATTATTATTATCCAACTAATCTTCAACCTCTCTCCTCTTACCATATTTTTCTCTCAAATCACTCAATTGGACCAATTATCATATTTCTATTTTATTTAAATAACTCAAGTATAATACTATTTATTTTAATAATTAATTATTTCTAAACTAATTCTATTCATCACTTCTAAGTTCTCCCCACACTCCCACCTCAAGGACATATAACCTACAATCATATAATAAGTAATTAAATCACACAAAATGCATAAATCGATTAAATAAAATAATCTAACAAAACAAGGTGTTATAAGCTTGATAGTGGTAAAGGACAAAATCAGATCGGTACTTTGAAATGCGCCAAAGATACACGTTGAAGCTCACATTTTTGTTCTACTTGTAGTATGATAGATTTGCATAATCCAACTTGTGTGGTTCCTGCAGATATTAGAAAAAATGGGAGAAGTTATGCTACACATGGGGATGCTAATGTTGCTTATAAGTTTATGAAATCATTTGAGTTCACATTAATTTTGCACATGATGAGAGAACTTATGGGAATTACAGATTGTTTTTGTCAAGTTTTACAATAGAAATCTCAAGATATACTTAATGTTATGCAGTTAGTCATGACTATAAACACATTAATTCAAAAGTTGAGAGAAGTTGGATGTGTTGGTTTATTGAAAGAAGTAATATTATTTTGTGAAAAATATGATATTGATTCTCCTTATTGTAATGTAGTTTATATAGAGCGTGAAGGTCGTGTACGTCATCAAATGGATCACATCACCGTGGGTCAACATATAAGAGTGGATCTCTTTTGTGTTATGATGATCAACAACTGCAAGAATTGAATCATAGATTTTTTGAGAAAACAATGGAGCTTTTAAGTCTAAGCAATAGTTTGCTTCCTTAGGATATTTACAAAGCATTTGATACCAATAATATGTGTTTTTGTAGATAAATTATATCATACATATTTTAGTGAGCATGAGAAAATTAGTTTGAGATATCAACTTCAACACTTTCATCTTAATGTTGTTGGTCATGTAGATTTAAATAAATTCTCAACTATGTCTGAATTGTGTGAAGCTCTAAAAAAGACAAGGAAGGCAGATACATATTATTTGATTGACTAACTTATCCGTCTTATCTTAACTCTTCCAGTTTCTATAACTACTACAGAAAGATCATTCTCAGTAATGAAGATAATCAATATAAGATTGCGCAATAAGATGAAAGATGAATTTCTTGCTGACAATATAATGCTTTACATTGAAAAAGAAATAACTGAAAATTTCACTTCTAATTCAATTATTGATGAATTCAAGTCTTTAAAAGAGCGGAAGGCGGTATTTTCATTCGAGGTTGGATATCTCCTTTTATATATTCTATTTTTATTTTGTTGAAGTTATTTTAAATATTTAAAACAATTATATCTAAATTTAATAAATTTTAATCAATTTCAATTATAATATTTTAGTTAATATCTATCGCCTCCTAATATTTTAGTTAAAATCCGTCATTGACATTTAGTGATGAGATTAAAGATATATTCTATTTTTTCGGAGAAATTTATCTTAAATTAAATATGAGAACTCAAAATGTTTAATGTTCAATTGATTTGTTTGATTAAAATACAATCAAACCATTTATTAAATAAATACGTAAACTATATCAATGACACACAAAATAACACAATAGAATAGTATGCTTAATTTCAATCGTATTTCAAGAAAAATTAAAATAAAAAAAAAAAATTAATAAAACAATTCAAATCAAATATAATATAATATAATATAATAAATGAAATAAAATATTTAAAATAAAATTTAAACAGTTCAAAAATATTTATATAAAATACGATAGAATATAAAAAATAAATAGAATATTATACTTAATTAAAAAAAATTAAACCCAAATTAAAAAATCTAAAATAAAATAAAAATACAAATATGAAAGATAAAAAAACATAAAAATATAGCGAGTACATGTGAATTGAACGACAACAAACAAGTCAAATTGAACATCGACAATCAAATTTAAATTGAACAAAAAAAAAGTTAAAGTCGAATGATAATGATCAATATTGAGGTGAAAAAAGACAATAGGTAGGAAGAGAAATAGACGAAGTGGTGTGACTATGTGATAATGATGGTGGAACGTGTTTTATAAAACTCTCTCAATTATATTAATGTTATAAAACTCTCTCAATCTTACTATATAAGAAAAATGAAGGCTGTGGAAATTCCAACTTGACCCTCATTCTTCTATCTGCCATGTGTCCAAAGTGAGGGCATTTGATGTCTATAAATTATTTTTCCTAACTAAATGTACTCCTTTTTCATTTGTAACCAATTGATTATGTTAGAATAATATTATGTCCTCATTTTTGGTTACAAACTAACCAATTCTATTCAATTTTTCTGCTTTTCCCTACTATCAATGTCTGATACACGTACATCACTATTCTACCTTACTGTTTCCTTCTTTCTCTCTCTCTCGATGCTCATCTCAGTGTTCCTCTTCTTCGAACTTCTCTTTTTCTCTTCTTTCTTCAGGTTCGTCTTTTATGCTGTCTGGTTGAACAACAATGGTATACCTGTGCTGGATGCAACGCGTTTTCGGTGGCGAGGGTGTGGTGATTGGAATCGGAATATCTGATGAGTTTTACCAACATCGTAGCTCCAAACTTGTCTTTTCTCTTCTGAAAGTTGTTGCTTCTATCCGTTCCGTTGTTGGAAGCTATGGCCATTGTTGAAACGTATACCCATTTTTGAATCGTTTGTGGACGGTGTAGCTTCATTGTAGATCCAGATCTGTTGCAGGTATATAGAAGAGGGTTTATCAAAGTTTTTTGTTGTATTTTATACTGTTAGATCCCTCCATAATATTTGTTAATGTTTTCCTTTTTTATGTTTTGTAGGTTGGACTGATTTGTTATGATTTGGGGGTTCCTTTTTTATGTTATGTTTTGTTAGGGTTGAAAACTCATTTGATGTTTTTTAATGTTTTCATCTTCATATGAAGTTTACAATTTTCTGCTATGACTATTTGTTCATATTATCATGATACAGCTGAATATATTTGTGGAAATGAAATTTAGGTCAGTACTGAATATGAGCCTTTATCAATGTTTGATCTGTAGTGTTTGCAAACTCTGTTGATTTCTCTCATTGTCGGTGTTTGAGTGCTGGTTGTGGCTGGAAGCAGACTCTGCAAGATTCAAGGTTCATCAAACATGGTTGGTGTTGTTACAACTGTTATTCAGGCTTCTGCTTTATCCATTCAACCAGAGGTATTGTTTCACATATGACACAATTTGTGTGCTTAGTTTCTATTTCATGAAAATCCAATCGAATTTGGTATGGACCTTGGATTCTGTGATAGCATGAACTATTGAAGAGGCATGGTTTGATTAAACTATAGTGTTTGAGCAGGTCCTTAGTATCATTTTTTATTCCACTGGTGCAATATATTATTTTTGAGGAATGTGATTCAAATACGTGTTTCTTTGAAATCGGTAGTGTTTCTATAATCTGTTGATTCATCTCATTGTCGTTGTTTGAGTGCAGGTTGGGGCTGGAAGTAGAGTCTAAAGGATTCAGGGTTCATGATACATGGTTGGTTCTGTTACAGCTGCTACTGAGGCTTCTGCTTTATTCATTCAACCTAAGGTATTGTTTCTTATCTTGTTGCGTATAACAGAGTTGTTCTTTATGGTGCTGGACATGAACATATCGTTGGACTCTGTAAATCATAATTTGGTCCGGTAACTTGCAAGTTCTACGGGCTACAGGCAATAATTTACTCAGGTAAAATAACATCGTGCAAGAATAGACTTTCATTCTGGTTTTAAGTGCTTATCTTGCTGTAGTTTCATTTTTTTTTATAATCAAACAATTAACAATCATTAAATGGTCCTTAACTTTTAGTTTCCAGGCTACAGGCAAGAAAGTTTATCTTTCAGTGTATATTGTTGAGCCATGGTAAATTGTTGCTATTTAAGCCTTCAAATTGTTTGGCTTGCTGTAGGTTACCAGATGCATATTCTCTCCCTCTTTTGAGAATGGTATGGACTCAATTTGATTTCGTTAAAAATTACCACATGTATGCCATAAAACTTTGACATAGACACGGACACCTCACACGTGTTGGTATCAGCATCTGACGTGTGTTGGTGCTACAGAGCATGTTTGTACTTTTATGGACCATTCGATTTTAATGGTTACAGGTGACAATCGTGATTCAAGAAGTGCTAAGATTAATTCCACCAGCAACCTTTCCACAGAGATCCTGAAATAAGGGGACAATATTCAAATGAGTTTAAACCAGAAAGGAGAACTGACGGTGTTAATAAGGCAATCAGGTTTCCACAAGTGTATGACCCATTTGGAATAGGCACTTGATTGTGTGTTGGGATGAACTTTGCAATGGTTGAACTAAAGGTGGTGTTAGCACTTCTAGCCGTGAGTAATCCGTCTGTGCTACTCTTTCTTATATTTTATTTGCATTGAATTTCACTTGTATTGATATTTTGTTTCTCAAATATTTTTTCTTACTCATGTTCTTGTGATATTTATAGTCAAGGATGATTTAGTACAACTGCATAACTAATAATGCTGATATGGATATATCTTCAATTTGAACTTGGTTATTGTTGCTAATTTTAGCCGCATCAATGCATAAATGCTACAGGTTATGACTTGGCTTGCTTTTTATGTCACTTCCATGGCTTGCTTTTTATCACTTGAATTTGTTTTGTTGTATGATATTGCCCATTGATCTTCAGATAGTATAACTGCTAACTTAAACTGGCACAGATACTCCACAATCACTTCAGAAAAGCCTATCCAAATGACAATCTCTTTGCACACCTAAGGTAAAACATCAGATATTATGCCTGTTTTTCCATATTTTGCACCATTCTCCTCCAAGTTGATTACTTTTGTTATTGGACAACTTCAGTTATTATATGTTTTTTTCATCGTTGTATCTAAAACTCTACATATTCATATGTTAGATGGTATATGACTGTACGACATATATCTACGAATTGTGGCACTGTGCATAATCAGATTTGTATTCTGTGAAACTGTTAGATGAACATTAGAGGATCCATGTTCTGGTTTTTGTAAATTAGATCTAAAATGCTTAGTAACAACATAAGTTGTTTGATCTTGACAGAACTATACTGAATTATGATTGTGTGAATGCAGAGAAAGAGACTATCAGAGGTGATGAAAGCTGAGAGACGTGAGATGGTGATGGAACTGATAGTGAGAAGGGATGTTACTATACTAAAGCAGAGACCTATATGTTTTGTTTCGATCACGGTTATTTTGTTTTTGCTTTTACATTACATTAACCTTTCATATATGTTAATTTGAGTATTCTTATGTTCTTAACTCAACAGTCATACTATGTTTGTCAATTTCGTTGTTCAGATCACATTTGTTAATCATATCTCATGTAACGTTTCAAATTATTTCAGAAGTGGATGCTTTTGATTGTATTTATTGACCAATTATTCTATACATTGTATTAGCCAATAACATGGTACAATTAACAATCATGCCTCATTATTAATTTGCCTCTCAATCTTCCTACTGTACAGTTTCTAAAGTATTAACTCATTTTCATTTCCAATGTAGGGGAAAGGTTGAGAGTCAAAAACCTCACTATATATCCATCCCTCCTATATTCTATATAACACACCAAAGTTCAATAAGACTGCAGATTTTCAATGGCATCCAACCAGATTATCAATACACCAGACCAAACTGATGTTCAGACACCGCCACCAGACCCTTCTCATGTGCAGACCCCGCCTCACCAGCAGCCTTCACCCCATTTGCAACTACCAGCCGCTGGCAATCAGTCTGTCAACGACCAACCGACGCTACTGGTTTGGCCTTTTCATATTCTGCAGGTTTTATTCATCAACATCTCTTTCTCTGTATTTCTTTATCAATAACTCTTTTTGTACATAACATGAACAGACCCAACAAGATATTCAACCTTCGGTCGACAATCAACCTCTTCCTGACAACCAGCCACCTACGGATTCCCCACCCCCCTGCGTTGAACCCGACCAACAGCCTCCCCAGTTTCAACCACTTCTGCAGGTGCGACCGGAACAGATTTCTTCTCACTAAGCGTTAATTTTGATGTTAGCCGACGGTCCATTCTTTTTTGACTGTTTACTAATTTGATAAACTGCTTTTCTTCTTAAGGTACATGCCCCTCGTGTGGTACGTAACAGACGAAAGAGGAAAAGAAAAATAAAAGCATCCAGATATCTGAGGAAATGTACATTTCATTATTCTGATGAAGTCGAAGAACGCAACTACGAACCGGTTGATTCTGACGATGACGATGAGCGGGACTATACATGGGAGAACTCTATGTCTGCCTGGAGATTTAGAGATTCTGATTAAGTTTGCAAATTAATTTTCAATTTCGTTGATGTCATTTTCTATCAATTTGTGTTTGCAATGTGATTTAAAACCTGCGTTGATACTTCCGATACATCTTTAAGCTGTGGAAAAACCAAAACTGTTTTTTATGAACTTTAGCAGCCATTGGATGATTGTTTTTTATAAATTGTTGATTAAGATATATTTATATACAGATGAAGACTTAGCAGTATTTTAATTTTCTCTTTTATAAATAATACTATATTTTATTAAGAACTCAACTCTTAACTATATTTTATTAAGAATTTGACTTTCTTTTATAAATATATATTTTATTAAAAAATTGACTTTCTTTTATACATAATTAATAATTTTTGTAAATTATTTTTGCTTTTCTTTTTAACAATTTAATTATATTTTCAAAACACAAGCGTCCGTACCGGATTTACACGTATCGTGCGAAGGACCGGGTCACACCTGTATCGTATGAGCGCACGGGTAACCAGACTAAAATAACTGTAAACGCACGGGTAACACACCGGTACCGTGTCAACGCACGGATAATATACCAATACCGTGTGAACGCACGGGTATCCAGACCAAATGCACGGGTAACACATCAGTACCGTGTCGTAAAGCACGGGTTCCCAGGGCAATTTTTTTGTGAACGCACGGGTAGTACACGAGTACCGTGTAAACGCGGTGACGACCGGGGCAAAATCGGTGTAAACGCATTGATATCTAATATTGTTTTTTTGAAATTATTTTTAATTTAACATTCAATTTTATTAAAGATAATATATGAATAATTGAAATATATATTAATGATCTCTTTCTTTTAAAAATTGAAAATTTGATACAATTTGTTATTTTTTTATAAATATGTCTTTCATTTCAATATTTCTCTTTGATTCACTTATATTTTTATCTTTTACTACTTTATGTTAATTTTTTTTTACATTACATTTAAATATTTTGTATTTATTATTTGAGTTTCATAATCTAACTGGTAAAAAATCCCGCAGTCCACTATTCTTTTCTGACGTAACAATATTTGATATTACTTTTTTTTATTAACACATTATTTTAAAATTTTGGAATTTACATTTTTCTCTGTCAACATATATTATTCCAATTTCAAAGGTCCGCAGCAGAACTCGTGCGTCCTCACGGGTATCCCACTAGTTATATTAATGTTTCGTGTTTTATAAAAAAAAAAACTATATAATACTCTTCCCGTCTCAGTATATAAGGAAAAAAAAACTCACACTAATTAAAAAATCAAAACATAATTATTTAGATTTAAATTTCGTGTTTTAATGAAAAAGTTTTGTTAAAAAGTAAAAACAATTTTAATTGCTTATAAGTTATAGAAAAATAAAATAGACAGAGAAACTTTAATGCAGATTGCAAATAATTTAACAATGAAAAAGATAAAAGTTACTATTTTTCTTAATTTTATAATTAGAGACAAAAATATATGTTTTCGTTTGTTTATATTTTGGAACGGAGGAGGAAGTATATGTTAAGGTACTATCTGAATTTCTATTTTTGTTCTTAATTTTTGGATATGCACATTCGGACGCATTCTTTCTCTAAAATTTTTCAGTTTTTTTCGGACGTGTACATCCGAAAGAATTCCTGATCTGCAAATCCGAAAAAAAATCAAAAGAATTTCATAAAATTATTTACTTCTAAATATAATTAAATCCAATATAATTAAAATCCAACATAATTAAACTTAATATGATTTTTTCAATATAATTAAATCCAATATAATTAAAATTAATATGATTAAAATTAATAAGATTTTTTAAATATAATTAAATTCAATATAATTAAATTAATTTTAGAAGTAAATACCATATAATTTTAATTATAATTTAGAAGTAAATACCATATAATTTTAAATACCAATATAATTAAATCCAATTTTAGAAGTAAATACCATATAATTTTAAATCCAATATAATAAAATTAATTTTTTCAATATAAAAAAATCATTTAAAATTGAATACCATATTAATCATATTAATTATATTAAAAAAAAATTAATCATATTAAATATCATATTAATTTTAATTAATATAGATTTTAATTATATTGTATTTAATTATATTGGATTTAATTATATTGAAAAAATGATATTAATTTTAATTATGTTGGATTTTAATTACATTGGATTTAATTATATTTAGAAGTAAATGATTTTATGGAATTCTTTTGATTTTTCCGGATTTGCAAATCAGGAATTCTTCCGGATGTGCACATCCAGAACATATCTGCGTTTTTTAAAAATTTGGTGCGTTCGGATGTGCAAATCTGGAATCTGGGGGCAAAAATGAAGTTTCACGTGGTGCCTAAAAAACTTGGGTGGTGTATTAAGAAATCCCCTTTTTTTATTGCAATTTGCAGTTATTTTATTTTGGATGCACGCGCACTTTTTTTTAGTCGGAGGAAGTATATTGCATTACTTTTTTATTTTATTTACTTATTTTTAGCTTCATGACAATATAACTCATATTTGCGGATATTTATACAAACTGGCTTTAAAGTTGACGGGAAAAACCAGCTTTAATTGGATTTGAGTTTGAGTTTTTTCCGATTAAAAAATATGGGGACGGGAAAAAATTGATTTTACTAAATGGATGGTGGCGGGGCGGGGATACTCGAACCCAACTCAAACCCGTTTGTGACATGTTTGAGTTTTAATTCTCCATCCCCATTTGGGTTTGAGGTGGGAAACAAGAATTGTTTGCGGATTCAGGTTTCCCCGTTGACATTCCCACTCTCTGTTCCAAATTATATGTTACTTTGTAAAATAAATTATTCTAAATTATAAGTCACTTTATCATTCCAATTCAGTATTAATGATATTGTTAATAATATATCATATGTCATTTATTACTATTTCTTCTTTTAATTCTTCAAATTTCTCTTTCATACCTAATAAATGAAGGATGAGATCGTAAAGTCATACATAATTTATCTTCTCCATACAACATTAATTACATTTCTTAATTCATGTGAAATGTCAAAAACATCTTACTCCCTTCGTCCCAAAATAATTGTCACAGTTGGTCATTTCACATATATTAAGAAAATGTAATAAATGAAAGAGAGAATAGTATTTTTACCAAATTATCCTTATTTATTATTGGCGTATTCGAATTATCATAAATGCAAAGTGAGAGAATGATAAATTGAGAGTATTAATTAAAGGGCATAATTGGAAGATAAACATTAGAATTGCATTGGAAACTAAAATACAACACTTATTTTAGGATAAATAATTTTATATAATGCGACAATTATTTTAGGACAGAGGGAGTATAATTTAGGACATATATAGTAGTTATTTTATTTTGGACAATAATGCATGCACACTCCTTTTTCATACATTCCTAAACATGTGATTAATCACGAGTGGAAAAAATTAATTAAAAAAATAATATATTGATAAATAGGTGATAATCACAAAAATACAAGTAATTTTAAAACACAAGAAATGCTTACAGGACTACCAAGAATACAAATAAAAACTCACCAATAATAAAAACACCAAAACCAATAGAACAACAAAACAATCAAAGTAGACAAGGAAAAACACTCAAGCATCTAAAGACCAATCCCGTATGATTCAAGTTATAGCTCATACTAGCAGAACCACCATCAACATATTAAAACACACCAAGAGAACAACAAAACCAAAAGTTTATACCTATCTCTGAACCAAAGAAAACATTTTATCTGTTATTGATTAAAGTAGAGGATATGGTTATGGAGCAAGTTAGAGTAAGTGCATTAGTTCAGCCCTGAACTACCTAAAAACTGTTTATAGGCCGAAAAGGCACCTTTCTATTCCACCTCTTTCACAGTTTTTGAAACACCATTATAATGACATTGTTACATACTCTTAAAATGGTCTAGTCTACAATGTGGAAGATCATTACAAAAAAAACCCTAGACTTATCCTACCTGCTAAATAAACGAAAGACTAAAAAAGAAATCTATGGTCACTAGGAAGAACCATCTGTCAATCTAACCACTGAAAGATTTTATATCACACATATATAGCTAATACTCAAGTGACAATAAGATGGGAAATCTTTTCAAATAAATTCTCACAAAAAGGACAAGAGATCCTACTAGGATCAATTATCACCCCTTTTTAGACAAGTTTTCTCTAAAAGGAAACTTATTTTACAAAAGCTCCTAGGAGAAAACAAACACTTGAAGAGGGACCCACTTAACCAAAATAAGGGGAAAGATTAAGTTCTAGGTCATAAAAGATGACAATGAACCAACCAAATGAACATGATAAAGAGAAACAAAAGAAAAATCCTCTCTTGTATGTTTTCAACCACATGTAACGCTCTAAGAAAGAAGGGTCTCTTGTATGTCTTTCCAAAGGATTTTTGGAGGTATTATCCAATTTTCCTAAAGATACCATCAGCAAACCAATCATAATGGTCGTCCTCTTTGGACTGAAGGAGAGACACAACTTTTCAACAAGTAGATGTAGATCGAAACCCCAATTTCCTCCCCCTCGCAGAGGGAAAATAGATGAAGCAACATACCTTACTACAAGAATATCACATTACAAACCTAAAACATGTGTAAGCAATATCCATCTTCATTTATCTAAAAGGGCTAGATTAAACAGCCGGAGGCCCCTAACTCCTAACCCCACTTTACTCTTAGGCTTACAAACATTATCCCATTTAATTCAGGAAATATTATATCCTCTCTTCATCCTCCACCAAAGAAACCTTCTTTGTAACTTGCCAAGCTTATTTTAAATCTTTACAGACATCTTCAAAAAGATTAAGAGGAACATGGGAATGGAATTAAGAGGAAAACTAAGAAGAACCACTCGACCATCCAAACTAGCATATATGTGCTTCTAAGAATGAAGCCTTCTGGTTAGCAAATTGACTAAAGGGTCTCAAGTAGAATCAAGTCTAGGATTAACCCCTATTGGAAAACCAAGATAGTTAAAAGGAATGGTATTAATCTCACACTTATGGAAATCATTGATAGAGGTTAAAAAGACATGGTCCATGTTAACCCATATTAGATTTCTCTTAAAGAAGTTAATCTGAAGCCTCGAAGCCAACTCAAAACCTTTTAAAAATGCCTTAATACTCCATAAGTTTTCAAGTGTAGGATCCACCATAAGGAGTGTATCATATGCATACTAAAAATGAGATACCACCAAATCATACGTTCCCTACCCTAAACTCTGAGTAAAAAGCAAACCCTTCTACTGTAGAAACTAAGCCACTTAGCCCCTCAGCCACCAACGAGAAAAAGAAAGGAAATAGTTAGTCCCTTTGTTTCAAGCCCCTTTAGATGCAAATATCTTGAGGTTGACTCCCATTCACCAGCACCACAATGTTACCAACGAATACACAAGCTCTTGTTCAAGCCATCCACTTCTCATTAAAACTAAATTTGATAAAAAATATAATACAAAAAGCTCCAACTGATTGAATCATACGCTTTCTCAATCCACCTTAAAAATAAGACATATTTTCTTAGATCTCTTGGCCAAATCTATCAACTCATTGACATCCACCACTAAACCAACTAGTATTCTCCTTTCAAGAAAACTATTAATTATCCATCACCAACCCAAATCTAATGGCCAACACTTTATCCACTAACTTATACAAAGATTCTGCCAAAGAAATCGGCCTAAATTCACCCAAATTAGAAGGTGGTTAACCCTATGAATAAAAATCACAAGTATAACGCAAAACTACGATGTAGATATGCAAAACAATGAAATTGATTAAACATGTTCCCCGAATTTTCTCTAATGAGATTCCAGAACCTTTATAGGAATGCAAAATTGAACTCATCCAAACTCGAACTTTTGTGACCCTTGCACATGGACACAATACAATTTAACTCATGAATACTAAAGGGAGTAGTCAAAACAAGGTTATCATCTTCAAAAAGAGAATGGAAGATAACACCATCAAGACGGGTCTATCAATATTCGTTTCTTGAAAAATATCAAAGAAATGCTTGACAACTTATTGCCTGATTTTCGAGACCCCTTTTTAGAGTTATGATATCATTCCATCTACCTCTACTTTTCATATATAATCAATTAATTTAAATAAATAAATAATATACTTTATAATCAAAATTTAAATTAATCAAATATACATTTTTAAATTTAAATTAGATTAATCATTTAATTGAATTAACCATATATTTGCATACGTGATTAATTCAAGTGTCGTCGGGTGTGTTAAAAATAGTGTGCAGGATAGATTTTTCTTTTATTTTAGACCAGAGAATAAATATGCACATTATGATAAGTATCCCGCCGAATACGCATGCGAAATTTACAGCATTTGTGGGCAAACTCAAATTTCTATTTTTATCTACAAGTTTCTACCGTCATATCTATACTAGTAGAAGACCCGTGCGTCCGCACGGGTGTAAGTAGTTTTGTTTAAAATGATATTTTTGGATTTGAATTTGGGATTACATTTGTTTATAAACAATTTTGTGTGATGTATAAATAATTTTTTAAAAAATGGTTTATGATATTTAATATTAGTATTAAAATAAAAAGTATTACAAATTAAAATGCATTCCAATAATATGATATGTTATAAAAGTTAACATGAAATATGAGTAAACAATAAATTTACATGTATAATAGGTTAAATAAGCATTAGCAGAAGTGTTAAGAATGATTGTTGTGTATAAAAATAAATTTACGAAATATTTAACGTGTAAAATGTAAAAATGGTGTTTGATATAAAAAGTAAATTGTATTATGAATTTTAGTAAAAAAAACGTTAACATTAAATATGTGTATTAAAAATATATTTATAATTAGTGTACAAATTATTTAGGATATAATTGTTTAGTATTTGAATTATCAAATATACTTATATGATATGAGAAATATCAGATCAGATTGTCCAAATTTTAGTGGGCCTACTTACCATGTTTACCCTATAGTGGGCCACATAAATTGTTAGAATTACTTATAAAGTATTGGAAACAATTGTTATACTAAGAAAGCCATAGAAAAACTGAAGCGAAAGATGGAGCAAAGCAGAATCCCGAGCAAGATGATCGGAAGTGCTTCAAATTCATCAAAGGAGCGAACATCTCATGTGATGAGGTAATAATTCGTCGCCATGTTATTGTTTCGGTTCCTGGGTTTGTTAATATTGTACATTTAGGGTTTTGTTTTAGAGTTTAAATGATAGTTATATGTTGATATATATAGTTATAAATGTGTAAGTGGAAAAGACATGGGTTGAATGCATGTTGATTTGGTTGGTGTTGTTTATGTGGTGTCGCATTGGGAAAGTATATGATAAATGATTTTAGTGAAATCTTGTTGTTGTTGTTGTTGTTGTTGTTGTTATGGATTTAGTCGATATGAAATCGAAATAGAATGGTAAATCTATTATGCATGTATATTGATGTTCCTATTAGCATCAATATGGAAGGAGTGAAACATTCAAGTTGTTAAGATTGCATGTTTTGAAATAGTGTACATATGAATTAAATTTAGTTGTTTTGTTATGGTAGTTCTTAGCAGGAACGGGATGAGAAGCGGAGAGAGATAAAGAAGCAACTGGCGTATATAGACTACTAGGAAAAATGTCACAGTAATGGAAAAATGAAGATAATGTCATACGAAGACTTCATAGTCCGCTTGGAGAGAGACCAGATTCACAGTGCAGTAGGAAGGTATGTTGGATTGTAATATGATATGTTGTTGGAATGCCTGTGATATAATTGATGTTTCTGTCATGGGAGTGTCAAGTCCTGTTAATGGTTGTAAGACTGAAGGAAAATGCGGAGGTTCAGCTCGTGTTAGCAAAGATACGGAGGGGAAGAAGCCGGCAAATGAAGACCGTGTAGAAGATTTTATCTACAAGTTTCTACCGTCATATCAATATTCATTACAATATTAATATACTATCTCAAGATTTTGAACTTGTCACGCAAGAAGATACACTGAATGTGTGCTCCTAAGTAAGTTGATTTTGTTTAGATCATTCTTCTTTTGACTTCGCGTGTGATTTTGTATAAGATGGTTCAAATTTTTTATTCAAAGTTCTTAATCAACATCATCAAGTTGTCGTATAAATATATTTTGTTAACTCTGGTTTTTACAAGCTGGCTGCTATTATGGAAAAAAATAATATAGATTAACTAAGACTATTGGAAACTATTGGAAAGGATAATAAAATCAACTTGTGGCGTGATAACTGGTGTGGCATGCCTCTTGTTTTTGCTCTTCGGGTTTTAGATGTTCAGTGGTCGATACTGCAGACAGATTTAAGCTCTATATTGAGAGGTAACTCAATCATTTTGCCTTCTACAATGATCCGCCTCTGTCCCAATCTTCCTCAATTGGTCTCCATCATTTATGTGAATTGTTTGAATGAAGATAAGCTTGTTTGGACTAGGTGACAGCAGAGAAATCAATGTCAAGGATGAGTACAATCACTATAAAAATGGTTTACTGTGCTTCAATTATAGTTGTGTTTAATGGCATTTGGTGTGCTTGAAATCATGCGCGGTTCCAAAACAAGTTAATTCCCTTGAGAACTACTTCATCTTTCATTTATACTATTTCTCAGCTGGCTGGAAATTCTTTCGAAGGATCCTCTTCAATGGTCATAGGTGATTTCCAAGTTCTAAATATTATCTAAATTTCCATAAACCATTCTAGTCCCAATAACTATTAAGAAGTCATTTGGAGTCCTCCATCTAGTGGGTGGATTAAAATCAATCTGGATGAAGCGTCCGACGGAGCCCCGATTAAGATGGCTTGTGGGGGGATCTTTAGAGGTTACTTGGGGAAATGTAGGGAGTTTTGCGTGTAACTTAGGTACTGTAAACGCTCTTTATGTTGAGCTTATGGGAGCTATTTTGGCAATTGAGCATGCTTATGCTCATGGTTGGACAAATCTTTGGTTAGAGTCAGACTCTAAATTAGTTGTGATGGTGTTCAGTAAACCGTCTGTTGTGCCTTGGAAAATAAAAAATAGATCGGACAATTGTACGGTTATTCTAGGAAATTATAATTTTTTGGCAACTCATTTATATAGGTAAGGTAACCATTGTGCTGATAAACCGGCTAACATAGGTTTATATGTCTCTAATTTTACTTAGTGGAATGATGTACATCGGGCTATAGAACTGGATTTTATTAGAAACCAGTTAGGATTTCCAAATTTTAGGATCCTATATGTTTGAGGTTTTGGCTTTTTGTCCCCCTCATTTTTATACCTATTTTTTTCCTATTTATATGAATCTTCAGGGCTTATGCCCAATTTATATATAAAAAACTTAATAATGATCTCTAAAAGGTCTTTTACTTTTCGAAACAATGACAAGGAAAAGTAAATAAAATATAAAATATGTATTACAATATGAAACAACAAAAAGCAAAAACTCTGGAAAACAATCTAGAGCTCAGAAAAGAGAACTGCCTTTAACAGAATAACGTCAAATTCAATAGCAACTAAAACCACATCTACAAGATAATATGTCAAAATTTTCAAAATCACTATTGATTTAAGTAGAGGATGGGGTCCATAAACCAATTAGAAAATATACATGATAAGTCAATGACCTACCAAGATAACATTTTCAAGCAAGAGAAATACTTATATCTTTCATGTCTTCATTGTTTAGCAGTTTACCTGTAAACATGAGATTATTCCAGAATTTCTATAAAATCGATACAACCAAGTACCAAATCATAGTAAGGCTCCCTCTAATCCTAACCAAACCCCCTAATAAAAGGGAAAATTTCAAAGAGCGAGATAATATCTCCCGACAACACATCTAACCTACCAAGCCATCAAAATACCTTATACCATAGTTTACCACCCCTCTATAAGTAACAAGCAAATGAAAGACATACTCTACAGGCCGAAGACACAACCCATAAGAAACACTAGTCAGGTCAAGAATAAACAATCTTTGTAACAAATTGTTTCTATTTTGGATCTTATCTTAAAGGAGTTATCACGAGAAGGCTACCACTTTTGGGATCCCATATGCACAAAGCATGATCAGATCCAAACTAATATAGCAGTATCGCTAACAAAATTTGCCTAAAAAGGACACCATATGCAGAAGCAACAAAGTAGGCACTATCCTCCCCAAGGTACTAATATCAATGATCGATCTCTAAGGAAAAAATTGTACCATGAATATACTGAAACAATTCATCCACCAAATCCTACTCATAGTCAAAGGGAGATCTCCTCCATTGAAAGTTCCACACCATAGCCCCATAAAACAAAACACCAACCTCACTCAACTTCCCTATTGTTGATTATAAATAGGATAAATCATGTGAAAAGTAAGTCTAATAAGAACATTCTCCACCCACATTATCCTAGAAGGAGGTACACATGCAAGAACCCACCTATCATCTTAATCAACTAATAAACAAATCAATGTCAATATAGTTAGATATGAATAAAGATACCCCTCTCCACCAAGTAGAAACTGGTTGAAGCTAAGACGACCTACCTCTAAGGAAAGAGGAAACAATATGATCCCCATATCTAGCACATAAGGTATCTGTCCACATGCCAAAGGCTAGAGAGATAAATCTCCATCACCACTTAGCTAATAACACTAGGTTAACTAAGAGAAGATCACAAATAGCAAGACCGCCTCTTTACTTAGGTTTTCACACATAAGACCGCATAGCTTAAGGAATATTATCACTATCAATCCCCCCACCAGAATCTCATATGAATTTTAATAAATATTTTCCATAATTTGACAAACATTTTAAGAAAAGACAAGAAAATATAGGGATAACATTAAGAAATGAATAGAGATGAATCATTTTTCCACATACTAACATATTTGTGCTTCCAAAAGAGCAAGCGTATAGAAAGAAATGTAATTAAAGATTCCCAATAAACCTCAAGGTGTTGGTTATCCCCTACTGGAAGACCAACATACTTGAAGGGGAGAGATTAGTGGTAACAATGAAGAAAATTAGTTAAATCCAAAAAAGTAATGTCAATATTAATCCCAATAAGTCTACTCTTGAACATTCAGGTTTGGATGACATCTCCTACGGAGCGTGTTAACTACATTAACAATCCTCAAAGAATGATTCCTTATTTAAACACCGCATATTCTGTGTGGAGAAATCACTTTTTTTTTAAAATTTATAATAATCCAACTTTACATCCCACCCAAAAATGGTTCCTAGACCTCTTTCTTTCAAGAGTCAAAGAGGTTCTTAAACGTTCCTTATAGAGGTTATGTTCGAAAGTTTTATGCAAGTTTATAACTAATAAATAAATAAATAAGGCTCTTAGGAATTTTTATTTTAAGATAGACTCAATGATCACATAAATTGTAACCGAAATCTCAATGCTACCATTTTAAAAAATGTAAAATATTAAGGAGACTCAAAAGATAAAAATGAAAGTGAGGCTGAGGCTAAAAGGAGTGAGAGGGGGGGGATTGAATGAAACATAAATAAAAGGGAAATAAGAGTGGAATGGGAAAAATTAAAAAACATATCTTTCTCACCCATCCTTTATCCATAAGGATTTTCCAAAACAAAGATTGAATATTAATTTTGAATACCCGTAGACTAGTTAAAAAAATTATACATAAACCTTTCACTTAAGTTTTATTTCAAATGTTGTCATACGCTAAAATTAAAAAAAATTATCTAAAAAATCTAGATTTTAATTAGATCGGATGGTAATAAGATATAGCTTTAACACAAGAATGTAATGTTAAAATTCAAAATGAATTATCTCCTAAGCTCATGAATCCTTGAAGCTTTTATCTTCCTTGTTTAATTGATCTTGTGAGTTTTATTAAAGATTTATGTGATCTTTGTTGGAATCGATCTTTATAGAACAAGATTCAATCACTTTATTGATTGATCCACGACTCTCGTTCTTCACAATTCACTTGAGTGATTCAACCACACCTTAATTGAAAGACGATTCCATCACACAATGATTTGAGAAGAAAGAATTTTTTGAAGTAATTAGGGAGAAAATAAAATTGAAAAATTTTGAGTTATTAAAGTGAAAGGAGGAAGGTTTTATTGATCTTTCTATCAATGAAAGTTTCTCTCTTTGTGTGTATTATGTTATTTAGAAATGCATGGTACCTCCCAATTTATAATGAGATTGCTTGCACATCACACAATCTCAAACTAACTAATTTCAACAAGTTGTTGTTCAACTCTGTCGAAAACATGCTACATCAACTATAACTAAATGTATTAGTCTCTTTGTCGAATACATCCACCTTCGTCTACTGTATTTGATCTTCTGTCGAATACATGTAGATTCAAATATAACAAACTATATTCCACTACTGTTCTAACAACTACATTCGACTTCGACTCTGTCGAATCCTGCATCTTACAAACATGTTTATCATAAAGAATTACATATTAGACACACCACCTAATTCATTGTGTCTAAGTTATCTACATTCATCATAGCTCTCAATTTCTTGAACAAATTCGCATGCTCAACCTTTGTCACGATATGTTCAATCCTATTCTGAGTTCTCCAGTATTCCAAGTTCAATTTTCCATTTTCTATTTGCTCTCTAAGATAATGGATTCTCATCTCAATGTGTTTTCTTCTCCCATGTGCTATAGGGTTCTTGGCTAAATTGATAGCATCCATGTTATCTATATTTATGATCATTGCTCCTTTATTTTCACCTAAAATTTCTTTGATCAGATTTATCATCCATGTTGCTTGACATGAAAAAATAGAGGTAGTTATGTACTCAGTCTCACATGATGACAACGCTACAACTAGTTCTTTTCCCGAGCTTCAAGAAACTGGTGCACCACCTAAAATAAACACATAACCATCTATGGATTTTCTATCCTTGGCATCGCCACACCAACTTATGTCATTGCATCCCACTAATTTGCATTTCCTTTATCTTTTATAAGAAACAAAATGCCATAATCTTGTGTTCCTTTGAGATACTTTAGTATCCTCTTAGTGGTTGCAGGACGTGATACCTTTGGCTTTTGCATGAACTTACTCACCGTACCTGCATTGTATGATATATCAGGCCTTGTATGACAAAGGTATCATAATGATCCAATGAGTCTTTTATAATGAGTTGGATCGACTTCATCTTCATCTGGATCTTTTGTCAGTTGCAATCTTGGTTCAATTGGTGTCGAAGTTGCATTGCAATCCCCCATATCAAATATTTTGAGTATTTCACTTGCATATCTTCTTTGGTGTAGCATTAAGCCTATACTACTCTTTTAGAAGTCGATACCAGGGAAATATGAGATGTTTTCCAGGCCAGGTATTTCAAATTCCTTGCTCATGTGTCATTTAGAGTCTCTGGTCTCTTTCTTGTAGTTGCCTATTATCAACAAGTCATCTACATAGAGACAAAGTATGAGTAGTTCACTCATGCTTCTTCTAACATATACACCATACTCAATTGTGCACTTTACAAACTCATTCTTCCTTAAAATCCATTTATCTTCTTATTTTAAGCTCTTGGATTTTGTTTGAGTCCATATAGGGCTTTATGTAACCTATATACCTTGTTTCCTTGCTGTTTCTTCATAAAACCGACTTGTTGTGCTACATGAACTTCTTCATATGAGAGATCATTTAGAAATGCACATTTCACATCCATCTGACACATATACCAGTTGTTCATGTTTGCTAGGCCGACAACCAACCTGATTGTTTCGATCCTAACAATTGGTGCAAAAACTTCATCAAAGTTGATTCTTTCTCTTTGAAGAAATTCTTTGGCTACAAGTCTTGCTTTGTATTTGGTTACTTATCCTTTAGGATTCATATTTACTTTGTACACCCACTTCACATTAACTTCCTTCTTACCTTGTGGCAATTCGACTAGTGACTATGTTTTGTTGACTTCTGTGGACTTCAGTTCCTCCATCATGGCTTGCATCCATTTAAAGTCCTTCAATTCCTCATTTACATCGAGTGGCTCAGTATCTACGTAGAAAGCATAATGTACTAGCTCACCTTTATCATTTACAACTTCATCTGATGTGATCACACATTATTGCAGCCTTACATAAATGTTTCTTGTCCTTTGAGGTCTGCTTGTGCATGCTTGAGTTCTACCTACTTCTGGTCGAATTCCGCTATCAACTTGACTAGTTGGCTCATCACATAAGATTCTCACTGAATCCTTCTTGACATTGTCATTCTAATCACATTCCTTCAACTCATCTATTATCAAATCTAAGTTGAACACAACTTGCTTATTCAAGGGATCAAATAGTTTGTATCCACCAGTTGAGTGATATCATATCAGAAACATCTGGCTCGACTTGTCATAAAGTTTCCTTCTAAAATGGTGAGCCACATGTCTATGATCTAAGGATCCAAAACCTTCAAATGACTTAAGTTAGGCTTGACACCAGGCCAACATTCTTCTGGTGTGATTCCTTCTATCTTCTTGGTTTGACATCTGTTCAAGATATATGTTGCAATAGACATAGATTCACCCATAACTCATTATCTTGATGCTTTCCCTTTAACTTACTTCTTGCCATATTCATGATGGTCTTGTTCTTCATTTCAGCATTACCATTTTTTGAGGAGTATATGGTGGCACCACCTCATGCACAATCCCTTGTCTTTCACATAGTGCATCAAAGTCTCTTGAAACATATTCTCCACCTCCATCACTCCTTAATGTCTTGAACTTGGTGAATACTTCAATCACATCGTGTTTCTTCTTAATTGGGTATGTCCACAATTTCTGACTTAAATCATTTATGAATGTAACAATATACTTGGTACCTCCAATCAAATCTACCTGAAGGGGACCACACACATATGAGTATATGATATAAAGAGTGGATTTCAAATTCCTTTTTTCAACTTTGCTGAAGTTATTTTTGTGTTGCTTTTCTTGAGCACATTCTTCACACACTTCATTTGGAATCTGGATTTTTGGTAGACTTGAAACCATGTTCCTTCTCTTTAGATTGCTAATGTATTTGAAGTTGAGATATCCAAGTATGTAGTAACATAGCCATTCATCCTTTATAGTTGTAGTTACCATACACTTGTGTTCCGTCACATCAAGTTCAATCTTGAAGGTTTTGCTTTGAGACATAGGTGCGTTCAAGATTAACTTGTCACTTGATTCAAGTACTTTC